>CP092093.1:24472500-24482500 GCA_029203775.1 Neoneuromus ignobilis
GTATATATTTGAATTTTCATTTTCATTCTTAATAATTTCGTTCTCAAGCAAAAATAATAAAATTGGTCGCTGTAGTTGCAATCTTTCATAGTTTGATATTAAAGCCTCTTTAGTTCCAAATTCCAAGTAACAATATATAGTTTAGTTAGATAATTTTTCATTTTCTATTGTTGAAAATAAAAAACTATAAAGTTAAAAAATTACTTTTAAGAGACAAAGTTCTAAATTTTAGTAATACAAAAATTGTTTTAAACATGAAAAAAGCCCATATGACAGAATTTAAAAAAGACAATTTTTATTTCACCAGATAATAGAACTAAATCTTTAATAAAAATGAACCGAATTAATATATAAGCTAGTTGTAATATGCGCTATGAATTATTTTTTTGACAAAAAAAACTTTTATTGGAGATTCGTTAATAGTAAAAATAATATTGACACATTTTTTTTTTAAAAAAACAAATCTGGTAAATAAAGTGGATGATTAAGCACTATGATACCTTTATTTATATAAAAAAGTTACGCACAATGACAGATTTGTACAGAACAAATCACTATTTGTATTAAAAATATTTAGTCAAAATATCATTTACTAATATTAATGATATCCTAACTTACAGACAAGTAACAAATATTTTCCACTAATTTATGTTTTTCAACCACTTTATATACCACTCTTATTCAATATTTAATATATTTTCATATATTTTTTTAATTTGCTGCTTGTTCCATACTGATTTTTCAACGAGTGTTAATTTTTTTTACCATATTTAATATCATAACTAATAGCACATGGATAGAAATTCAATCAAACTGAACATAGTTATAAATGAAGTGTTAACGAAAAAAATACATCTTTATTTCAAAAGATGATTTTATTAATACCACCTGTACAATAGTAATTCCAGTTGTTTAAGAAAAACAAGTATGTTATCTGCGCAATATCGAATTAGGTTTAAATGTATTTCTTAAAAAAATCTATAATTTATAATAGTTATGCTTTATATTTATTTCTTTATTATCTCTTATATAAATATATATATATATATATATATATATAAATTATAAATTTTAAAAAAACACAATTTTTTAATAATTATCCTTTTTAGGATATTTTGATGAACTCAAAATCTTTCACACAAATAAATTATTACCCTAACACTATCAAAATATAAGCAATAAAAAGAGTCAAATAATTTCTTATTGTACACTTTATCTATTTATAAACTGATAAATTTTATGGTCAAATAACGATTGTCAGAACGTTGTATTATAAAATATATCTAATTTTTCAAACTTCAGAAATATTTGATTAAAAAATATTTTTTTTACTTTTTTTATCTTTATTCGACACATCTTTTTCTAGTGGTCGATTCTTTCTTTTTCAATAAATTTTATTTACAACATGACTTCTGTATTAAATTTTTAACAAGATATTCATATTTATTTTCGATGGAAAATATTGACATTTTTTAATAATTTGTAATATCTGCTGGAGATGGATTAAATATTTAAATTTGTTTGGTTTTTTATTTTTTATTTCTATGGTAGAATTATTGTTTTAATGTTATACATGTCTATATATATATATATATATATATATATATATATATATATATATATATATTATATATATATATATATATATATATATATATATATATATATATAATGAACAACAACAATCGCTTCTTTCTCTCCTTTGTTGAACGAAGACCTTTTTTAAATTTTTTCACTTCTGATGTTCTTTTTTCACTTCATTTTGTTAAATTTTCTTATATCTCTATCTTACACATCCATGAGAATCTTTCTAAGCATTTTATATCTTTGATTTACCAATCAATAATTTCTTTTGTCTATCGTTGATATTCTCTTTTTGGTATATGTATGACTGACCCATTTCCATTTGAAACTATTATTTTTTTTATAATATCCTCAACTTTTGTTTCCTGTTTAATCCAATCGGTTCTCTTTCTTTCTCTCTCTCTCTCTCTCTCTCTCTCTCTCTCTCTATATATATATATATATATATATATATATACACACTGGCGTGCCTAAGTATTCACCGTATGGGTAACATAAGCTATTTATTGATATAATTCAATAAAGTCATTAAATTAAAAAAAATCCATTTAATTGATTTAAAATATAATATTCATTAGAAAAAAAATACAAAAAACGATAATTAATTCTATTATATAGTAGAAAATGCTAAAATAAAGACAGTATGTTACATTTAGACTGAGCAAAAGTATTCACCACTTATTGATAATGGCATACAATATCAAAGTTTTTTTAAAATAAATGTGGCAGAACTGCAGTATAACCAAATATTTATATTTCCCATTCATTAATGTTGATAGTTTTTATCATTTAGTGAGTTTTACGAAGATATTTCAAAAATAGGACGCAAACAAAATGAATCTTGTATATCCGAGAGAAAAATAATTATAAATTCACACCAAAAAAAATAATTCAAATGAGGACATTTCGGAAATAGTGTCAAAGGGTCGTACTACTGTCCGTGATATAATAAAACGCTTTAATGATACAAGAAGTATAGAAAATTGCCAAAGAATTGGTTTTTTATCTAAACTTACAGTACATGAAAACGTATATATGTCGTAGCACAGTTAGAAAAATATATTGAAAAAAACTACATGCTTATACAGTACAGAAAATTCTTAAAAAGTCTGGTTACAACGCCCGCGTCTACAGAAAAAAATCTGCTATAAGTAAAGTGAACTAAACCAAAAGTTTTCAATTTGCAAATGATTATAAAAATAAATGTAATGAGGAGTTTTGGAACAATATTGAATGTAAATTCTGTATTTATTGTTCTGACGCTCAAATTTTAGTATGGAGAAAGAAAAATACAGAACTGCAAGAGAATCATATACACAAAATTATTGAACATGGTGGTGGTGGGGTTGCATGGTCGCTTCTGGAGTTGGAAACCTAGTTTTTATCGACGAAACCATGAATAAGTTTCAATATTTGAATATTTTAAAACAAAATTTAAAAGGAAATGCTAGAAAATTATGTTTGAATAATAAATATTACTTTTAACATGATAACAATCCAAGGCATACTGTTCATATAGTGAAGCTTTAGGCTCTCTACAATACTCCTTATACACTGAAAACACCACTACAGTCTCCTAATCTAAATACCATAGAATATTTTTGGGATTTATTAGAGAGAAAAATTCGACAGCACCATATCACTTCTAAAAAACAATTTAAATCCTTACTTCAAAAGGAGTGGGCAAATATAACATCAGTAACAACAAAAAAATTAATTTATTTAATGCCAAATCATTTAAATGAAGCAGTAAAAAGAAAAGGGAAACAAACGAGATATTAAACTCTTTTTTTAAAAAAAATTGTTGATATTTCTTCTACATGATATTAAAAGTGGTGAATACTTTTGCTCATCAAAAATGTAACCTACTATATATATATTAACAATTTCTACTATATAATACAATTAATTATTGTTTTTTGTATTTTTTGCTAATGAATACTCGTATTATATTTTTTATTAATTAAATATATTTTTTTAGTTTAACTACTTTATTAAATTATATCAATAAATTGCTTATGTTACCCATACGGTGAACACTTATGGACGTCAGTGTATATCTGCAAATATTATCAAAATATTTCAAATGTATTATAAATTATTTAATTTTTGACGAATTCAAAAAAATAATAATTGTAGTTGTTCATACATGTTTTTATACTAAATTATTCAATTATATAAAAATAAGTATTTAATTAAAAATAATAAAATATACAATAATATTCTTTTTTAAAATATACTATTGAATATATATATATATATATATATATATATATATAATATAATATAAATATAATATAATAATATAATATAAAGTATATATATAATATAATATAAAGTATTGTTAAAATAATTTCAACATTATATCATATATTTGAACAAGTTACTTGAACATGAGTCTTTGTCGCTGTTATTTATCAGTTAAATTATTAACCTAATTGGCATTTAATTATTTAATAGTTAAACATTTACAGTTGCTCAGTTTTCCGACCTTTGTCAAGTAAAAGTTAAGTACAAACTGTCAATCAACAGGTGAAAGCTTTTTCAAATAAATAGAAGAGACATTAGATTTGAAATTCATGAGGAAAATAATTGATTGTATTGTAACATTATATAATAAATAAATAAATTGTAATAATAAATAATTCGAAATATTGGTTCTATTTCCATACATAATCTTCATATATTTGGAATAATATAAGTAAAGGTTTTTTTTTATCAATCATTAATGTTGAATTAAAAATTCAAGTGTTCTTAAAATGTGTTGATTAGAAATCTATAAGTTTATTTTTTAGTTTTTTTTTAATTTAAATGTTAATAGAGACTAAAAAAGGTTTTTAATTCCTATTCAAATATAGAATTGAGAAACGGTTTTAAATATTCAGTAAATATTATAAAGGTCATTCAAATGTGACGTTTAGATTTGTGTTTTATTGAAAAGAAACTATACACATTTTCTTTATACACCACCCTTACACATGTTTCTTTTTAATAAATCACAAACCTAGACTTCACATTTGGATGACCCTTTACTACTATTGCATCTTCTTTTATATTGTATAATAAATAATATTAAAATAGAAATCCTGAATATAAAGTAACAAAAATCTTCTTTTCCACTACACAGATTATGTATATGCGTATTCTACATTCAATCTTACAACTATCTTTTTCTTGGCTTGCCTATAAATCTTCTATTTATAAGTTTATTCTTCTATACTTGTTTAACTTGTTGAATAACCGTATTTCTGGAATTCTTTTCCAATATTCTATCTATTGGAATAATAATGAAAATGGTTTCTATGGTCTCTAATTTTTTCCTTTATATATTTTGTATTTTTGGATACTCTTTTTCATATTTTTTAAATTTATATTAACTGTCATTTTTTAAATGCACAATACACTTTAATTAATTACAAATCATTTTACTAATTGAATCAAGTATAAATGAACTTAAAAAGTAATATTAATTAAAGAAGAACATTGTTAGGATTTTTAACAAAAAAAAAACAATCTTTTATAAGCTGAACATTAAAAATATTAAAAATAATTGTTTTTAATTTATAAAATAAAGATGTAGTCGATTTCTTTGTACTAACTACAGTGAAGAATAATTTCTCACGTAAGTAAATTCAAGAAATATCAAAATATTTATGTATTGAAAACATATAATTGCAAATTCATAAATAAAAAAATATATTTCTAATTAAAAGTTGAATGTTACTGTTGAAATAGAACCAAATTTCAATTTTTTCTATTATAACCCTCTATAATTAATTTTTTGTGTCTAAAAATATATAAATTAAAACAAGTAAATATTATTTTTTAGATATGAATTTATAAATAATTTACAAATTTTAAACATTTTATTTCAAAAAACTGTTTGTAGTTCGGAAGTCACAGTGGGGTACAAAATTTTTATGTACATGTAATATAATTTTACATAAAGAAGTTTATAAAATAATTTTCATTTAAAGTTAAACAAAGATTGACATTGAATTTGAAACAGTTTGTTTTAAAAACACCTTTAACTTGTGGAATTTCACAATATTTTCTCTTATTGAAAAATATTGACCAATAAGTTATTTCATCCTTTCGAACATTTCTATCGGAATTTCTATAGTTGGTCATCTTTTCTTTTTCTCTTGCAATTTTCTCTCTATATAATATGAGACAGGACGTTCTCTTTTTAATATTTCCTTTTCACTCTTCACATAGACAAATAATAATTTCTGTTTTATATTTTAAAAGACTATACTAATATTTAATGCTTACATTATATGATAAACAATCTCTTGGTAATAATAATCGTTGAATTTCATTGGAGTCAGAATCTAACAATAAATCATCTAATTTATAGTCACTAATATTTATTATTTTTTCTAGTCTAATTTTTTTTTGTTCAATATTTCAATATTTATATTTCAGGCCTATCATATTATATATAGAGAAACACAAAAGTTATCAAATATACTCAACATGCTACCATTATAGTTCAACGTAACATGGAAGTTGTAAAGGTATATTATGTGAAAATAACAACAAAATTATTATAAAAATATAATAAAAAAAGAGGTAATTGTTAAATGAAACCTTATAATTATGAATAATTCTTTTGTTATTTATTGAAATAATGAAAAAAAAATAATATTCAAACGAAGTAATCACTATCTATCATTTTAAAACAAGTTTGAACAATACACATCCAATGTGAAAAATAGAATCAACAAATCTCCAATAAATAAATACCTTAATTATGGATGAGGGATAAAAAAAGAAGATAAAAATAAAATTAGACTTAAAAATACAGATATACAGGGTTTTCCAATAAACGCTTCAGAAGTTTAAATAGAAATAAAATAAAAAGTATTTAATTAATTATTTGTTCATTTTTTTATTTTTAAGCGTATTCTTTACCATTAATAATGTAAATCAATTTTACTCATATGGCCACCCCGATTTTGGATGACATAGTTCATTTGTTAAGTCCAATTTTTAGTCATTCTTTCATTGTAGTCCAATTTCATGAATTACACTTCAATATTTATTTTAATGGTTCTGCTTGTGGTTTATTAGCATAAAGCAACGATTTCACATAACCCCACAAAAAATAATCAAATGGAGTTAGAGTACATGATCTTGATGGAAAACTAATGAGTCAATTTAATAAAATAATGAACTCATTAAACTTTTATTAAAATTTTACAATTTTTAAGCATTGTTGAAGTGTTAAACGTTTCATGATAATTTTCCAAACTATACTGAATTGAAATATCAAAATGAGCTTGAAAAAAATTCAAACATGGTTGCCACTAGTTATCAAAGCTCTATCATTCTTATTGGAAAACCATATATGTGTGAATGTGTGATTTCCAAGTTACATAGAGTTTTGAGGGTTAAAAATTGAATCTTAATTAGCATTTTAATTCTATACAACAAGTTTGCAAGATAATAGAAAAATATGGCTGCTAATGAAAAATATTGAAGGCGAGGAAAATATTCTTACTGTTAACGAATACACAGATAAAAATATATAATATATTAAATTATTTGTATATTATTTAATTATTTTCATTTTCTTTTACCAATATCATCAAATTATTCTTAAATCACTAACATTATTTTCCGTTAACAACTAATAAAAGTGATACGAATGAAAAATTATATGAAAATACGGATTTTCTTTTATTTTACCAACATTGTTTACTTATAGAATTATATTATACGTTTAAAACCATAAGAAACTACTGGAAAATAATTATGTACTTTGAAGTTTGAATTGTTTTGTTAATTTTAACTTATATATTTTTGTGTATATATATATATATATATATATATATATATATATATATATATATGCGTACATCTACATCAAATTGTAGATCTTGGTGAGAACGAATGCGTCGTGTATACGAATTAACACGCAACATCAAATCCTAGCGTGGAATTCGTCGACGTAATACGACATTATAGTTAAACTATAACCACGACTAGAACTAGAAATAGTGGGTAGGATAACGGGTTGATGGTCACGGGCGCCGGTCGTGTAATCTCTCTCGCAAGTCCTTATGACCGCCACTGCTATCACATCCAACCCAGCTACGCTTTGTACGAGAACGTGTATAGACAACATCGCCGAGCTTAAAACAAGCCACCACTAAAAACCAGTGACGGAACAACATTAAGATTGAATTAAGTAATGTATTTTCTTTACATTTTAAATACTTTAACGTTCTTATCTAAACCGGTTACGTATGTTAATTTCAAATATATTAAATAATATTTATCAAAAGATTCACACGTACACATACACACTCACGCATATGTTTTTATATATATATATGTATATATATATATATATATATATATATATATATATATATATATATACACACAAACATACACAATTATAAACCACAATGAATATCATTAAACGCCACTCTGTTTAGGATTAATATACACAGTACCATTAAAAGAAGTATTTAAGATATTAAACTATAAACATGAAAAAATGAAATTAGAGTCCACATCTACCTTTACGTTAAACTTTTCATTATTGCCTTAACGTCATTAATTATTCTTTTCGGCCCACACAGTTTTATTTATATATTTATTTGTTATCCTTAACACACATCTTGCTATATTTCTTTATGTTGTCAGGAAACACTGAATTATTCTAACATATAAAAATCATATTTTACAGTCATTAGGAAAAATGCATTGATCAACATTTTTTCTTTTTAAACATATAGGAATATTTGATTTCTTCTAGTTACTTAATATTTGCTGTTTATAATTAATATACAAACAACAGTATAGTATAGTATAGTATAATTAATATATAGATTTATGATAAAAATTGATAAATCAATTCAAAAAATTAATCTTGTGATAAACCTTACCAAGGCAAAGTAATATAAAATGAATTTTCAGAACAAAAATAATAAAACTAAAAAAACGTAAATAGGAATTGAAAACTACGTATATCTGGAAAAACTCTTTAACACTAAAAGAATATTTACACACAAATAAACTATATGTGTCTATTATAAAATCTGGAATAAATTTTATAACGCAAAATCGCGATGTAAAATAAATAATTCTCGATGAAAAATAAATAATTATTGAACACTTTTTCAATACCTTGTTGTATTAAAAAAATAGATCATTTATGTGAAAATTAATTTGCTACAATTCTAAAACAAATAGTGATTAAAGAAATAATTATAAAAAACTGAGTATGAAATAAATATGTGACGATGTTAATTCGAAAGAAAAAAATCAAACATTCCTATATTTTTAAAAAGATTCTTTTTTAATTAATCCATCCTACGTTAAAGTAGTATAACATAATTTTTATATACCAGAATAATTGAGTTTCTCCTAATAATATTCAAAAGCTCATTCAAAAGCTCCTAATAATAACAAGAATCATGTTAAGAATAACAAATAGAGGTAGAAATAAAATTGTATAAATCAAAAAAAATAATCAATGATATTATAAAAAAAAATGAGAAGTTTAAAATAAAAATGAGAGGAATACTGATGGCAAGGAAAATTATTGATTAGAGAACTAGATTTAGTAAAAGCTTAAAAAGAAGATCGATGGAAATGGAGACGCAAGAAAATTCTTCAGAATGGCCTATTGAAAAAGGCATTGGATCGATCAAAATACAATGTTTTACAGATACTTTTACCGCAGTAAGAGGCTGCTGCTGATGATGATACAATTATTTATCAATGCTATATATAAGTATGATATATATTTATATAATAAAATATAAATTGTATTAACATTTCGCTTATTCAACCGTTTGTAAATTATTCTTAATATAATTTTCATTTTAGTCAAATTCTGTTATTAAAATTTATAATAAAGATATTTTCGAAAATCATATTTTTAATGTAAAAGAAATCAAATTCTAAAATCAAGTGTATTAAAGTTAAAAAAATATTTTCTTTTTTCTCAAGATGTCCGTGCCTTAAAGTGTTCCGTGCATTAAATGTAAAAAGAAAAAAGTAAATATAATCCTATAAAATAAATAAAATATTTAATAACCAACAAATAATTCAATAATATTTACCATATTTTTGGTTTTGAAACAAAAAAGATTATTTCAATAATTTTATATGATCAAAAAATACATTAGAAATCATTTAAAAAAACCAAAATATAAACAAATAAAAATTCCAAAATGAAACTAAATATTTGTATTAAAATGAAGTAATTAAACACTATCAGTAGTTTAATTTTATAATCAAAAAAAACATAAGTGTAAAATATAAAATAATAATTATAGAATACATCATATATACACTTTTCATTTATATATTATATTTAGACTATTCAAATTTTCCCATCATTGATTTTTAGTAGCATTAAATGGTATATTGATGAACATTTCTATTTTATTTT
>CP092093.1:24490000-24510000 GCA_029203775.1 Neoneuromus ignobilis
AATGTCCGAAACTAGAATATTCTACACATCTTGCTTATGTCATATAGGCTGGTCCTGAATGCATAAAGCGTAACTGTCTGATTACATATAACATATAAGATTACGAAAAATGAAATTTGCACAATGAACTATCTGAAAGTAAAAGAGTTTTTTTGAAGAAGAGTGGTAATTCTTTATTTGCAAAGAAAACGAAAAGTAAACGTTTTTAGTGTATATTGTCAAAAATTATGTAATTTTTATATCATATATAAAAAAAACAATGTTTATTTTTTGCAAGTAAAATAAGACATTTCATTTATATTCTCTATGCGTTCTTCTTTCTGTACATTATTGCTTTATTAGTGAAAAATATCAATCAACATATTTATAAATAAGAGATATATTTATAAATCAACATATTTACAAATCATATTTTAAAAAAGAGAATTGTCTTAAAAAAATGTAGTGCAATAAACTTTAATTCATATTTTTTCGATGGTAAAAAAACTCCATTTACAATCTTATTCTCTGTGTATAAATATATATATATATATATATATATATATATATATATATATATATATATAACTTATTATAATAAGTGAGAAAAGGTCGTTTGATAATTATAAGTTCAAAAAAAACTGATGAATTGATAAAATTTAATCAAATTAATTAATTAATTAAATTAAATTAAATAAATAAATTTACAATACTTATTTTAAACGACTTTTTATGTATTTATGTGTGTATTTATATATATATATATATATATATATATATACATATATATATATATATATATATATATAACTTATTATAATAAGTGATAGAAAAGAACCCTTCTAAAGAAATGTAATAACAAAACTTAAGTTCAAAAGATCACAATTTACTGTGATGAATTGTTTAGTTTCCAACCACATTTCATATTATTAAATAGATTGTCGTTCATATAATGCGTGTTCGTAATTATTTTTACAATACGTGCTTCTCCCTGAATCAGTTACTAACGAGATGAAACCTGATTCACAACTTTTTTACACAAGTTAGTATAATATAAAACTTCTTATACCGTGGGAACAGAAAATTAAACTTAGTTTTGAAAACATAAAATACTTTTTGGCTTTTTTTGAGTTCTACTGGGGTTTCACTTTTACAATCGTACTTTGTATATTCTCCATTTACTTTGATTCCTTTATTTTCACACTCTCATGATCTTTTAAAATTGCATTAAATATTTTTGGTGATACTGTCTCCTTGTCTAACTCCTTTCTCTATTTTTATTTTGTCTGATAGCTCATGTAGTTTAATTTGCGCTGATGAATTTTTATATATTTCCTCCAACAAATCCACATATATTTATCTTTTAGGGATGAAAATATTGATGATATTTTTCTTTGTATCGAACGCCTTTTCAAAGTAAATATTCATACAAAAAGCCAAACATAGGGGTTGTTCGTATTCGTTATATTTTTCTTGTATCTGTTGTAAAGTATGTAGATGGTCTGTTGTACTGAAATTTGATCTGAAGCCTGCCTGTTCTCTGGCCTGTTGCCCATCTAATTCTTTTTCTAGTCTTTTACTAAAACTTTGCTGAATGTTTTATATATAGGAAAGTAGTGATATTATATATAGTATTATTATATACTATTCTTCCACGTTTCTGGGATTTTATTTTCTTTAATGCATATATATATGTTCATTCATCGTTTTTCCTATATTTATATCGTTATTATATATATACTTTTCCCACTTCTTCTGGTAAAATATCCGGAATTTTGTAGTCATAGTTATTTCTTTATTGTTGTTTTCTCTACTATGTTTCTCCTCATTTTTATATATAAAATTTTTCTGTATATTTTATATTTTATTCTTTTCTGTTATATATATATATATATATATATATATATATATCAAACCTTAATATATATATAAATTTCTGAATATTCCACAGCTGCTTTACCATCCAAAGTATTCGTCATATGGGTAATTTTTCTTTTTCCAAAGCAATTAATATTGATATAATTCAATAAAGTCGTTAAAATTATTATTTTTATATTCTGTATAATTGATATATAAATATAATAATATATATATATAACATATAAAAACATAATTATATTATATATATATAGTATAAAATTATATATACACTGACGTGAAAAAGTATTTCATATGGGGCTGAGATAAAACTATTCGTCACTTTCTGATAATATAATACCATATTAAAAAGTTAAAAAATTTCGGTCAAATAAATATAATACCATATTAAAGTTTTTGTCAAATAAATGTGGCAGCAATGCAGTATAACCAAATGAACTGGTTTTTTTGAAAGTGGTATAAGTCCACTTTTTAAAAAAATTAAGTTAACGGTAATTTTAATGAGCTATAGACACCTTTTCTTTATAGTTACAATCACAATTTCAATAGAGTTCTATTTTGATATAAAATAAACAAAAACAGTTTTGCTGTACAATGCTATCGCACAAATATTTCTTTTGAAAGTGGAATAAGTCCATTCCTATGATATTATCATAGCATACAGTGACATGTGTACCGGACAAAATCGCAATATTAAGCTCGCACTGATGTGGTTAAGGATTGTTCAATCAGACGATAATAACATAAATGTTATTGACCACAAATTTTTACTGTCGGGTCATTCATTTCTTCCAAACGACAGAGATTTTGCAGTTGTGGAAACAGCATTAAAGAAAAAGGATCAATTATACACTGCCCAAGACTATTATGATGCAATAAAGGCTTGCCGAAAAAAACAGCTTCATTTTGTATGAAATGAAAAGAGAAGACTTTGTCTCAACCAAATCTCTAGAAGAGGCAATATCAAACTGAAAAAAATACGGACGGAGAAATTGTAAACTGGCTTAAAATATGTTGGAGGAGGCTCAACCCGAACGAACCTCACAAAATGTTTTATAAAATTCGTATGGAAGAAAATGCTCCATTTAAAACAATTTTTTTATTTGGAAAAGGGAAGACCAAACAACCTCAGAAAAATTAATATGTTACCGCTTTATAAAACTTCAAGGAGCATAACAAGAGAGAAATATAACGATATGATAAGTTTATTACCTTATATACCACCTATTCACCATAAATATTTCAATATGCTAAGTGTAAAAGAAAACTAAGTTTAAAATATCTTTTTTTTATTTAAAGATCTTAACGAAGTAATTTTCATTTTTATATTTTTAATATAACTGAAATAAACTCTTAATAAACTTAGTTATTCGTGTATTTAAATGTCTTCATTTTAACTATTACTTTTTTACATAAAAATCCATTTCAGTAAAGCTTATGTCTATAAAAATATGGACTTAAATTTGCTCTTGTTTTTACTTCTTGTAATATGTTATTTTTGAAAGTGGTATAAGTCCATGTGGAGCTAAAAAATCGTTTATTTTGTAAAATAATGTTAGTAATTATTATTTCATAATAAAATTTAAAAGGTGTATAGTGTAAAAAACATCACTCGATTTGATTAAAGTTGGCCAATATTTTTAAATTAACTCAAATGCAAACCCTTAAATATCTCAATATATGAAAAAATGGACTTATACCACTTTCAAAAAAACCAGTTCAAATATTTATATTTTCTGATGATTCCCCATTCAATTTACTTTGACAGTTTTAATCATTTAATGAGTTTTACGAAGATATTTCAGAAATAGGATGCAAATAAAAATAATCTTGTATATCCCAGAGAAAAATAATTATAAATTTACACCAAAAAAAATAAATCATATAAGGGCATTTCGGAAATAGTATCCAAGAGTCATACTACTGTCCGTGATATAATAAAAGGCTTTAATGATACAAGAAGCTTAGACAATTGCCAAAGAACTGGTCGGCCATCCATACTTACAGTACGTGAACAACGTAATATAATTAATATTATTAATAAATAGCCTAAAACAAGCATGTCCTCTGTCGTAACACAGTTAGAAAAATATATTGGAAGAAACTACAACCTTATACAGTACGAAAAATTCTTAAAAAAACTGGTTACAATAACCGCGTCTACAGAAAAAATCAGCTATAAATAAAGTGAACCAAACCAAAAGGTTTCAATTTGTAAATGATTATAAAAATTAATGCAATGAGAAGTTTTGGACCAAGGTTGAAAGTAAATTCTGTATTGATCGTTCTCACACCCAAATTTTGGTATGGAGAAAGAAAAATACAGAACTGCAAGAGAATCATATACACAACATTTTTAAACATGATGGTGGTGGGGTTGTATGGCCGCTTTTGGAGTTGGCAACCTAGTTTTTATTGACGAAACCATAAATAAGTTCCAATATTTAAATATTTTAAAACAAAATTTAAAAGAAAATAATAGAAAATTGTTTTTAAATAATGAATATTACTTCTAACATGATAATAACCCAAAGCATACTGTTCATATAGTGATGCTTTGGGCTCTCTACAATACTCCCTATACACTGAAAACACCACTACAATCTCTCAATCTAAATTCCATAGAATATTTTTAGAATTTATTAGAGAAAAAAATTCGACAGCACTATATTACGCCCAAGAAACAACTTAAATCCTTATTTCAAAAGGAGTGGGCAAATATAACATCGAAAGAAACAAAAAAAATTATTTATTCAATGCCAAATCGTTTAAATGAAATATTAAAAAGAAAAGGGAAACAAACGAGATATTAAACAATTTTTTTTAAAAAAATTGTTGATATTTCTTCTGCATAATATTAAAAGTGGTGAATACTTTTGCTCAACGTAAATGTCACCTACTGTTTTTATTTTAATAATTTCTACTATACAATAAAATTAATTATTATTTTTCGTATTTTTTTCTAATGAATATTATATTTATTATCAATTAAATATTTTTTTTTAATTTAATGACTTTATTGAATTATATCAATAAATTGCTTATGTTACCCATATAACGAATACTTTTGTGATCAGTGTATATATGAAGGCTGTTTGTTTAGGTTAAATATAACTTTCGGTAGAGATTGAATTTATAGTTCTATCACGCTTAAAAAAATATTTATATAAATATTTAATTTGTATTTAAATTTTATTTTTCATTTAAAATAATGATATTTTTAATTCCAATTCAAAGAACTTTTATATTAATAAAAAATTCAATTTATTTTAAATATAAGAGAATATATAGGTGGCTCAAATTAGACTGAATTATTGAGATATATTTACTTACTTAATATCATTTACTATCCTTTAGACTCATTTGGACCACCATGTAGAAGATATAACGGAATAAGCACATTCGAAGAATATCTAATGAAAGATTGCTATTTTTATATATGGACATAAAACAGTGATGGTTAACAAAATATTTCTAAGTTTTTAATTTATTATTTAATTAAAATGAGAAGTAATAGGCCTAATTGCTTAAACTGTGTACATTTTTGTTAACATGGATTCTATAAAAATAACTTTTCTCAAAATCTAATTCAGCGCCAAATTTGGCAAATATAATGTAATTTTTTACATATTACACCAAATTAGACTTTTCTTTCCATTTTATCACATTAGCAACATTTCATATTTGCTTTTATTAAATTTCTAATTTTGTCATTTAGAACTTTATCCATTCTAAACATTACTAATAAATTTTATACATTTTTTCAGTAAAACTCTTGTATTTTGTTGTATAAAATATATTTTCTATATTTTTTATTAATTAATTAAATTATTTTACAACAGCAGCACTCGTATATAAATAAAATAATTTATATTTGGAATTTTTCTACGAAATAATATTTATAGAATTAATTGCTTTTCCCATCTAGATTGTACAATATGTTTTTTAATTTAATAATTGAGTATATTATTATTATATATTTAAAAATTGAATTTGGTACTAAAATATTTCTCTTATATTTTAATTTTGCAATGTTACAATAAGTACTTTTCTTAAATTCAAATATTATCCATTTTTAAGACATTTTTTTTAATAATTTTATCTTCAATTGCATTTTATTTGAAAGAAAATAATCATATAAATATATCAATTTCACAATCCAAAAAATCACTAAAATAATGATAAATTAATATTTGAATACCTTAACAACAAATAGATTTACAAGTTTGTGTTTAAAAAATGAAAAAAAACAATACACAAATATTTTTACATTTTTTTTAACACTTTTATACACTAAATATGAATGTTTAGTAGAGAAATCAATTTAAAAACTCAATGTAAAATACCTATTGAATAATAATAATAGATAACTGATACTAAAATAGATCGGATGGTACATTGTATGTCGATAGGTAGCGGTTTCAACAACGCTTGTGCTGAATTTAATGTCTTGCGCTGAATCGTACGAAGCTCTAAGTACGCTTCTGATAGCACATTGATTGCCGCTATAAAGTTTATAGTGGTTCAGATTAGTGGGAGATATTTTAAGTGATCGAGGGATAGGATTATAAACGTAATATAGAATTAATTCTATTTTACATGTTGAATTTTAACAATGTGAACATATATAAACACAAAAAATCACATACAAACATTTTAATTAATGAACACACACATACATATTATATATATATATATATATATATATATATATATATAAATGCTTTAAATACTTTATTATTATAATTAATGGAGCTAAAGTTTTCCTTTAATTTTATTTTGTATACTACTATATTAATAAATATGACAAAAATATATTGATAGTTCATTTCATTTCAATTAAATTGTTTTGAATCAATACGTTATTAGATCTATAATTTTTAATAATAATTTAGATAATTTTTTTAGACAATAACTTTTAATAATAATTTTTAATAAAATTTAGATCTATAATTTTTATAGTGTAGTCCAGATAATATTAAAGAGTTTGGACACACATTTACTTACTTGCTATTTTTCAGTCTCATTTGGATTTCTCTCTATATATATATATATATATATATATATATATATATATATATATATATATATTATATCATCATCAACATCATCCGTCTCTCTAATCATTGCTTGATGAAAACGTTTTATAAACTATTTCACTTTAACCATCCAATTCCTTTATCTTTTAATTCATTCCGATGAATTTTATTACATCTGTTTCATCTATCTATTAATCTCTTTCGGATCATTTTTGTATATTTAGATCCTCAATCATAAACTTATTTTATCTATCGTTGGTACTCTTTCTTACTATATGACTGGTATATTTTCATTTCCAACTTTTCATTTTTAACATTTATAACTTTTGTTTTCTTCTTGATCCATTCAGTTCTTTTTCAATCTTTTTGTGTTATTACCAATATACAAATTATATATTTTGCTTTCTTATATTCCTATTACACATATATACTATTATTTAAATTCCTACTCCACTGCCCTAAAGTGTCGAGAAATTGTAAACGAGATTCTAAGAAGAGGTAATGTAATATTCTCGTTGGTCTATGTAGAAAAAGATTAACAAATATTCCCGGAAAAAGTGAAAAGTTACTCACCAGCACATAAATTAAATTAACACGATGAGTTGCAAACTTCATTTATTATTACTAATTACGATATATATATACATATATCATACATATTGTATATATATATATATATATATATATATATATATATATATATATATATATACACACACACACAATTAACCTTTCACCAATGGATGACGTTACCATCTATCATGCGAAAGAACAGTCTTTGATCATGATCATAGATATAGAATAAGCAAAGATCTTCAGCATTAATAAAGGAAACCTACCTAATAGTCATAAAGTTTAAATAAAAGATCCTTCCCAGTATGTTATAATGTCAAATTTAATTAGAGGACATATAAAAACAGAAAGTAAAAATTATTAAGTATTAAAATTTTAAACCAATCTACATTGAGCTTAATAATCTTGTTTTAATTTTGTATTTCTTAAAAAAAAATTTACAGAATTTATTTGACATAATTATATTTAAATAAAATTTTGTTCACGTTAATAGAATAAAATATGAAATATTGAATAAAATTTTATATATAAATTATTGCTTCCAGTTAAGTTACATCCACATTAATAAATATTTATATTGTGTTTTGTATTTAACACAAATTTGTAAGTGCGTTAAAAATATCTTAGTATGGACGCGTGTGTTCTATTGTATATGAGCATACGAAAAAATGTTCTTAACATATTTTACACGATCCATTTGTTATTAGTTTTTTAAAAACATTAAATTGATAAACACTAAAAACTACTTATAATTTGGATATACGAGGGTCGTTTGATAAGTATGATAAAAAAGTAAGAAAAACTAAATTGAAAAATTTAATTAATTAATTAAAATAAACAATAAATAATTTTACCATACTTATCAAACGACCCTCGTATTTTAACCATATCTTATATATTATGGTTTAAAAAATGTGTTGATTTTTCAATATTTCATTAATATTAAAGAAGAAAAGGAAGATTAAAAACATAACTTTATCTGATAAAACATCGTTATCAAATTAACTAAAAAAAATATTACTAGATGATAATATTCAGTATCACTTTATACATATTTTATCAATTTCTTGAAAAAAATTTAATATTCTTTATTAGTATTCAAAGATATATCAATCTCATTTAAATAATAATTTTCTTTAACTTATTTTGTTAAAGTACTACTTATTTTATAGATCGCATAGTTCTCGATATTTTTGTTATTCTTGAATAAGCACCAAAACGCCCTACCTTTACATGTTCATTTGCCTCAATAAACTACTACTAAACAAATGTACAATATATATTGATCATAAACAGACACACTTATTTTTTACGCAACAAAACTTTTAATTTTGAGGCAATATTTCTTTAATATTGACAGTTTAATATTTTATAGGAATAAATAATATTTATAATAGTTTGATACAATCAATCATATTTTTTATACAAAAAATAAATAATTAAAATATAAATCATATAACAGGTTTAATTCTGTTTAAATCAAAATTATTTTAAACCATTAAGTTAAATTTTTGTTGACGTTTCTAATATTTTAATTTATTTTTCTAATAATTGAATATCTAAAAAAAATATGGAATTTCTCTAGATAAATATTTCAAAACGATATAAATTACTCGAGTAAATTGGAAAAAAACAATTTAGAATTAAATACATTGAAGATTACTATTTTAATGGGTTATGCTCAGTCAGAAGGTCCAAAAAACGTGATTTTTGAAATTTTTTCAAGAACTATAACATGTTCCTCAACAAATGTTCGGGTATCTAAAAACGTATATTTAAAAGAAGTTTACATATTTTTTTAATCAAAAATATTTAAAAATAAAAAAGATATGGCCATTCTTTTGTAGGTCATCTAAAAAAAGATATATATATATATATATATATATATATATATATATATATATGTATGTGTGTGTGCATGTGTGTGTATGTATAGACATATAATTTAAGATTTACAAGCTTTAAATTTATTAACATGTGATATAATACACTAAATGTAAACTCAGTAGAGATCAACCCAATAACAAAACTAACAATCATGAGCTTAAATATTTGTTCATGTTTTTTTTCAGTAAATTTCAAAGAATTTTCAAAAAATGGTGAAATATTCATTTTTTGTTTTCTAAAAGTATAATAGAAACTATTCCTATTCGAAGAAATAAGTCAGATAGAGTTCGTTATCTGAGGTGAAAGCAATCTTCTTAAGAGAAAAACCTTGAATGAAAAATCATCCCAAACTCTAATAAGCAGCGTAATGAGTAGGACTAAGTACTAATAAAAGATAAGAATTCAATGAGTCTTTCACTCAATATTGGTGACTGATATAAACTAAAGTGTTATATATATATATATATATATATATATATATATATATATATATATATATATATATATATATATATATATATATATATATATATATATATATATATAAGAGAGTCGTTTGATAAGTAAAGTAAAAAAATAAGAAAAACAAAATTGAAAAATTTAAATAAATTAATTAATTAATTAAATTAAACAATAAATAAATTTACCATACTTATTAAACGACCCTCGTACATATATATATATATATATATATATATATATATATGGAACAATAAATGACTTATTAATTTGAATTAAATTTTAGATGTCTATTATTTATCTCAAATTGACTAATTTATTTTTCAAAATACAAATTAATTCTCAAAAAGAATGTTTAGTAATCACTCATTGTTCTTTTGTTAAATAATTCCAATTCCAATAACCTTATCACGGCTATTGATGAAATTTTTTTATATTTACATTTTTGAAAATTTTGATTAGTATTTTTCAGTTTGAATAATTTATAATATTATTAACAATACACGTTTAAATGATCTGTTTTAATACTATTAATTTATAATACAATGAATAAATGTGTTTTAAGTGATCTGTTTTAAACTTACTAACAAATATATTCTCTTGTAATAATCTTTCTTAGCATCAATGAAGTACATTAAATTGTTTAATAACCACTAATTGTTTACTTTATTTATAAATGACAACAATAGGCTAATACGCAAATCTTATAACACATTGCTCTGACGATGATGGCATCGTCAACGAAATGCGCTTTAACCGATTATTATTATAAACATAAAATGAACAAAAAGTAATTATTGAACAACATCTTTTTTGGTATTAGAAATATAATTTATTTGTATAAGCGAATTCGCCATAATTTTTTTTAAAAATAGTAACAATCAATTGTTGTGAATTTCTTCTACTATATCCATTTCTATTTTTTTATTAATAATTTTTTTCCTAAATCTTCAATGAAATTTTTTCAATGAAATATTATTCAATATAATGCATTTAACCTGATGTGTACTCTGAAAATTGTATTCAAAAACAATATAGATTTTCTGTCTTCTGCATATATCGTACTAAACATATTATAATTACGTTAATTGTATACTTATTGTCTTTTATATAAATCATATATCTTTATATTCTAATCGGACTAAATATTTTTATTATTAATATTTGTGATAAATTATTAGCATTATGACAAATGTAGATTTAAATAAGTATTTCATTTCATTTGACTCAATTAAGCTTTTCTATCTTAGAGGTATAAATTTAATTTTAATAGGTCTGCATTATATATATATATATATATATATATATAACAATTATTAACAAAAATATAACTTTTAATTAAGAAGATCAAAAAAAAATACAATTTTTTAAAAAAAATCTAAGTTCTTTGTTTAATAATCCCCACAACTTAATAATTATTAAATTGCTTTATCTTGATTTTGATAGTTAAGTTATTCTATAAATTGAAGCATAATTACTTAATAATAATTAAAGGTTTAAAATTTAAAACTTTAAAATTGAAAAAAAAATAATTTATAAAATTTTAAAACTAAATAACTGTATTTTTTTACTTGATGTCTAAACAGTTTAGCGTCTTTTTGGAATATTCAAATTTTTGAAATATTTACTGAAATATTCATTTTAAACTTAATGTTTTTCGCGGACTTAACGGTCTTTTTTAGAAATTAGTATCATGCGACGATCAGTAATTTTTTCAATTTTTCGCTTACGGCCGCAAGTTCCTGGTTTAACTTTAAAATTTAGTGCATTGTGAATCATACATGTCGAAATTTCAAACAATTTAGCAATTTCCCGATATGTATCCTTGATTTTTTTAGTGTTATTATTGAATTTCTCATGCTCTCAGAACAATACTTTCTCCTACCAATTTCTTCTCAAAAAATTACTATTTTTGTTTCACTTTTTCTAAATTATAGTTCATTTTACAAAACTCACTTACTTTATTATTACTTTACCTTTACTAACTTTTAATTATTAAATAAAACAAGGAACAAAATGTTTATTCTTATTATTATGATTTTGCAATTTGTTAACCATTTCGAAGATTTCTCTGTTTTTGTTTTATTATAACAGTCAAATGGTGTTAAATAGGTAATAAAAGTTAACATAATTAAAAATAATTATGGAAAATAAAATGTGTAATCTAAAAAGAAAAAAATAAGTATATTAGAGCGAAAAATAGTTATAAAATTACGGGAAAAGGAAACAGCTACCGAAATAGTGAAACAATTTTAGGAAGACAGCATTCATCAATCTATAGTGATAAAAAAATAAAACAACCGAGATCATAGCATCAAAGCCTCGTTGTGGCCGCCGTTCAAAGTTATCTAAAGAGAAAATCGTTATATCATAAATACACTTAAGACTAATCCACGATCATCCACTTCTATAATTGCTGAAAGTCTCCGTGCACAATTTTATAAAAAAAAATATGATGATACTATAAAGAAAATTCTAGGAAAGTCGCAAGACAACCCGTTCATTTCAAGAGTGAACAGAATTAAGCGCATTGGTTTCCCAAATAAGCATGTAAATAAATCGGAAGATTTTTGGAAAAATATAATATTTTCCAACGAGAGGAAATTTTGTATATTTGGCATAAAAGGACGAAAGCTCATTTGGCAAAAGCCTAACACAGCCTTAAATAATAAAAATCTCTTTACCACCAAGAAATATGGTGGTGATGGAGTGATGGTATGGGAGTATATATCAAGTAGGGGCGTTGGTAATATCAATTTATAGAGTCAACAATGAGTAATTCGACTATCTCAATATTTTAAAACGAAATTGAAAAGAAAGTGCGGAAAAAATGGGATTAGGCCATAAATTTATTTCCAACAGAACAACGATCTCAAATATAAATCCGGAATTGTTAAGCTTTGGGTTTTTTATAATATCCCAAAATAATTGCATACGTCCCCACAATCTCCTAACCTAAATCCCATAGAACATCTATAGGATTTATTTGAGCGCAAAATTTAGTATCACAATATAACATCGAAAAAATGTTGAAGACTATCATCATCGAAGAATGGACCAAAATTAGTTCTGAAGAAACTGAACGATTAATGCATCTATAAAAAAAAGATTAGAAGTTTTAAAACGGAAAGTTTACCCAACATCATACTAAAAATAAAATTTTAAATATTTTTTTAATTTTTAATTAGGTGTGCGCAGACTTTTTCTAACATTTTTTTAAAAATTTCGTTTATATTTATTTTTTTTATTAATATATAAAAAGTGGTTTGTTAATGTTTTTGAATGTTTAAGATTTTATAGAAAAAATAAAAAATAGTTGCTTTGTTAACAACAATAGTGTTTTTATATTTTATTCGATGTTAATAAAGTTAGAATGGGTGTGCGCAGCCTTTTTCTTGCGAGTGTATATATGAGAGAAATATTTCGTTTCTTCATTTATATGAAAACGAAATGAACATAAAAATGCGTAATATAAATCCATAAAATTGTATAAATAATCAATGTTATATTTGTCGGCAAACGTATTAATTACCCAAAGCACTACTATTCCAACTATCGACCAAAAACTATCGAGTTCGGCTCGTAATTTGCGGTTTTGCTTCGTCCATGCAACACTAATGAATCCATAATGAATACAGAGAGAACTGATAATACGATCTCCGCAAGCCTCGCATACAGTCGACTTGTACAGTTTTATGTCGTCTCATTTCACGTTATCAGCAACGCACTGTGTTGGCTGATCTACCCGTTATACGTGCGGTAGAGTCGTCGGGCTAAAACCACGACTTCGCTTGCTCTTTTACCAATCGCTTGTACCATCCGAAGGCAAACGTGTACGTATGTTATGCATATGTGAGTGTGTGCACGTTTAATGTGTATGTATATATGTACGGTTTGTTTTACATGAATCGAGGCGTCTGTACAAATTATCGTGTGTGCGTATCAAGTATGCACGCGATAAACTTACGTTAATGTGTTTGCGGACAAGAGAAAGAAGGAATGATTGGATTTGAATTTTTAGTATTATTTCACTAGGGCTATTATAAAAAACGTTACGGTAGGTCAGTACTAAAGCTCACGTTACTTTTAATGTATGTACTTTGTATACAGCAACGATTTGTAACATCATTATTTAAATTGTGTAAATTAACTTTTTTCTTTACGTAAAGACGATTAAAATTAATTAATTCCCTTTTTGTTCTTTTTACTATAGAATCAAAAGTTTATAATGATTTTTTTTAGATTTGATACTTTAATTAAAATGATTTTTGTTAACTCTGAGAGATTATTATTTATGACTATTTACATAAATTAATCGTTTTCATTAATCTTTATATAAAAATGTTCAATAATCACTCATTGATTACTCTGTTTCCAATCTGTATTTTTTATAGTCATAGTTATTGAAGCACTCATTTATTATTCTTGTTATTTCAGTGAATTTTATAATAGAGAATTCTAGCAATGATGACATGGACATCGAAATGCAAATCAACAAATAAAATGCACAATAAGTGATTATTAAACTCACAAAGCAGTATTTTGATGATTAATTCATTTATGTAAATATAAAATAATTGCTATGTAAAATAAATAATGAAATTACAACAAAATACATAATTTTTAATACGAGTACCATGAAAGTACATAAATTATTATACATATTTAAAGTGTATTAAATTATTGAAATAAATTATGTGTTTAAAAATTAATCAGATTTTGAAAAAAATAATTACGTGTTAATTATTGTATGGCATATAATAATATTATATTATATATATATATATATATATATATATATATATATATATATATATATGAGGATCGTTTGATAAGTATGGTAAAAAAGTAAGAAAAACTATATCGAAAAATTTAATTAAAGTAAACAATAAATAAATTTACCATACTTATCAAACGACCCTCGTATATATATATATATATATATATATATATATATATATAATGTTCTCAATAATGGTAATGAACCATGGGTTTTATATACTAAAAAAATTCAGTGATTTCAGACACTACAAAGACGTATGGAAAAATACTAGTTAAAAATAAAAAGATTAGATAGAAAAAAATGGAATGAAATAATACTTTTTTGAAATAGAGAAGTATTCTTTTTGTTAACACTCCATCAATAATTTTATTCAGTTTGGTTAAAATTAGATATATGTGCTATTCATAATGCTAAATATGACAGTACCTTAAAATCAGTTTGGAACAAATAACAAAATTAAAGAAAACATTTAAGAAAATATTTTAAATTTTGAGTAAAATTTATAGAGAAGAAACTTCATTATGTACAAAAGTTTATGAGAAATACATAAAATTAGAAAAAGGTAGAAAGTCGTTGAAAGATAAAAAAACTCAACGAAAATTCTTCAGCCAGTTAAAAGAAAGAAATTGTAGAAAAAATTCATAAATAAATTAAAGATGATCTTTATATACTTGTATTTCAGTATAAAAAACGTTGATCAATGCCATTGCAATCATTTTATATGAAGAACACTGGACTTGTTGTAAGATTAATTGTTGGTATCACTGGTATTAAAGAATCGAATTTTGACTAAAAATTTGTAACGTTAGAAATCTTTGCGCGATTTTTTTTCACAGATCTATCATTGTATGCAACTTTTTAGTATCAAAAGATATCGTAGTGATGAATCTCATAGTTTATTTGATTGAATTTACATCCTGTACTTATTTCCTATTTATAAAAATTTAAACGAAATTAAAATGAGCCCAATTAAAGTGTATTTCAGTAATTTAAAAAACGTTGATCAATGCCATTGCAATCATTTTATATGAAGAACACTGGACTTGTTTTCAAAAATTATATAGTAGTGATAAGATTGTATTTCTTTGAAAAAAATGTACAGGGTCATCTAAATGCGACGTCTAGATTTGTGTTTTATTAAAAAAAGCAAAATAAATTATACACATGTTTATAATAAAACTCAAATCTAGGGTTCACATTTAAATGACCTTATATTTTTAAATAATCAATAGTAAAAAAAATCAACAATTTATTTTTTAATTCAAATTATAACACTTTTGAAACAGACATGTAATATAAGAAATTATATTCTTGTATTAAATTTTGAAAACTTTAACAGTTTATTAAAAAAGTCATAAAAGCTTTAGTAAATCGGATCCATCAGTAAAGCATATTTTCACTATCTTAAAAACTTCTTGTTTTCATTAAAAAGCAAAAGAATAAAATGTCCTAGTTATGTTAAACAACATCATCATCAAGTTATCTAATTCAAATTAATAATTTACAGATAGTTTCTTCGACATATCGGAGTAGCCGTGACGACCAGAACAACGCCGTTTCCGTTCGTTTCGTAACGAAGTTAATTCCATTGAGAATTACTGGCAGCAGCGATGTTAGCGCCGTTGTCATGTAGTAGCGGCCGCGACCGAATCAGAATACATTTGCATAAATTTAATTATAGGTTAGGTTTACTTCAACCGCAAAGGTTGTAGATAGGTACGTGGATGTATGTACTGTATATTAGTAGTGTATTGAATAAAAAAAAATTTTAGTGAGTTAAAGAAATATAAAAAAATATTTTACAAAGTAAATCATGAAAATGTCTTTTATATTTTTTTTACTTTCTTTAAATATTCATTTCAAATCAATACTGTATTTTCTTAATTTATTGATTTTTAAAACAGGTCGAACAATTTTTCATTCAATTGATTAAATATAACAAACTGAATATATCCTTTAACTCTGCACAGAAATTGAATATCACTCGTTTCGCAACAGGTGACATTCCATTTTAGTAATATAAACGTTAAATAAAAATTAAAGCTTTTTACAATTTACTAACTAAAAATTGAGATAAACAATTGAAACTATAACCGTCTAATTATTTCTTTTTAACATAAAAGATACTATAATAGAATATATATAAATAAGTTCCTTCTAAATTATGATATTAATTTGTTATAAATTATAAATTTCATCATTTAAAATAGATATTGGTAAATTGCATTTAAGATACGGTATCTGTTTCTGTTCACAAAAAGATGAAATGCTGCAGAAACTTATAAATTATTCATATAGCTTAAGTAGGAAATGCTGTTACTGATAACATCTGTCGCTGATATTTCCAGAGAGACGGACATCTTTCTTTAGAAGACTAGCATCGAAATAAATTATTTAAAAAATTGTTTCTTTATTTGAACTGTATATTAGTTATTTGTTTTTATTAAAATGAAAAGTGTTCAGTTATTAAGATCAAATTTTGTATTACTATTTTTTATTCAGTTAATTATCGATTTATATTTTAACAAAATTTGAAATTAACTAATAAAAATATTCTGTTTATTAGATTGTTGCATATGAAATTGTAAATTAGGAATTGTAGTAAAATTAGTTATTATTTTTTAAATAAAAACCTCTGACAAGAGATGTGAGTTGCATATAATGTTTTTTAAGAGTGATAGAACTTTCAATTGAATCACTATCGAAAGTTCCATCCAACCTAAAAAACACCTTCATCATACCTTTATATATATATATATATATATATATATATATATATATATATATATATATAAAGGTATATATACATACACACACACACACACACACATATATATATATATATATATATATATATATATATAAAGGTATTTTTAGGTTAGATAGAACTTTCGATAAAGATTCAATTTAAAGTTCTATCACTCTTAAAAAACACTTGATATTACAAATTAACTATCACTAGGTAGAAATATGAAATAATTTTTATTTCAGATTTCATTCTAAAAGGACTATAAAAAAAAGAAAAAAGTGAATATTACAAATGAATTATCACACCAAACACCCCAAGATGTTATAAAGTGTTTATGAATTATTTTAAAGGCATCGCCATTGAAATGCGTAATAACCTGTTGTTATAAACAAAAAAATAAGCAATAAGTGGTTGTTAAACAATTGATAACAGTATTGGGGATGATAATTCATTTGTGAAAGTTAATTTTCCACATTTTCAAAATAAACAGTAATATGGACATTAGACAAAAACATATACTCTTTCTTTACAAAATCAAACTTTGACACAACGTGCCAGAGAAAATCAAAAATATCAGCAGAGTATTTGAAACTGAGAGTAAGTTATCAAAACACATAGCAATAGTAAAAAAAATCAATCAAAGGAAATGAATATTGAAAGTGAGCTCGAACACCTAAGACCAACTATTGATAATGATAAACTACGTACATTTTGGAAAGAAACTATACATGCACTGTTTGATAATTTTCTTTTATTTTAAATTACTTTGAAAAGTCGAGAATCTAGATAAATGAACTCCTTGTAAGCTCATTGAAAAAAAACATGACACACCGATTAGAACTGTAGAGTTTTCTAATCGCACAAAACAGGAACAAAAAAATAGTATACTTAAAAATAGGCAAAAAAATGATCATTAATTGAATGTCATAATTCTACTTAATTAAATAAAAAATAAATAAATAATTTTCTAAAATCATCTATATTAATAACCAAAATGGTTTAAAGTATTTTTAATGGAAAAAGTACTCTTAATGGCCTAGATAACTTGATGCCACAATCGACAAAAAAAGAAGTCAGAGTGAGACTGATATTCAAAGATATGAAATGGATAGATTTTGCAGTCATTCTAAGTACAAATATTTATACATCGTTCCAAACGAGAAATTCAGATAAATATATTAAAATTATAAACGAAATAATATTAAATATGGTTAAAGAATTCTATGGCATTAACTTTGAATTTTAACAAAATAATACAACCATTAGTTTTTAAAAAGAAATGAACAGACAATTCAAAGAAAATCCATTTTGAGATCTTCAACTGATTAGAGAAAATTCTAAACAAATATCTTATCATAAACCTCTAAAGAAATTGAATAAATGGAATTTTTGTTTAAGAAATTTAATTTGTGTCAAAAATTGAAAAAATCAATTAATTCAACCCATGTTCTTCACGTTTATATAAAAAGGCTTAAATAAGACTAAAGATTTATAAAAAAGAGTAAATGATAGTAAACAAATAAATGTATCTCTAAACTTTTGAGTCTTATCTGCACCACCTTATATACATACATACATACATACATACATACATACATACATACATACATACATACATACATACATACATACATACATACATACATACATACATACATATATATATATATATATATATATATATATATATATATATATATATATATATATATGTGTGTGTGTGTGTATGTATGTATATAAGCATGGATCGTGAATACTAGAATAATTCAGCAATTCCAGACAGCACAAAGAAGCATGGAAAAATGTATATCACAATAACAAGTAGAGATACAAAGAGAACCGAGTGAATTGAAAAGAAAACAAATGTTATGCATGTTATAACGAAAGTGAAGAGTTTGAAATAGAAATAAGTCAATCATAATATCAGAAAATAAAGCCACCAATGGACAAAAGAAATTATTGGTTGAGAACTTAGATATATATAAACTCCAAGAAAAATTCCATGTATAGACGGAACAGAAATGTAAGAAAATTCCTTAGAATAGACTGAAAGACAAAAGAATTAGATCAGTCGAAGTAGAAAATTTTTGAAAAGACCTTGATCCAACAACGGATAAAAAGAGATTAATGATGACAATATTAATATAAATATTAAAGAATATATAGGGTCATCCAAATGTGAAGCAAAATATAAATATAATTTTTTTGGAAATAAAAATTGTAAAATGCATATTAGAGAAAGTAATGTTTTTTGAAAAAAAAAATTATATTAATATATGGTTATCTAAATTTGACGCCTGGATTTGTGTTTTATTAAAAAGAAACTATACATATGTTTCCCTATATCATGTTTTTTTTTAATTAAACACAAATCTAGGTAACATATTTGGATTACCCATTATATATTAGGTACATAGAGACAGAAAGGAAAATTTGATCATATAACAAAAAGGAAAAAACGTAAATAGAAAAAAGAAATCATTAACTAGAAACCCAGAAATATAAAAATGATACAGAAGAGATTTATGGATATTTGGAATAGATACATAAAAAATTCATGTAGTAGAATTAAAAAGGCAAGCACTAAATCACTCGAAGTGGAATATTTTGAAAGAATCATTTTTCTAATAATGACTGAATATGAAATGAGGTC
>CP092093.1:24512500-24567500 GCA_029203775.1 Neoneuromus ignobilis
TTTATTCTATTTATCCATGAGACTTTTCTTGAATTTTTATATTTTATTCTATATCTCTTAGTTCGGAATCAATAGTTTTATTTGTCCATCGATGATTTCTGTTTAATGGTATACAACTAAAAATTTGTCATTGGGAAAGTCAAATTTAAGATGGTTTAAATAAGACTAAAGAATATGTTGTAATATGTAAATGTATGTCTAATTCTTCTCTCTCATTTGAGCTACTTTGTGTAAGAAGAAATGCCTTACTATTCTAGTACTGCCAAATAAGTCAAGATTTTACAGAAGTTTTATAATAGAAAGAGGATATTGTATTTGTAAAATTTTTGGCTTCTTTCATAAAAATAAAATTCTTTAAATGTTTATCAAATTTTCTTGACATATTTTTTACAGTAAATTTGTGATTTTCAGATAAAATCTATTTTATAGCATATTGAGGTAAGTTTCGATTTTTACTCATTGTTTTTTAATAATTTGTGTGAATCGTCATAATTATCGATAGTATAGGATCATCCAAATGTAACGCCTAGATTTGTGTTTTATTAAAAAGAAACATGTGTATAGGGTGATGTATAGGGAAGCATGTGTATGGTTTCTTTCGGTTCTTTTTAATAAAACACAAATTTAAGGGTCGCATTTGGATCAGCTATATTATAGTGGATACACTTAATGAATTTTTTTGTCACAGGTATTCAAATTAAACAATATTAACAACCAGTTCTTTTTTAATATCAATTAATTCATCTATTTTATAGCATTAATAAACAAAATATTAATTAATACAATTTATAATGAACTAACAAAAAATGTTACGTAATAAAATATCAAAGTAATACAAACAAACGCTAATTGCTAAGATTTTTTTATAGATTTATCAATTTAAATTTATTTTTATAGAATTGTCTATTATCTTATTTCATTATTTTATCCATTACTTTTATAAATGTCACATATTGCTTTATTTTACTGGTACTTTTAGCTTTTTTATATTATTTATATTTTTCAATTAAATTATTTTGATGATATATACCTCAAATTAGAGAAATAGTATTTACACATACATACTCAAAATTGAACATACACACACACACACACACACACACACACACACACACACACACACACACATATATATATATATATATATATATATATATATATATATGAGTAATAGGAAGAAGAATAAGATGAAAAAAGAAATAAAATTTACAAATATTAGAACGAAAGTGAAAAATATAAATTAAAAATGAGCCACTCTTATAGTAAAAAGAGGTGATAAATTATAAACATCATAAATTATAAACTAAAAATTAAGAATATAAGAGAGTATAGAAAAAAAATCGATGGATAGAAGAAGAATAGAAATAGAAAAAAACAACATTAGATCACTTTATTAGAAAGTTTTAAGATAAACATTCATTAAGCAGTGAATAAAATAAGGCTAATTATATATATATATATATATATAAAACTATAATATATATATATATATATATATATATGTGTGTGTGTGTGTGTGTGTGTGTGTGAGTGTGTGTGTATAAGTATGTGTACGTTTCTAAGATAATAACATCATCACAAAAAAATATGCATGCTCGACAGAAACTGAATAATTATTAGATTACTAAATATATCATTAATGTATTATAATCCTTAAAAAGACATCAATGGTGAGTCTTTTATAAAAAATAAATATATCTCAATACCAAACTCTATTATAATACAAACCAATAAAATTCATTAAAATATTTATTAACAAATAAATTAAATTAAAATTTCACATATTTTATTATAGAACAATTTAATATAATACTGAAAAGTGCGAAAGAAGAAAAAGTAATAATTAATTATCACTTTTATAAAAAACTAAGTTTTTAAAAAAGGTATCAATAAAATGTAGAAATTAATTATAAAACATTTTGATATATATATATATATATATATATATATATATATATATATATATATTATAAAGTAAAATAACTTTTATTTACAATACAATTATTTTGAAAAAATTGACACTAATATCTAATATTTAACAATTGCAATTAGAGAAAATATTTTTGACCTTAGAAGATAATTATTGCATATGATTTATAAATTGCATTTTTAAGTTTTATGCTTTATAGGTTCATCCAAATGTAACGCCTAAATTTGTGTTTTATTAAAGAGGAACAAAAGAAATTATACATATGTTTCTCTATACACCAGACTATACAAATGTTTCTTTTTAATAAAACATATATCTACGTGCCACATTTGGATGACTCCATATTATTACTTAATATTAAAGATACTTAAATATTATTTTTTCACCTATTTATATTATATTTCAAATAAAATTATATCATATCTTTAAATTGATAAAAATTTTAGCATTCAATTTAATAAATGTTAACATATATTCTAATTTTGAGTAAATTTCAAAATAATACAAATACAGAATGGTTTTGAATCTGAATAATATTTATGGAAAAAATGGAATAAAAACTAACCTTACTTAAACAATATATTTTATATATCATACAATCAAATATATGCCTATAAAAATATTATATTAAACATTATTACAACTAATAACCACGTATATTATTAAAACCGGTTTATTTACAATTAAAATCGGAAAACATTTATGAAAAATATATTATTAATTTATCAATTTAATAATTATAACTTTTAATTTTATTCTCTAAATTTCTCTAAGTAACCATTTTTTTTCTATTATAAACAACAGTTTTGTCTTGTACCATATATACCGTTAATTAAATTTCTAAATTAATCAATATGAAAATTAATTAAATCATGAAAATATGTCAGATGTTATTATTTCAATATTGACGAACATTTTATCGAACATGTACAGAACATTTTCCCTAAGTCGGTGGTTATTACTCATTTCCGAAGACTCAACATGCACTAAAACTAGATGCTTTGCTTGCTTTCCCAGTTCTCTACAAGAGCGAACCTTCTGGCCAACACAGTGGCGTTGGCTTAATGTAGGGTGAGTTTCCACAAGGGGGTGGATGGATAGAGTCGGTTGTAACTACTTCGGAACAGTGCAATAGTGTAGTGGTGATGACGGCAAACTCAAGGGGAGGTCCGGTGGTTAATTGTAAGGGTGAAGGCGGTGGATAGTAGTAGCTCAGATGCTTACGATGTAAGGGGCGGCCATGACACCTTCTAACTAAATACGGAGACATTGTGAATGTGTGTTTCAACCTAATGTAATAATGCAAGGAATACAAAACAGATATGTTTGTCTTGATGCAGTATTGCAGCTTTATATTAATTAAAATCTTAAATAACAACTGTACGTATTTACTCATCATAACTTCTTTCATCAACGGTTTTTAACAGATGACTCATACATATGTATGAATACACAAACACTGCATTTAATTTTCGCATGCAATTTAAAACCGTTATAATAAATCATGTTTACAGTAATTAAAAAGGCATATACAATATATTTCACTTCTAATTACCAACTAAATTTAAAAAAAAAATGAAAACGAAAATACATGTGTTTTCAAATTGTATTAGTAATATACAAATGGATAAAATAATTTAATTAATTTTTCCAAAATGACAAAAATAACATGTTTATTTCTAATATGATAAAAATATTTTTGTAATTATTACTTAAAAATATTTTAATTACACACGAGTTCATAAAGATTACTTTTATTTATATTAATTAAATAATAAAATTAACTGTTCCTAATCAAATGAATGTATTTTCAACAGTGGATATAATATTTGTAAACAAATTAATGACATTTTCTTTATTATTTTCTAAATATTTGTTAAAATAATTTTTATATTAATTATATTGATATATTGAAAAACTTCATACATTTTAATATTTTTTCTTGTCAGTTATTTGCTATATTTCAACATTTATGAAGTTTTTAATTGAATCATAATCACGTATTTCTCCACAGTTTACTTTGACATAAGTAATTTTAAACTGACAAAAAATTTTCTTCATAAAAATTTGTAATAAAAAAATAAATCAAATGATGTTTGTTTTAATTAGAGATTTCAACAAAAGATTGTAATCAAATAAAATAATTATATTTTAATATTTGGTCATAGATTTCAATATCGCATTTATAATTTAACTATAATTTAATAAGAACACGTGCAATTTTGATTTATTTTTTCAAGAATTCTACAATTCTTTATTTCTTTGCTTCTCTTTCTAGTCAACCATTTTATGGGTGAGATCGAATTGAAATTAAAAGATATACTGACAATATTTTTTCAACACAAAAATAATTATTCCAGAATTATTAGAAAAGATACTTAATTATTGACATAAACACATGTTTCTTTTTAATATAATACAAATCTAGGCGTCACATTTGGATGTCTCTCTCTTTCTTTCTCTCTCTCTCTCCCTCTCTCTCTCTCTCTCTCTCTCTATATATATATATATATATATATATATATATATATATATATATAAAACACATTTTATAAAGAATTACTTTTTAGAAAAACTCATCCCTCATCTTTATACAATAAAAATTTAATCATTGTTAGATCATTACTCTGTAAAATATTAAATTTAAAATAGTATATAATATAGTACTCTGAAAATAATGACATGGTCATTGAAATTCATATCATTGAATAAGGTAAATAATAAATTATTAAATTTTATCAATATGATAAAAAACATAATTAATACATTCATATTTTATATAAAGAAATTGTTTGAATGCCATATCATAAATGTTATTAAATTAAATTAAGATTTTATATCTTTTGTATTAAAATAGAATTATATGTTAAAAGATAATTTAGTGAAGTTTATTAGAATAAAAAAATAAGTAATATAAAAAGGAATAAGAGAAATAAAAAATGCTAAGAAATTAAACAATTAGATAAAATATAAATAATTACTAATGTCAACATATAATATAAATAATTAATAAAATATAAATAATTACTAATGTTATTGTAAAAGTTGTCAATAAATCTAATAGTAAATGAGTTATTTACTAAATATTTTAAAAATTTTGAGACTAATGATTTATTTATGTTAATTTGCCACAGGGCAAAAAGAAACGATTCAATTTTTTTAAAAAATGGATAATTTTATGAATAATAAAATAAAATAACTGTAAATAGTAAATTAAATTAAAAATGAAACCCATATTTTAAATATAGTCATGGAATAATTAGTACTGTGGAACTAATCCTACAGTACAAATTATCCCACTAACTATTTTTAATCTAAATTACAAATAGTTAGTTTTTTAAAAAATCTGTGACTATTAGAAAAGTAAAAAACAAACTATTATATATTTGTACTCCTGTAGAATATATGCATATTACTGTTATTATTTTAAAAAATATTTACAATTTCACTCTAATAAAAGTTTTTTTAAATAATATTAATTACATTATGTTAACTTCAGATAATAATCGAATTAAGAATAATTTTCAAATATGCATGTGTGTATATATATAGAGAGAGAGAAAAAGAGAGAAAGAAAGAGAAATAATGGCCCAAATGAAACTGAAGGTTTAGACACACATTTACATAATACATCTTTGAATCTTATTTGAGTCACTTTCTCTCTCTCTCTCTCTCTCTCTCTCTATATATATATATATATATATATATCAGTAAATAGAAACATAACAACAATGTAAAGACTTTTCAACGAAATTTACCACTGGAACAAACTAACAACCAAACAAATGCATTTTAATTGAATAGAATTGTATATGTAACTGCATTTTGTTTACGAAAGTAAACCATGCTGATTTGAATCTAGAGCTATAAACGTAAGAAGATTTATATTTCCGTTTTTAGTTCTAATTTGAATTTGTTTATCTTTAATATAATTTTTCTTAAACACATTATTATCATAAATATTCGCATAATTTTATTTATCAAAATTATTATTTATTATATATTTATAAAACTACTTGTGAAAAAATATAAAAATGTAAATTTGTTAAATTACTAATAGAAATAAAAATTAATTTATTTAAAACTCATTAATGGCTTTTAATTTATATATATATATATATATATATATATATATATATATATATATATTTATATTCTGTAGGCATAAAAAAAAAACTTAAATAGATCAGAAAGATAAAGTTACTGTCACTAGAGTAAAAGTGAAAAGACTGAAATAAAAATAAACCAATTATACAGCAAGTATAGAAAATCACTTATAGACAAGATAAATTATTGATTGAGGACCTAGTTTTATAATAACGCCCAAGAGAAGGCTCATGGATAAATGCAACAGAGACATAAGAAAATCCGTCGGAATGAACTAGAAGAGAGAGAGAGAAATACTAAATCAGTAGAAATGGCAAGCTCTGGGAGAGATTTATATCCAAAAGTGGATAGAAAAAAACTGCTGCTGATGTATATAGGTCATCCAAATGTGATGCCTAGATTTGTGTTTTATTAAAAAGAAACTATACACATGTTTCTTTTTAATAAAACAAAAATCTAGGCAACACGTTTGAATGATCATATATGTATATATATATATATATTTATATATATATATATATATATATATATATATATATATATATATATATATATATATATATATATATATATATATATATATATATACACACACATATATATACCGACTGGGTAGTACAGTGGTTAGCATCACCGCGTGTCATGCGGGAGATTGCGTTCGATTCCCAGTCGGAGAGTCCCTCGTTTTCAAGTCGAGGGTTGAGCATGTAGGCCGACAACCTCATCTTGTAAAAAATAACTGTCGAGAAGGGAGTAAACCCCGAATAAAAAAATCTTCACCAATCCGCCTGGTCAGCGTGGTGAATATGACCAAATACCAATGAATGGTAACATTCATTGTGGCTTTCGTCCAGTAGTGGACTGATGTGGGCGTTATGATGATGATGATATATATATATATATATAATGTTGTCCATAAATTATACTGACCACCTCAAAAATTAAATCTGACAATGAAATAAAATAGTTTACTTAGATGTATGGAAATTTTATTTACAGAGTAACGATTTTATATTTACACCTTATTTGTTTCAAAATTATGTCAAATTCTCTTTAACAAAAATGAGTTATGTCTCCAGTACAACAAGATATTGTTAAAATGTTTAATAATTATATATTTTTCATTTTTTTATAAATGAGGTGATGATAATTTTGATACATATGTATATTATATGTATATATATATATATATATATATATATATATATATATATATATATATATAATATATGAACTACATAAAAAATAACTAAAATGCATATTAAATCGAAAGTAATAATAAGAATCGAAATAATTTAATTAGTGCATTTTACAAACGACATCATTATCACATGCATGTCTTTCACACGTAAAACTGTTACTTGAAACTTTCGTGTAAGACAAAGATGAATAAACAAGTGAAATAAAGATAGCACTAAAGATATACTACTATAGTCGATCTCATTAACTTCATTACTCATCCTATGTTATTAATTACTTTTCCTACACATCAGGTCAAAGTCTACGCCAGGTTGAAACTTCACAGAACGATGAATCTTTTTGAAAAAGGGACAGTACATTACGAAATTCTAAAAGACACTATAGTATTGTCTCTGTTTGTTACACGACGATTACCAATAAGTATAGTGTCTGTGGTGTAGGATATACCGTTTAATTATATTTTCATGCAATTATCTGTCGTGATATTAATTACAGAACGTTGACAATGGTTGAGAATCGTATGTCTGGATGAAATTGTCGAGAAATATATTCAAGTACAATGTAATATATATAGCGAATTCTATTTTTTGATTATAACATTTTTAATTTGTCGTGAATTTCAGTTAATAATTTTAATATTTATTCATACAAAGATATATATATATATATATATATATATATATTAATGTATGTATGTATGTATGTATACACATATCAATTTATATAAATATAATTTAAAACAGGAAAAATACATGATGGGCAAAAAAGTGACACATTTATATTTCATGTGTTCAAAAATCAATATATTATTTTACAAATTAAATAACTGAGATATTAGAATTGCTTACAATTTTTTTACTTTCACCTAATATTTAAAAAACCATTAACACATTTTCAAAATCCTTATAAAAAAGAAAAATACACATTAATATTTTTTATTGTGCAATAAATACTTCGATATCTACGTTAAAAATATCAAAAATTAAAAAAAACTCTTTTCGTAAAATATGAATAACATTATTATAAACAATGAACTTAAGAATTCACAGCAAAGGTAATTAAAAAAAATTAATTACTCAGCACAATGATGCAAAAAAAATTCACTAACCTATATATTATTTCTATATGGGGGTCTAAATGAGATTAAAGAATGGTAAAGAATAGGAAATGATATTAATGAAATAAATATATGTTTAAATATTTCAGCTTCCTTTGGGTCATCTATATGTATATATATATTTATATATATATATATATATATATATATATATATATATATATATATATATATATATATATATATATATATATAGTGTATATATATATATATAAATATATAATATATATATATATATATATATATTTCGAAGTGTTTTTTTATTCTGAATTTCATAATTTTTACTTATTTGAAAATTAAAAAAAAACTATATGCAATTTTTTTGAGTAATTATTAATTAATAAATATACGTTAACAAAAATAATTTATATGATTTTAATAATCTATTTATATAAGTATTTATTTTATTTTAATAATAAATTCACTTGAAAATTTATAAACAGATAAAATAAACAAGATTATTGAACACTTTAATGAAATCTTGTGATATTAGTATGAATGATTTAAGTGTTAAAATAGAATGTATCTTTAAGTATAATTTAAAGTACTTTATACTTTAAAATAATCTATAAAGAAAGTTGTTATCTATACAATTTTATTGATAAATTGATAAAACGACTTAATATAAAAATATTATAAAGAATATAAAATTATTACAAAAGTTTGTAACAAATAAAATAAATATTTTTTCAAAAATTATGTAATTATACATATATATATATATATATATATATATATATATATATATATATTAATAAATTGAGACAATGAGTAATGAGTTATAAAAAAATATTGCAAATGTTGTTTTGTAAAACATTGATATAATTTAAAAAAAATAATTAAATATCGATTGTTTATAATTCAGTTCAAGCGGTATTTTTTTTTAATACGGGTGTCCAAATACAACTAAAGAATGTAGCCCTTAGTCCTGGCTTATATTTTTTAGTTCAATTTGAGGCACGCTGTTTATTTTAAAAATTAAAAATATCTGTAATTATAAACTATTCTTTTTAATTTATAATCAAAAAAAATTTTATAATTTTTTAATCAATGAAAATAAATAACTAATAATCAATTAAAATTAAAACAGCTTAGCGTAACTAATATATAAATTGAGAATACTTTTTATTATAATTACACTTTCTAATTTTATTAAATTTAAATTTAATTGGAATTAATAAAAATTTTCATTAGAATTTTCTAATCAATATAAATGAAAATCTATATTCCAAAAAAACTAATGGATTAAAATAATTTCATATTAATAATGTGTGAATTAATAGTCATATATATATATATATAAAATAAATACAAAAGCACAAATCATGGAATTAAAGTTTATAACAATAGATAATTACATCACACTCACATAAAAATCCACATTAAAAAAATAAAACAAATATTGTGCTGTAAGTAATTAAAGATAATATTTCATTAGAGCGTGGAAATAAAAATCCTTGTTAAATCATAATAATCATATCCCATAATACTTTTGCATATTTTTACGTCAACAACCTAACAAGTCCCGCTGTCATATTTGACCGTAACGACGCAATAAAGATTTTCATCGCGATTACTCGAAAGAATTCGAGTGGTATAAAATTAATGTGCTGTTTGGCTGAAGCAACTCAACGACGACCTCGCAGTAACTCGTTGAATAGGTATGCGATCGTCATCAAAATGACAATCTAGGAATTGTCTCATGAAATGGTCGTTCACGTAATAAACCAGATGAAATGCGCGGCAATAAGCGAAGGGCGGTCGGACACGACTGTGTTGTAAACCAGACCCGACAATACACATACATACACACACACATGTATACTTACTACTCATATAATAAACGTAATGTTGGATACGGCTGTGTATTATCGGTGTACAAATGACTATCTTAAATCTTCGATCAAAAAATTTATAAACATATATATATATATATATATATATATATATATATATATATATATATATATATACATATATACAGTTGATAATCAAAATTATTAATACAAATGAGTTATTACCCCAGTACTACAAAATATTGCAAAATATTTTATAATGCAACGCTCTAACGATGATGACATTGCTATCAAAATACATATTAACTTATAAATAAATAAAGTGAACAATAGATAATTGAAAAAATTTAAAATATGTTGTAATGTTGGGGTAATATATCATTTGTATGAAAGTGAATTTTCCACATTTTCAAAGCAAATAATAAAATTATTAAATTAATGATTTTTAAATATAAATGTCACTATTTGACATTACGACTAACTTATTTAAATACAAACAAATCACTTTAGCACTATAAAATTTTATAAAAGTAATAAATTATTACTTATTATTTACTTCATATGCATTTTTATGTCAACGCAGACAATTATATTCATAAATATATTACTAGTTGGTTTAAAAATTAAATAAAATAAAATGTATATCCCACACCGTCTGTTACTTTTATTTAATCAGCATAAAACTACTATAGATTCCACCAGAATCACTTGTCAAACTTACACAGAGAACACAATAACCGAAAATTTGTATCGTGGGTTCATATCAGAGGTTTCAAAATAATAACTTAAACCCGAGAAACTTAAAAATGGTTGCAAATAATATTATCAGTGATCTATTTGTATTATTGCCTTAAGTGTACTTCTTTCAAAAATGAATATTAATCAAACACCAAGATTCAACGTTTCTATAAAAGGAGAAAATATCACCGGTCAACATATTTTGCGTTTAATGGTCATTAGTAAAATTTTTTGTACCAAACAGTAATCTAAAATAGAGACTAGGAATTGAAAATGAATATTCTGCAACCATCTCGAATGTAAAAAGAATAAGTTCTAGCAAATTCTGTCTTTCAAGGTCACAACCAAATATCAATCCTGTTCAAATTATTCTGATGTATCTAATGGAGTATATATAGAATTATTTATAATGAGTTACTGTAATTAAATCATATAGTCATCGCAAATAGCGCGTTAATAGTCGTTAAGATGACTAAAAGAAACATTTATTCAAAAATGAACACATTCTGTGAAAAAAACGAACCAGTCATATTTCTTCAAAACAGAAGGTCGTATTTATAAACCGAAAAACTTTAATCTAAATAAAATAAAAAGTTCTGTCACACCCATTGAACTCACTAGAAATTGCTACATTTGACTTTAAATTATTTCTTTCAATTTCTCAACTAGCCAAGATGAACTTGAAAAAAGAATAGAAAAAATATACAAAACAAATCAAAAACTTGTCTTATGATTGACTTCAATAAGACAAAATTAACACAAAATAAATATTTAAATTATAGGAGAAAAAACAAATTAAAATAAGTGGAAATAGAAGACGTTACAAATTAAATTTATCTAAGATAAATCACTAATACTAAAATAACATTTATAGATCAAATGAATAGTATAACAAAAATAAAACTATGTTAATTTGGAACAAATTTTCTTATTATAAAATCAAATATTCCTCTCTATTTAATAAAATTTTGATCAATACATCTTACATATACCCACTTATGAGAGAAACAGGGATCTTAAATGTTAGTATAACTAAACGGATTTTGGTACAAAAAGAAGCACGGAAAGATTGATAATTGGAATAATAGACAGAGACTAAAAAGAAACGAAAGAATAAAAAAAATTACAAACGTTACAGAAAAAGTGAGAAATTTGAAATAGAAATGTACCAGTCATACAGTAAAAAAGAAGAAAAAAAACACTAATAGTGAATTGAAACTATTGATTGCAAAATCAAAGATAAAAAAAGACCTATGAAGAGACTAATGGTAAATGAAACAGAGAAATAAGAAAATTATTCGAAAGAAACTAGAGGAGAAAGGCATTAGATTGATCAAAATGAAAAGTTTTGGGAAAAGTCTTCATCTAAAAAAAAAATAGACAGAAAAAGATTGTAGCTGCAGTTGATGATTATGATTATATATATATATATATATATATATATATATATATATATATATATATATATATATATATATAATCATCATCGTCGTCGTCGTCATCAGCTTCTTTCTATACACTACTGAATGACGACCTTTTCCAATATTTTCTATTTTGAAAGATCTAATACCTTTTTCTTGCAGTCCATTACAATAATTTCCCTTATATCTATCCTTATATTTATAATTTCAATAATTTATGAAATTAATAATGTTATTATATATGTATCTATGTACCTGAATTGATTGTATATTAATCTTTATTGCAATTTTAATCATAAATAACAAAAATAGTATAGAAATAAAATTGCTAATAAATATATATTGTTAAAATAATAAAAATTTAATAAAAATTATTAAATACCTTATATAGAATAGTGTCTCTTGGTCACTGATTTTCTCGAAAACTTCTCCATGAATTCTATCTGTAACAAATATGCAAATATTAAATGTTTCTGGTATAAAATTCTTTATATATAATATAAGATTTATAAACGTGTCATCTATCACTAAAGTAGATTTTTTTGTTTTAATATATTAAGATGTACGTAGATGATATTTTGATGTTTAATATTTTCTTTATAAAATTTGCATATTTTAAGAAAATTTATATTGTCATATTCTGAAAGGATTCAGAAATTAACAAAAAATATTACACTTTATATGATAATTAAATAGGACAAATACATATTTGTAAATATTAAACATTTCTTATAGTGTGTGTAAATTTTAATAAATATTTGGGTGAAAAATAATTTAAAAAGCAAATCATAGTTGTTTATATAAAATTTTAATTACATTACGTAGTCATACCATAAATGCTACTCCTATAAACAAAGGCCACTTATAATATAGGTCATCCGAATGTGATGCCTCAATTTGTGTTTTATTGAAAAGAAACATATGTACAGGTTCTTTTTAATATAACACAAATCTAAGCGTTACAATTGGATGACCCTATATTTTCAAGTTATTATATTGAATGAACTTTCAAATATTATAAACAAGTAATTATGGTACCATAATACGTCAACATGAAATGGGTTAATAAATAAAACCGTATCCTTGTGGCCGTGTTTACAAGTCTAACCATTTTTCTTTTTCTTACTTTTATTTTTCGTATCTTCTTTGTATTATATTATAATCATTTTAATATAAAACTAGATATATCATAAAACGATTTTTTTCTTATATATATATATATATATATTTATATATACATAAACATTTTACTAATATTCATAAATTTGTAACTTTTAATTTTTATTACACTACTACTTGCATATGAATGAATAGGCTAATTTTTAGAACTACTAAAGAATTAAGTGTCTACAAAAAAAACTAACTTTAAAAAATAAATCTCAGAGTAAATTATTTATTATTAATAATTCTAAAACTTCTTTCGCAATAAAATCAGATTTTTTTAATATAAAATAACCTTTATTGTTATAAAATATATGTGGATTTATATATTTTTTTTATATTAATCAATATTTTTATGCAAAACGTGACATGAAATAACATAACATTTATATTTGTTTAGAACAATCCTATCACATAATATATACAATTATATTATTAACAGAAATAAATTAATGTTGTTATTAATTTATTTCATTGTACATACAAATAAAATAAACATTTTTCTGCATTCAAATATAATAAATAAGGAATTTATTTGTTTAATTTATCTTATTGATATGGTATCAAAAAATAAGTAAATATTTTTTCTTATCATTTTCTATATTTAAAATATGAGAACTTTTAAAACAACGTTGAAAACTAATAAAAATTACGTGTGTATATAGGTGTTTTTAAACGTGATAGAACTTTAAATTTAATCCCTATCAAAAGTTATATCCAACCTCAAAAAACAGTCCATATATATATATATATATATATATATATATATATATATATATATATATATATATAAAGCTGTTTTTAGATTAGAAAGAACTTTCGATAGAGATTCAAATTAAAGTTAAAAAACACTCTATATTATAAGAATTCCATAGAATAATGCCATTTTTAGAAATAAACTTTTCGAAACCACAAAAATAACATATACATATATATATATATATATACATATATATATATATATATATATATATGTGTGTGTGTGTATATATATATATATATATGTATGTATGTAGGTATGTGTGAGTTCATCGTAGTACGAGATTAGACAAAACATCTTAAAAATATGTAATATAAACAGTATTCTTATCAGTTGGCATTTCTAATTTTAATAATCCTGGATTCCATCCGAGAACATACTCTTTCGTTTGCCCAGTCCCGTTGTTACTACTATATGATGGTGTACAACTAAGTAATGAAGCGGTGATCGTTAGAACAATGCCATAACGCACTATCTTTACGAGCGAACGTGCAATGCTAGGAATAGCAATTACAGGAAACATTCTCGCAAGGAAATGACGATCTCTCCCCACTAGAGAAGCTAGTCACCCGCCTATTCGCCGCCGACATCTTTTGTATATATTAACGATCTGGTAAGCAACATTGGTCTCTATTGACTATACTATTGTTTTGCAGATCTTTAAATTTTTCTCAATATCTTTATATATATATATATAATCGCACACATACTTATATATACAAAAAAAAGTATAAAGAAATAAAGAAAAATATTTTACTTTGAATATATTTTATGTTTTTTCACTATCATAAAAAGTGTATATTTCTTCAGACACTTAATTTTGTGATATTGTTTTTAATTTATAAAAATGTTCTTATTTCTTTTAAACCAAATTATATATGCGTCACTTTTGGATGAACCTATATATTAATATATATGAATATATAAACATCCACCCGTAAATATATGAATACGTACATGTGTATATTAAAAACTAAACTAAAGACAAAAAATTATAAAAAAAAATTAATCGGGTTTAAAGTTTTTAAAATTTTAAATAAGTTTTATAAAAAAATACCATAAATAAATTTCAAAAGTGTAAATATAATATTTAAATAATTTAATAAAGACAATACAATACTTAAATTAATTCACAAGAAAAAAACAAAATATAATTTTTTACTAATATTTTTTTATTATTTATATCGACAATTAAAAGATATTAAATAAATGAGTTTTATATTAAAATGACAACAGACGAATATAAACTTTTAATATTTAATTGAATAAATATTTCAATAATTGTTTTAAAAAATTATAATGATACAAAAAAAGTAATTATTTTAATACTGAACACAAACTAAAAGCAGATATTTCAAAACAAAAATTATAGCAATTCGTGTAAAGTTCCTTGTATGCATCAAAACTACTATTAATATTCAAACCTTGAATAGGTTTCATATTCTACAATATCAACTATAACAACAAACTTCAACATCAACTATAACAAAAAGCTTTAATATCAACTATAACAAAAAGCTTCAATATTAAAAATGAATTTAAAAATATATACGATCAATTAAATAGATATCAAACAGTATACAGTATAATTTATAGTGTACTGAATAAAAAAAAAATAAAAAGAATAAATTTGTTAAAATATTCACATTATCATTAGTACATATTCTAAATTTTAATTAAATTCACTAATTAGATACTTTATTTCTAAACACTATAGTTGTGCCTGTTTTTGTTATGCTGACAAAATAATAATGATACATGTATTAAAAAAAATAAATTCTTCATCATCTTTCTCATAATCAACTTATACAGATCAACAAATATATCAGGTAAAAAAGTAATTATTTAACATACACATTATATTTTTGTTAATTAATTAAAAATAAATAATCACTAAATACAAAATGTTGACAAAAACCAAAAAAAAATAATCAATTGTAAAAAACTTAAATAAATATCCTAGTGCAAAATAAAAAATGAAACAGCGAAATACAAAATATAGTGTCGTCCAAATGTGACGTCTAGATTTGTATTTTATTAAAAAAAGATATGTGTATTAGGTTGTGTATAGAAAAACATGTGTATAATTTATTTTGTTTCTTTTCAATAAAACACAAATCTAAATGTCACATTTGGATGACACAATATTAACACATTAACGTCCGGAGACATAAAAATATGTTTTTTGTTGACTTCTCGTGAAATGCCGGAGACATATAAATAGGGTTTTGTGTACTGTAAATTAAATGCCTGCGACATAAAAATATGTATTGCAATATATATGCTAAAAATAATATTTCTTATCGACTAAACTAATACTGCATGTTTTGATAATATTCAAAGCAAAAGATAACAGTCAATTTTAACCTTCAACCCTACAATTTCCAAAAATTTCTTTAAATCGATTTAAAATATCCCGGATACACACATCAATTTTCGCGCAAACAGACCGGACCGTAATGTGTTAATAAAAACAAAAAGAGGATAAAATAAAAATTAACCTCAATAAAAAAATTATATTACGTATATATATATATATATATATATATATATATATATATATATATATATATATCATTCATAATCATCAACCATTTTCTATCCACTGTTGGATGAAAGCTTCTCATAAAATTTTCTAGTTCACCTGATACATTGCCTTTTTTTCCAGTCCATTCTGGTGAATTTTTTTACACCTCTATCCCAACTACGACTCATTCTTGATCTTTTTATATATCTAGGTTCTCAATCAACAAATTTTTGTGTCTCTCGGTAATTCCCTCTTTTTAATGAATAATTGTCTCATTTCCTTTTCAATTTCTCACTTTTACTATACATACGTAACTTTTATTTTCTTTCTGATCCACTCATTTCTATTCCTATCTTTTCGTATTATTCCTAATACACATTTTCCATGCTTATTCATGTTGTTTGGATCACTAAATTACTCTAGCATTCAAAACCTACATTTTACCGCCATAAGTGAGATAAAGTAGGATACATTAAATAAAAATTTTTTTTTAAACTCACACACACATTTATATATATATATATATATATATATATATATATATATACACATATACACCCGTCCATCAATTTACGCGGAGTATCCGTTCCACGTGGATTTGTTTTACGCGAATGAAATTTGCGTAAATTGAGTTTGTCAGTACAATAGAAAAATTATTGGAATAACAGCTAGTAAAGTTATAGAAGAACATATTTATTTCACACAGATTAACAAAAAAATAATGACGTTTTAGAAAATAAAAGTAGATAAATTTTATTCATTGTCACTATCTCTACTGTAATTCAAAACAATCAATCTTTTATATATTTATATCGTGCTTTTATACGTTCAAGTAAGAATTTGAGTTACTCTGATATATATTAATTCCATGAAAAATTATATAAAATGAAATCTATCTGAACGCGTATAAAAAGTGCCGCGTAAATCAATACTGCGTAAAAAAGTCCCGCGTAAATAGAGGTATATTTGCGGCGTAAAAAAAAACTCGCGTAAAAAAAGTCTTGCATAAATTGAGGGACGGGTGTTTATGTATATATATATATATGAAGAAAATATTTTTTACATTTTTTTTAATTTATCTCTTTTTATAAATGGTATGCACTTATAACATATATAACTATTATAAAATAAATTTCAAACCATAGAGCTACAGATAAAATTTAATCACATTCTATCATATGACTTTAACACAAATAAATTATTTATTCTCCCTCATCAGTATAGGATTTTAAGAAAAATGCTTTAATAATTATTAATTTCACATTTTATTTTTTAATACAAATTTCGATAGATAGATCATCATTTTTCGAGATACTCTACATATTATATATATATATATATATATATATATATATATATATATATATATATATATATATATATATATATATATATATATATATATATATATATATATATATATATATATATATATATATATATATATATATATATATATATATATATATATATATATATATATATATATATATATATATATATATATATATATATATGTATGATTTAACTATATACTTGACTGATATAAGCAAAATATATCAGAATTTATTTATTACATTATATACATTAACATATACTTGTTCTTTGTTAATCCATTTATACATTTAAATATTAATTTACTTTTTAATTAAAACATTAAAGTATTGTACATGTACTATTTTAAAGAGACAAATACACAGTGAAGCATATATCGTTTTATATAGACAAATTACTGATGATTTACTGATTTGATTCATAGAACCTCTGGAAATTAGTTATTTTGTATATACCTTATTCGATAATACCAAAACTAAGGATACTCATATGAAGTATATTATATTGTCACAGATCAGTATGTACGAGTATATATATAAATATATATATATATATATATATATATATATATATATATATATATATATATATATATATATTTATATACATAATGTTTTTTAACTATCATCAGTAAATTTATAAAACTATATCAAGTCCTCTAAGCACTTCAAAATTTTTTAAAAATATTATATTATCATAACACCTCTAATGAAATTATATTTTATTTAAACTAATTATACTTTGATTGTTGTTTGTAAATGACTAAATTAATTTAAAAAATACACTTTTTTATGATGATACATAAAAACATCATGATTAATTAGATTCACATTAAATATAAATATAATGAAAGTAAATAATATACTTTTTTCAGTAAAATGTAATGATTAATTCAATTTATGTAAAAATAATTTTATCACGCATATATTAAAATTCTAATAATATTTATATATATATATATATATATATATATATATAATGATGAAAAATGAAATAAATGTATACATCCTCATCTATCATACGATATATTGCGTTCAATTGCCGGTTACAGATTTTTCATTATGTTAGAAATTTGGTATATATCTAACAACTTATTCTCGTAAAAAATGTAACCATCATTAAGCTCCTATATTGTCAGAAAGATCTAGCCTATATATGTATATGTATATATATATATATATATATATATATATATATATATATATATATATATATATATATATATATATATATATATATATCGATGTCTTTATCAGCTCATTACTGGTTGAAAGCCTCATTAAATGTTACCATTCATACTATTTGGTCATATAACGCTAACCAGGTAAGTTGGTGAAAATTGTTTATTCAGAGTTTACTCCCTTAGGCACGTTGCTTTCACCTAAATTAAAGATAACTACCTGCCCTATATGTCCTACTGGAAATCAAAAATACTTTTTCTGCAAGACAAACGATAATGATAATCATTATACTACTGGTTGTTATTATGTCATATATACAATACGTATATATATATATATATATATATATATATATATATATATATATACGAGGTTGTTTGATAAGTCCGTGTAAAAATAAAAACCGCTTCATTTTTTTGAATAAATCGTTCTTATTTTTCAACATAGTCTCCTTTTAGGCTTATATACTTCATCCAACGCTGCTCTAGTTTGTTGATCCCTTCCGAATAATAGGATTTGTCCAAGTCTGTAAAATAGTCATTCGTTCCTCGTTCGAATAAAATCTTTTTCCCGTGAGCCATTTCTTCATATTAGGGAACAAATAATAGTCCGATGGAGCCAAGTCTGGAGAATAGGGGGGATGTGAAACGATTTGGAACCCTATTTCCATTAGTTTTGCAGCCACAACTGCTGAGGTGTGAGCTGGTGCGTTGTCGTGATGAAAGAGGACTTTTTTGTGGGCTAATCGGGGACGTTTTTCTTGCAACTCGATTTTCAAACGATCCAATAACAATGAATAATATGCATCTGTAATGGTTTTACCCTTTTCCAAATAGTCGATAAAGATTATTCCTTGCGAATCCCAAAAGACAGTCGCCATAACCTTCCCGGCCGAAGGAATTGTCTTCGCCTTTTTTGGAGCAGATTCCCCCTTGATAACCCATTGTTTAGACTGCTCTGGTCTCAGGAGTGTAGTGATGTATCCATGTTTCATCTACAGTGATGAAATGACGCTTAAAGTCCTGCGGATTTCGCTGAAACAGCTGCAAACCGTTCTTGCAACACTTCACCCGACCTCGTTTTTGGTCGATCGTGAGCAATCGCGGCACCCACCTGGCGAATAGCTTTTTCATGTCCAAATGTTGGTGCAAAATATTATGTACCCGTTCACACGAGATGCCTATAGCACTAGTAATCTCACGCACTTTCACTCTTCTGTCATCCATCACCATATCATGGATTTTATCAATGATTTCTGGAGTGGTGACCTCAACAGGGCGTCCAGAATGTTCAACGTCTCTTGTGCTCATATGGCCACTCCGAAAATTTTGAAACCACTTATAAACCGCACTAATCGAAGGTGCAGAGTCACCATAATGTTTATCAAGCTTCTGTTTAGTCTCCTGAGGCGTTTTGCCTTTAATGAAGTAGTGTTTAATCAACACACGAAATTCTTTTTCGTCCATTATTTGACATTCACTCGATTTCCTTGATTCCAACGATTGTCAAGCACAAAGGAATAGACCGATATGGCTGAAACTTGATGTGTGTTCTTCCAAGAGGTGCTACTAATTAAAAATAATCTCGATATGCACCAGTTGTGCCATCTTTCGGAATTTACACGGACTTATCAAACGACCCTCGTATATATATATATATATATATATATATATATATATATATGTAAATTCATAGTATACCAAATTAAAAGTTAAACATAGAGTTGACAACCTCCTATAGTAAATATATAATCATCATGGAACTCTGATAAGAAAATTCCTACTGAAATATCATTGTCAGAAAGCACAAAGCTCTAAAAGCTATGCAGCCCAAATATATATATATATATATATATATATATATATATATATATATATACATACATACATATATATATATATATATATATATATATATATATATATATATATATATATATATATAGACTAGTAATATAAAAACTATCATCACCAGCTATCATTCAGAAGAGTACGTTCTATCCTCGGTCGAAAAAATGGTACAGCTGGACTTTTTAACTAAAGTGAAAGCAACCTACCAAAGAGAATAAACCCTGAATGAAAAATCCTTACCAACCTAATACACAATTTATACATTTTAAATATTGTCATAGTTTTACATATTGTTTTCTTAACTGCTGTCAGTTTTAATAACGATGCAAAATTGATAAAAAAAATTCTTTAAGTAAACGTATACTATCCACTAGTTTCGTTCATAGTTAGCCTATCTTTTTTTAAAAAACACACACGTGAATTATTGATTAACAAATTATATGAATTTAAAAGATGTTATAAAATATAATCAGGTATGAGTAAGTATTTGTTTTTTTCACTGTTAACTATATAAACATTTTTATTACGAAATTATTTAGATTTCCTGTTGCTTTGATCATCTCCTGAATATAATTTTCATTTTAAAATTATTAGGGAAAATAAAATATAATTATAATAGATACTATTTAAATACAATATCTAATATTTATGTTCTCAGCCATAATTTCAAAGAAAATGTTTGAAAATCGAACATATAATATTTCAATAGATACGTGCCTGTTTGTTACAAGTCTACTTAGTTTCATCCCTTTTCTCGCCACCCACTCACTCCAAATATATATACATACACCATCAAATATAACAAACACACAGATAAAGCGAATATTGTCTGTTTGTAATAAATGGCTCCGGGTTAGATTGTATCGTTCCATATTAGATCTGTACGTGCAGATATCTATGGGTTTATGTGTAGAATAGTATAGAGAAACGTCGTCGTGAGCGCCCCGGCCATCGCGGTCCGCTCTCTGAATCATATCAGATATCTTGTTCTTGTTCTCTAAAATGTCCGACCGTTTGTGTGGTCACTGTACATAGATTACGTCGTTTCTCGTAAAATTGTTAGGAGGTTGAGGAGGAACGAACAGCACAAATCAACTGATTAGAAACTAGTTTATATAGCAAAAACTACATGCCATAATAGGAAATGACTGTTTCGTTACCAATGGCTACTTCAGTTGTTACGAAATATATTCATAGGTTGACATTAGATTCTATTTTATATATATACAGTAATGCGCAAGAAAATAGGTACAGGATAATTATAAAAAATACATTTTTTATATAATATTATTAATAAAAAAATTAAAAATATTTAATTTCATGACAATTATAGGATATTTTTTTATGCGTGATAGAACTTAAAATTGAATCTCAATCAAAAATGTTATCTAACCCAAAAAAATCCCTTATGTGTGTTTGTGTATATGTATAAAAAGAGTGTTATTTGTTTAAATAAAATTTTTGATAGGGATTCAATTTAAAGTTCTATCATGTTAAAAAGACCCTATATTATAAGATTTCAATAAAATAATGCCATTTTTTAAAAATGAATTATTCGAAACCACAAAAAAAGAACAAAAACAACAAAAATATGATAATGAGCTGATATATTATATATAGTGATGATGTGTTAATATATGTTAGTGTAATAAAAAATATTGATGGGATTCCATTGCAATGTATTTTTTAACTGTTAAAACTTAATAAAATCATTAACTTCTTGACTGTTGAGTGAAATTTCTGTTTGTCCCACACACCGGAATGAAATTTCTATTATTAAAAACACATATTTATAAAATGTTACATAATATAATTAAATTAGGCTATCTTATTCTACATAATACTTTTATCTCAATATCAACTAGATGTGATATGTTCGTATAATAAGAAATGTTGATGGGATTGCATTGGCATGATTTATTTTAATCTTTCAAAATCCAATAAAACCGTTAATACCTTGGCTATTAAACACAATTTCTATGCTTGCCTCATATAATACACTCAAGTGAAACTTCTACTATTAAAAGCACATATTTATAAAAAAAATTATAATATATTTAAATTGGGCTATATTACTCCTCATAATACTTTTATCTCACTATCGACTATCGATAACTCTCGCGGAATAGAAAATAACAACCGAATTCAAGAACTTAATTAAAAAAAGAACTAGTTATGTACTTAATACAATGTCAAGATAAAATTGTGTGTTCTATTACAAAAGTTACAAAAATATCGTACCATGAAATAAAAATAAATAAGAAGCGTGCAAGATTAGAAAAGATAAAAATTGTTACAAAAACATTATTAAAACGTATGGTAGAAAAGTAGACAAAAATCACACTAAAAAGAATATTAACATTCTACAAAGATTGCGATAACAACACTTTTGGTTGTTATGATTCAATGATCTACGCCTTCATATGTCCATTTGATTTTATTTGATTAAGAATAAATATATTTTCATATTCACATTTACTTATTATTTTAGATTATTGTCTTAATACTAATTATATTTTTAAGGTGATAAATATTATTATTTACTCATTTCATACATTTTTATTGGATCTCTTTCCGTCAGCAATTGGAATTTACGGTGTCACACACCAGTGACCTACCTGGTAGTCAACGTATTAATTTTTAATTAATACTACCGATAATTGCCTAAACTGAATAAAGCACTGCATATTTAAAAGGTCCCACTTAGTAAATCCTAAATTATATAGAAAAATTAAATAATTAATTTTAACCCCAACACCACAATAATTTATAGTGTTCAATAATCACTTATTGTTCAATTATTATTCATAATTATATGGTCTATAATTATATCGGCTAATGCATTTCGATGGCGACGCCATCATTATCAGAGCCTTTCTGTTGAAATATTATAGACTATATAATTATAAATAATAAGTGAACAATAAGTGATTATTGAACACTTTAAACTATTGTGGTGTTGGGGTTAAAATTCATTTGTGTAAAGTGAATCAGCCACAATCCCAAAACAACAAATGAATAATGAAAATTATAAAAATAGACTTAAAAACAATTTTCACTGGAAAATCTTGAACATGATTCTATATAAAATCTTTATTGAACCATCCTTACTCATCTTCTATATTCATAAAATCTAATACTTTCAGATTACCATCTATTTCAAACTTTATGAAAATATAAGGTCATCCAAATGTAACGCCTAAATTTGTGTTTTATTAAAAAGAAACTATTAACATGCTTCCTATACACCACCCTATACACATGTTTTTTTTAATAAAGCACAAATTTAGGCGTCGCATTAGGATAACCCTATATATTAATAGCAAAAAGTTTAATTCACATAAACAAATAAAATTAAAAAAAAAATTACATTCAAATTAACATCCTTTTCTGAGAATGAAATAAATAAACTTCTTAAAAGGTGGGTCAAAGTAATATGAAATAATAGAAATTATAACAATTGATTGAAATGCAAGTAAATATTTTTCTCCTTTCATCCATTTAAACTGAAAAGGCTTTTCCATCAACCCAATGTTTGTGTAAAAAGAAGTAAGTACGATACATCTTACATATTTCTTAAATATACATATTTTTCAATTTAGTACTAAGAATATTTTTTATGTATATTTTTTAAAATCGAATTGTAATTCAAAATAAATCTTTTTAAAAATTAAATATTTTTTCTATTTATATTAACTTTTATTTTCTTTTTATTGAAAAAATCTGTTAACATGGAATTTTATAAAAATATTTAATGTTATTTAAAGTCTAATTTTCAATTCACGATAATAATTTTTCAATTCACAATTTACAAAATAAATGATCATAAAGATAACAGAATAAAAAGATAGCATAACCATAAATATTAATTTTAGCAAACAAATAATCAATAAATAATTATTGAATTCTTTTAAAAAAATCGTGTAATATGTGAAAATGTATTTTATTTAAAAAGTCACCTAACCACAATAGCAAAATAATTGTAAAAAAATCTACATTCTCTATTCATTCCTCCACTCATGAAGACGAACATAAGTAATGAAAAACATTATTATTCATATTTTCTATTTCGTTTTTGAATACCGAATTATTCGTCTTTAAATTATTTCATTTTTAATAATTCAAAAATTCTTATTTCTTTGTTTATTTATTCCTTAATTTATTCAAAAGTACAGAAATTGTGTATATAGTGGCCCGAATGAAACTGAAGGATAATAAAAAACAGTAAACGATTATAAGCAAGTAAATGTATGCCTAAACTCTTTAGTCTCATTTGGGCCATGTATGTTATTAAATACTTTATTTCGTTTATACATTTATTTTACGATCATTTTATATCCTTTTTTTGACTTTAATAATTTAAACTATTTTTGTAAGTATTAAATTCCTTCACTACTTTGATATTTCAGTTAAAATAACCAATTTTTTTAATTTTTACTTAAATCATCATACAGTTACTCCTCATATTTAAAGGTATATATTCATTCACTTATATATATTTATATTTATATATATATATATATATATATATATATATATATATATATATATATATATATATATATATATATATATATACGTAATGTATATATGTGTACAAAGAAGGAAAAGGTATATTAATAATACCTTTTTGTAATGATTATCATCTTATTTAATTTATCCTTGTTGGAAATTTAATCAAATAACGTATATTAATTTGATGTTACTCTGAAAAAATCTAAGTAGGGCAAAATATATGTATACTCATTCGCAATCCGACATTAAAAGTGTATCTCGCGTCCGAATAGCGCATAAAAGACAGGAAGCAGGACGACTAGCGAGCAAAGCTTCTCGATGATGCACCGATGGTGATTTCCTGAAGCACGACATCGTCAACAACAAATAATACGCGAGTTCAGAATGCCTAGTATTTGGATGTTCCTTCTTCGTCTACCGGCTGCACGTAACTCACTGTAGTGTATATACTACCACTTAAATTATTCATCTCTCGAGTGTTTCCTGTAAATTTTGAGTATTTATGATCGAAGTTGGGTTGCGAACGGTCGAGTAGCAACGATGTACCATTTTCGTACTTTGTGCTTGATCTTGTCGTCATGTCACGTTATTTGGGTAGAACATCTATTTGAGGGTTTGATATTTGTATGTTTTTTCATTTCAAGGCAAATTTATTTTGAAAAATCAGTATTTTTATTAAAATAAGTAAAAACTGTACTTTTTAACAATTTTTGCACACATTAAATAATTATATCTTTTCTTAAAATACATTTCATGATAATACATAAAGTAATCCACGTATAAATAATTGAATACATTTTAATAAAAATTATTAAACTCTTTATTATTTTCTTCATTTGTATTATGAAAACAACTATCATTTCTGGAGTAAAATAAAAATTTAAAAAAATATTGTTCAAAAATTATGTAACTCTGAAGTAGAATATTTTTAAAACTATGTTATTGATAAATATAAAATATATTACTCACACACACACACACATATTATATAATATATAATTCTATAAAAAAAATGTTTAGCATAATATGACAAAATTTTAAAATAAATATTTAGTTTATATATTTAAAATAAATTTCAATTCAAAGAAAAACTATAACATACATACATTGTTAGACATAATAATTAATCAATTGATAAAATATTTGAACATAAGGCGTAAATTTTAAATGCGTTTTTTTAAAAACTATTTTTTTCAAATTAATAACCATATTTTTTAGGAATCAGTCGTACGATAAACTTATTTTCTATGAATCTTTAGTAAAAACATAAACACTAATTAATGTTATGAAAGTATTTAATAAGAACTATTTTTTTATGTTATTTATTTGAAAATTAATATATATTTTGATAACCATACCTCCATCAAAACGTTGCATTACAAAATCTAAACTATCATTTAATTTTAATTTACTTATATATCTTCTTACATTTTCTTGTACTCAATCAACACATATTCAATTAATGGTCTTCTCTTTATTTTTCATTGCATATATGTATATCATACATATGTATGAGTTTATTGGTCAACATTTAATATTCTGTTATTTTTTAATCAAGTAATATTATTTATTATTTTTAGAAAATATGTTATTTATTGAGTTTGCATCTTTTATAAGGAAGTTGACTGACATTTAAACTTTTTTCTTCGGGCAAGAATATTAAAAGTAATTTCTTATAATTTAAGAGGACTATTGGAGATGAATTGAATATCAATATGTGTTATGCTTTAAACGTAATTTTTTTTGCTATGTTAGAAATTACGTCGCTAAATTGAATTATATTTTATGTCGGAATTTTGATAAAAAATATTCCAATCTTAAATGTATTTACTGTAACATACTAAAACATCTTTCACTTACCTATAATATACGAGAGTGGTTCAAATATAAACAAAAATTTGATTTTACAAATTCTCGTTTATATGTCATCCTACAATACACTTTTTCATCATTATAGAAACTTCTTGAATCCTATTTAAAAGATTTTTTTGGTTACATGTCAAATCAGCTTTATACATCTTCAATTCCTTCTTTAATGGTGCCTCATGAGTTAAGTAAAAATAAATAAAATGACCGAGTCGTCATTTGTAAACCTCTGCTTGCTCGGAACAAAAATGAACCTTTCTTAGACCAGATGATAACCGGTGATAAAACATATATTACGTATAAGAACATTGTGAGAAAAAGAGCATACTGTGAGCCCGGATAATATTCCCCCTCCACCTCGAAACCGAGCTTAAGCCTCAATAAGAGAACGCAGTATATGGTGGGACGTCAAAAAATCAATACACTATGAACTTCTCAAACCCAAAAAAGACTAAATTCAGAAATATTTTGTCGATAAATGGATGATTTGAACGAAGGATTAAAGTAAAAGAGACCTGCGCTGGTCAATGGCAAGCAAATCATACTGCACTTCGACAACGCAGACCATTGCCAGAAAATCGCAGAGCTAGGCTGGGAAATTTTGTCACATCCACTATACTCTCCAGACCTAGAACAATTCGATTATTATTTGTTTCTTTCCTTGCAAAATTTTTTGGAAAGAAAATAATTCAAAAATGAAACTGATATCAGCCAAGCACTGCTTGAGTTTTTTGGCCTCCAAAGATGAGTCATTTTACAGAAATAAAATTCACAAATTACCATCACGGGACGAAGAGATCATTAGTAACGATGGAAATTATATTGTTCGATAAATGTATTGAAAATTTATTATTTTCTTTTAATTCAAAAACAAACAGAACTTTCCGGTAGACCTAATATATACATTCTGTTCAAATAATACGGGAAATTGTTAAATGAAACACAAAATATATAATTATTCTGGTAAATTGATTTTATCTCCTTCAAAATATTCCCCACTGGGTGCAATACAGTTTTAGAAACAGTCTTCATAAACTGGTTTAGGAATGGCCTTCAACTCCTTTTTTGGTTTCTCTATAATGACCTCCATCGTATCAAAATTCTTTCCCTCTAGTAATTTGAGTCTTTGAAAGAGAAACAAGTCACGCGATTTTATATTTGGCGAATACGGTGCTTGGATTGATTAAATACCAATCCAAGCCATCATCGATGACATATGTTGAGTGTTTGGCCTAAAATCCGCCTACAAAAGTTGATATATGAATGGTGCATTAACTTTATGTAAAAGATATGTGTTTTTTTTCTACTAAAATGATATGAACGGAACCGAGAGATATTTTAAGATGTTTATCAATCTCTCTTTTAGTCACACGACGATTTTTAAGCACGAACTCCTTCACTTTTTCAATATTTTGTTCTGTGGTTGATGTTAATGGACGTACAGAACGCAGCAACTTTTCAGTAACTTCACGACTCTTTCAATATATTATACCACTCAATACTTTCAATATATTATACAGATACCTGTATTTTTGGCATATAATTATCACCATATCCTTTTTTAACATTTTTAGCGTTACAGCATAAGAAATTTTATTCAAAGCACAAAATTAAAGGTAAATTCTTTGCTCAACAATTTCACCCATTGTAAAAATTGGTTTTGGTACCTGCAATTGACTGATATAAACAGCTGACATAAACAAACTAAATAATTTATCTCGCTCAAATTTGACATAAAATTCAATTTTAGTGTTGCCAAATTATCCACAAAATTTTTAAAATTCCTTTCATGCGAGTCTTTTAAATAAACAATTCTTGATACTTATTAACAAAGTGTATTATATATATATATATATATATATATATATATATATAAAGGGTTTTCTAATAAACGCTTCAGAAGTTTAAATGGAAATAAACAAAGTATTTAATTAATTAGTTATTTTGATTAATTATTATGACCACCACGACTTAACTTGACATAGTGCATTCGTTTAGTCCAATTTTAGTCACTCTTTCACATAATTATGATCCAATTTAATGATTTACACGTTCAATGTTTTTTTTAATGCTTCTGTTATTTGTGGTTTATCAGCATAAATTAATGATTTCACATAACCCCACAGAAAACTATTTAATGGAATTAGATCACATGATATTTATGGCCAATTCATGGGTCCATTTCGTGAAATAATGGACACATTAAACTTTTGTTCCAATAAATCTATTAAAGTTTTTACAATTTCTAAACATTGTTGAAGTGTTAAATTTTTTATAATAATTTATAAAGCTATGAGTTGAAATGTCAAAATGAGTTCAAAAATTCAAACATGACTGCCACCAACTATCAAAATTCTAGCATTCTTTTTGAAAAACTCTCTCTCTCTCTTTCTCTTGCTCTCTCTCTCTCTCTCTCTCTCTCTATATATATATATATATATATATATATATATATATATATATGAATGTTTATATGAGATATAATTAAATATACAAATATATTACACTTCTATTTAAAAAAAGACTATATTAGTCAAAAATTGACACAAGACTTCTATAAAATCGTAAGTAAGTATATAGCAACATAACAAATCTAATTTCTATTATATTTTATTTTAAAAGTTATAAATTTATCTTTATTCCAATAATATTCTAAATTACTATGTAGTTACATGAATATATATATATATATATATATATATATATATATATAATATACAAATATATATATATATATATATATATATATATATATATATATATATATATATATATATAATATACAAATATATATATATATATACAATATATATATATATATATATATATATATATATATATATAATATAAATGTATGTTTGTATATATGTATTAATAAACATTTATATTGGCATGTAATAAATATTTTGCGTAAATGAAACAAAGAGACTAGTGAACAATCACTGTTAAACGAAATAACAATGATTATATCCCACGTACCACTAATTCTAGTCAGGAGAGAGCAAACAGGAGGAACCTGTATTTAGTATCTGCCGAGCCATCAAGTATTCCGAGATAACAACATTTCTCCCTTTTGATAATATGATAAATAGACTTATGTACAACTGCAAATAGCAACAGTCAACGCAACTGCTGCCGGCGTCGACTGAAGAACAGCAATCGCACGTGTTGCACTCATTCTAAAGTCGACGCCTCGTCGCAGTCGCACGACGCGTCATCCCGATCACCATCGTTCGTTTGTGGAGAAATTTCAGAATCGGCGCTGCGCCACCTACGATCCGAACTACCTATCCGTGAGGCCTAGAAGACTCTTTGTATTCAGTACAAACGCGCCACTATGGCTTTACATTGTTATTGCCGGCAGCTTAACGGACACGAGCTTGGCCGCGATTGTTTGTATTAATAAATTGCCCGGTGATTTGTTTTGCTGCTGCTGCTGCTCGTCTGTGCGAGCTTTTGCTCTTACTCATTTGGCTATGTCGATTTTACTATCGTGTTTACCTCTCTCTGTGTACTAGTTCCATGTTAATTTGTAGTACGTACTTAAATTATATACTCGTCTCTTACATCTCTCTATCTCTCTCTATCTCTTTTCTGATTCCGTAGGCAAAATGTATATAGTTGTAAATAGTTATCTACTTAATTATATGTACATGAAAGGTCGTGTGTAAGATTCAACCTTTAAAACTATCGAATATATATAACTATAATCAATAAACCTATTATAAACAAAAAGGAAATATATTTCCAAAGGTCGATCTTAATTCATTACTATTCATATATTGTAATATATCAATTATATAATAAAGAATATTTAATATCATAAATAACAATATAACCAAATTATTGATTGACGAAAAATATTATTATTCATTATATTATACATAAATCAAGGAAAAACGTCAAAAATCATAAATTATTTCATTAGTTACTTTATATTGTAGTTAATTTTCTTTAAAAATAAGTTTTAAGTTTTTGAAAAATAAAATAAAATTAATATTAAAAAAATAACAGTAAATAAAATCTTATATGTACTCCATAAGAACTACCTTATAGATTCTAGAGCACTATTTCATAATTTTAAACTTCATTAAATTCAAAATTTACATTGTATTCAGGCACATTAAAAATATATACTATTTTTTTTATTAATTTTGGTATAAAATTTCAAATTGAATGACGTTAAAATATTATTCAAAAAGTACAAATCTACAATTGACCAAATAATAACAACGTAATTATATATCATAATTAATGATAAAATATAATTTACTCATATAATATAGAATGATTTAAGCGTGATAGAAATTTACATTAAAATCAATTTAAATTTCTATCACCCTTAAAAAACACCGCTCTCTTTCTCTCTCTATCTTTCTCTCTCTCTCTTTCTATATATATATATATATATATATATATATATATATATATATATATATATATATATATTCTAAATAAAAGTATTAGAACTTAGAAAAAATATTATAATTCACTCATATAGCCTTATGAAAAATATTCAATATTTATATTTGTTATTGTGGAAAGTTTACTTTGATACAAATGTCTCTATTGAATTTTATTTAGGGTATAATAAATTCCAATCGGTTTGCAGATAAAATTAAGTGTTTATTGAAATACAATTAATACAGTTACAGTTAAAATATGCAAAGCATCTCGAAAAGCAATTGCTGTTGCTCTAACGAGTGCGCGGACTAAACTAAACTATTAACTATACAAATGCTACAGATGCGGAGGGCTGCATTTGGCCCGAATAACAGTTTATTGCCACATCTGGAGACATCGGTACTTGTCGAACGGTCAGCGAGAAAAGGTTTTATCACCCTACCTGGAGGAACCATCAAAATATTATTTCAGTATCTGCACGTTCAAGCGCAGGTAGCAACTGCTGTTTTATTAACGGCGAGATCGAACAACTATTTCTCCCGATTAGCAACATTGAGTAACTTATGTGCTTTGAGCGCTTATGATCATTACATTCTGAACAATTTTGATAGCCGCTTGTTATCAACAAATATAGGAACGGCTTTACATTCAATATTTAACTCATTCAACATACGGCGCAACCAGATTGCTTCTTTTACAATTTGCAAGTGCTACGTACTCCGATTCCGCGGTTGACAATGTGACAAGTCTCTGTAATTGGCTACACCAGCAGATTGGCGCACCATTTAAAATAAAAACGTGCTTGATTTTCACGATGCACCCGGCAAAATTCAGTAAAGTCGACGTCTCCGAAAACCTCACGCGTTCCGCATGATTCTTTTCACTGCGCACGTAACAACTGAGGAATTGCGTAACCGCATACTCAATATCGGGGCGATCACCATTGCTTCTCGTATATTTAAATCGTCGTACTGTGTTTTTGAGAGACATTTCCGGATCAGCTGGTACACTAATATGGTTCGCTTCATGCATGCCAAAATTTTTAAGAACCTTGTTAATGTAGCCTGTCTGAGAGATTTTAGTAGACGTTGTTCGCGGTCGCGTTTAATTTCAAAGCCTAGAAATTCATTAGCGCAATCGAAAGTAATTTCAAAATTACTCTTTAAATAATTAAGCACACTCATTATCGCACGCTCACTATCGCTCATTATCAAACCGTCGTCTACATAGATCGCGAGATACACATTAAAATGTGTTTTTCCAATAAACACACATTTGTCACTTGCTATATTCACGAGATTGAACTTGGAAATCTTGTGAATTTTCGTTCCAGCTTGGGTGACTGCTTCAGTCCGTATAGGCTTTGTAGCCTCATTAATTAGGCTGCTTCTCATCTGTATCCTTGGGGCTGCTCGAGATAAATTTCTTCTTGAAGGTCGCCATTCAAGAATGCAGTCTTGACGTCGCATAATCGCGTTTTGCTGCGATCGCAAGAAGAATTCTAATTGACTCGTAGCGAACGACCGGAGCAAAGGTATCGAAGTAATCAATACCTTCGCGTTGGGAAAGCCTTTCGCCACAAGCCTCGCTTTATACCTGAAGTGGATTTCAGCCGCGTCGCTTTTCACGGTGTAGACCCACTTGCATCCTATTGCCCTCTTTCCTTTAGGTAGCCCGCATAGTTCCACGTATTGTTGTCTTGGAGGGCTTGCATTTCTTCGTACTCCTCCATTTGCAGGCATGTATATACGTCATTACTTTTACGTCGGCAAGATAGGCAATAGGTACGCCATATCGGTCTGGCGTTTTAATTGTGTGTCTGTCGCGCAATCGTCCTTCAGCAGCATTGTCTTTCGGCGGTTGCAGGCTCAATCTCTGGCGCGTTTTGAAATAGCATATCTGGATTATTTATTTTCGTCGTCTTGTCAAATTTTCTAGCCGGCTGTTCGGCGTGAATTATTGACTCTTCATCGTCTTCCACATTATATAAGTATATTTGATTCAGCGTCGTTATTGCACTCCGCATGTCGTTCTCGTCGATTGTCACATTGCTGCTGATACTTATTTTCTGCGATATTTTATCCCAAAGTCGGTAATTCGACGATTCACCGTCATAACCGACAAGGATGACCGGCTTGCTTTTACGATCAAATTTTTGGCGCTTTTCCTCGGGGATATTCAGGTTTACCCAAACACTCTTAAGTGTTTTATTGATCTTGAACCATCAAATATATAATGGTTCGGTTTAGCAAATAATAATTGCTTAAACAATTTTGTGTCTATTATGAACGTGCACACTCAAAAGGGTACGAATCCGTTTTTTCGTGTATATAAGGCGACGAAAATTCATTTATGATATTGCCTTTGAGGAAACTGTTCATTTTTTCGCAGGTATATAGTGCCATTATATACGAAGCACTTTTATTTCGTTTCCAGTTGTGTAAACACGAATATCCTAAATCCTTGAATTTATCGAAATTATTGATTTGACGCAGATAATAAACTTTTTATTATCATCTTGAAAACTAGGAAATAACGTGTGCCGCTCGGAGATTACGTTTATGGGGCCGCAAACAATCGTAATTACTTAAGATGCGCTGAAAAGTACGCACCCTTCACAAAACTCCAAATTTAATGCGATACGCCAGCAAAGTTAGCACGGATATTAGCATACCCCATTATGCCAAAGGTTTTTGTTTTGCCCATCTGTTCGTACAACATTACATTCAATAACGTTCACCTTTGCGGAACAAATTAAATGGGATTCCTCGCGCGATAAGGCACCCTTGTTTATCGCGTACTTCAACCCGTTTTCGGAGAAAAATTTCAAAATTCACTACTCCTACAGAGAATAAATTGCAGCCAAGAAGGAACGTAGAGCAATTTCGCGCTCATACACAATGCCATTAAGATTTTCTCGAATCACAATTTTTAATCGAGGTAGCGATCATCGGCCACTTTCAACTCTACTGGACTATCGGTGAAAAATTCTTTTCGGAATGTCATGTGCCTTCCCGCTCCCGAATCCGCAATAAACCAATCTCTATCACTGTCGCTTATGCATAAGATTCATCACAAAGAACGCGGTCGTTGCACTGATTTTCAAAATTATTAGCGAACTTTTCTTGGACATTGCCCAATGACCTTTTTCTTTGCATAACATTTAAGCTCATTGATATCTCTTTGAGAGCGTTTCTTTTCTTAGTGATACATTTTTCACTTGAAGTGTAAGCGTTGTCGCTTCTTTTTCTTTCAGTCGATTATCTTCTTTAATCAAATTAGTGTCTTTTTCGTTCTGTCAGCTTTGGGCGTGCACCAAATGAACAGTTCAACTTTTCTGGCAAGCTGCTTATGAAATCACTGCCTCGTTGTCAGGTTTAATTAATGATAGAATATAATTTTTCCACTCATATTAATATAAAAGCAATGATTTAAGCGCTTGTATCGATACAATTCACCGAGTTTTTCCCACATTTCCTTGGCAAAAGCAGTTAATAAGATTGCATCGCAACTTTTGAGTGATCGAGCATAAAATCAATCTCGGCTTGAGACGATGATTTTGTATAAGCCTTCAGTTCAGCCTTGTCTTCGGCTGGCTTCTCTCCGTTCCGTCTACGTAGCCGAACAGCTCCTTCTTGGAGGGCAATCCTCACCTCGAACTTCATTGCGAATAGTTGTTCGAACCTTCCAGCTTCGTATATCTAAATATATGAACAATCAGAGATATACATAGAACGGAAAAACAATATCAAACTTCAACACTTTTTAATCACTTAAGCCAGCGTGGCTTTTCAATAAACACTTCTGGAAGCGTGCTGGGCCCATAAATTGAATTTTATTTAGGTATAATAAATTCCAACGGTTTAGATAAAATTAATATTATACAATTCAGTTACTGCAAAGCATCTCGAAAAGCAATTGCTGTTGCTCTATGCGCGGACTAAACTAAACTATTAATATACAAATCAGATGCGGATGCATTTGGCCCGAATAACAGTTTATTGCCACATCTGGAGACATCGGTACTTGTCGAACGGTCAGCGAGAAAAGGTTTTATCACCCTACCTGGTCTTTCTATAGGTAAACCATCAAAATATTATTAAAATAACCCGTGCTCGCTCACGTATTTTTCAACAGTCTCACTCATACCTCAACACCACACGATTTCAATAGAAAAATATTTAATAATCACATACTGTCTCTCTCTCCGTCTTTTTAAAATAATCGAACTTTTTCAAAATCTTTTAGGTATTAAGAAAATAATAATTTATATAAATATTTCAAATACGTTTTACTTAATTTACAGATGGCCTAATTTAGATTGAAGGGTAGCAAAAAAAGCATTAAATAAAAATAAAGAAGTAAATGTATGATTAAACCCTCCAGTCTCATTTACGCCACCCTAGAGAATCTAATTTCATATACAAATTCTATTCAATATTTTCAAATACAAATAATCAAAATTAATATATAAAAAAGTACTAAACATATATAATAAATTAAATTAAAAAAATGATAAAACAATAAAGTCTAGAATTTTTTAAGTCGAATATGTTTAGAAATTAATTTACAGATTTTTCAATGAATACATGTTTTATGAATATCTGTTGAATTATAATAAATATTAGATTTCTGTATATACAGTATTGCATTAAACAACGTCGAGTATTTTATGTTTTTACATGTAATCATTTACATTTTTAAATATTAAAAGATCATTGAATTTTTGACAATATACAAACAAATTTCAACAACGTTAAAAAAATAAATAATTTCTTATATAGGGTTATCCAAATGTGACGCCTAGATTTGTGTTTTATTAAAAAGAAACATGTATATAGGGAAACATGTGTATAGTTTCTTTTTAATAAAACACAAATCTAGGAGTTATATTTGGATAACCCTATACATTGAAAGGTTCATCTTTTTTTAAAAAAATATTATAGTAGGATATACTATTTTATTTTAAAAGAGAATAATAGAAATGAAACAGAGAAAAAATTATTTTGTTCAAAAAAATTAATTCAGTGAATTTAGAAATGAGAATTGCTAAAATTCAAACAATCGTTGCCAAATGATAGGTTTATGGAATTTAATGTACAATTTTAAATAGGCACGTTTCACCCATTCACTCATAAGCTGATAAAAATAAATATAAAATATTAAAAATTAAACACCTTCAGATGTAAAAGAAATATAAATTCTTTTACTTATCTGCTTACTATTTTTTTAAATAGTAATGTTGCTCTTCACAATCAGCAAACAAATTTATTATACTATTACTATACTAAAATATAAATTAAAATTCTTTGATTAGTATTTATTCAAATAAAAAATTACTAAAGTTTTTAATTATAATAAAAGTTGAAGATTTGTAAATATATTTGAATGTTAAAAATACGTGTTTCTAGGCATTACTTTTTTAAATATTACATATATATATATATATATATATATATATATATATATATATATGCATATATGGAATATTTTTTAAAGCATAAGAGAAATTTCAATTGATTTGAATGTAAATTTCTATCACACTTAAAAACATTCTCTCTCTCTCTCTCTCTCTCTCTCTATATATATATATATATATATATATATATATGTATATACCAAGCAGTAGTATGGTGGTTAGCATTATCGCTTTTCATGTGAGAGAAATACGTTCAATCTCTGACTGAAGGTATGAAACGTCTCTTTACCAAGATCAAAACGACCTGTCTAAGAGTAGTGAGATATTTGGGCCGCATAATCAACTTAATGAGTAAAATCGAGTACTAATTAACGATAATATTCAATGATGTTTGTGCCCAGTAAAGGAGAACATATAAGCTGATTTGATGATGATAATGGTACATAAGTACGTACGTATGAATGGATGTATCATTATCATCATTAAAACAGCTTATATGTTCTCCTTTACTGTGCACAAACATCATTGAATGTTATCGTGATCGTACGTACATACGTACATATATATATATATATATATATATATATATATATATATATATATATAAATATATATTATATATATCATCATCCCTTCTCAATTCACTACTGAATAAATAGTTCTCCTAAAATTTTCCATTTCAACTGATTCAGTGCCTTTTCTTCTAGTCCATTCAAAAGAATTTCCTTATTTTTTTCTCCCCCCCCTCTCTCTCTCTCTCTCTCTCTCTCTCTCTATATATATATATATATATATATATATATATATATATATATATATATATATACACACTCGTATATATATCTCGTATATATATACTCGTATATGTTGGACATTGAATGCAAAAATTAAGCAAAAATTTTGACAACTCAGGAAAACACGAAAGAATAATATTAAAGATTTCTAAACGTGACGTAAAAACCTGTAAATGGATAAGAGAACAAATAAAAAAAGTAATTGATATAATAGATCAAATAAAATCACTAAAATAAATATGAACAGAACACATATCAATATAGAAAACGTTTAATGGACAAAAATTATTATAAAATTGAGACTACGAGAAGAAAGACCAAAAAATAGGCTAAAATACGCTTTTGATTATAATGAATATATATATATATATATATACATATATATATAAACACACTTAATAGCGCAGAATAATAAAATTTATTCCAAGAATGTGTTAAGAATCCGTGAATGTGTTGCAACACCGTACATAACTAGTGACCGACCAACACCACGGATTAAATTTTAATTCTATCTACTTCGTCTGTATTATGGATAAACAGTGTATCATTGTATGAAACTTTAACCGGCTCAGGACACCACGTAAGGAGTTTATTTTACCTATAGTAGAAACTTGTACTAAATGGTGTAAACTATTTTCATCGCCCGAAAAATTCTTGCTTATATATGGAGAGAAAATTGAAAAATGTTTTTTTAATAAAGTGCATATAGAAATTTTTGGAATATTAATCAATTAAAATTACTGAAATATATTTACAGTCGTTTAAAATAAACAAGTATAATTGTGTCACGTTTCTAAATAATATCATTTTTTGTTTTAATTATTATAACATAACTTATAATTAAAAAAAAATGTCATTTGAATATACCTTTAAGAAATTTAAGTGTTTATTAAATTTTATACTATATATCTTCACTTTCGTACATAATTCAATATTTTATTTAAAACATATCTTAGTACGTTTCTTGAATTCTCTCATTCCGTTATAACAAAAAAATATATTTTTACTAAATTAAATAACTGTAAAAGGCAAAAACTTAACGTGATTAATACAAATGTTACTCATAGTGATAGCAAAATTTTAAAAACTAGGATTTTATAATTATTTTATAAAATAATTCATTCAAATATTAAACAAACTGTAATAACTAAAATTAAAAGATAATCAATATCCTTTTAAAACAATTATAGATATATAAATATTTCTTTGTACTTTATTTAATTAAAAAGAATTTAATAAAAATGAAATTTAAAAAAATATGAAAAAATTAATTACAAAAAAATAGAATAATTTATAAAAAATATTAAAAAAAAAATTAAATTCATTCGTAATAATATAATAATAATATTCTGAACACCTTAATTATTGTCCAAAATTTTAACAGATAACATATCGCATATAAATTTGTCTATTTTTTGATATAAATATATATTTATATGAGTACATATATAAGAGCTTTTTAATTTTATATAAGATTGATGCAAATAATGTTTTATAACCTTTACTAATATTTTTATGGTTTTTATAACATCACAACACTTATAAATTATTGATTAACAAACAAGTAATATAATTTTATTGTCAAAATAATAAACATAAGTAACAATTACAAATATATATATATATATATATATACATATAAATACTCAAAGTGTATCGAAAAAGGAACCATACGTTTTAAATATTTTTTCCATTTTATCAAGTATCCAAATAACTTATTCCAAATGTGCAATTTCTGCCTCAATACACACATGAATATATTTCAATAAGTTAATTTTGAAGACGTCCTCGATGTATTCTCTATCAATTGTCAAAATTTGTTAAAAATATGGCAAATAATTTCTGAATAGTACCATTTATTTAGTTTTGTAAAAGAAATAATACCATAATGTACGAATAGTAAGATTTTTTAAAAAATTGTTAAAATATTCACAAAAGCACTTGATGCATCAAATTTGTTATGATGATCGTCTGTCATGTATTCAATGTCTATTATGTACATTTAGTCTAGACATTTTAAAAATAGAAGAGAAGATATCAATGATGACTCAAGATCAAAACGCCTTAAAAATACAATCGAATGAAATCACTGAAAAACGGATAAAATTATTGTTGTTGATTCGATGTTAAGTATAAAATGTTTGTTAGAGAATTCAGCATATCCAAGAGACATTAATAAAATAATTCAACAGAAGAAAGGTTTACGCTCGATTTATATTACACATTCTAATGAAAGACTAAGAAAAACCACGCGTTGACTATTGCAAATAAATCATTAAAACAGCCAAAAGAAATTTCAAATTCTTGGATTCTATTATTATTGAAGACGAGGTGTGGTTTTACCGAAGGTTTTCTTATTTTTAAAAAAACGATTTGGTGTACGACCCATTATATATACATATGTATATATAGTCATCGAAATGTGACACCTATATTTGTGTTTTATTAAAAAGAAACATGTATAGCGTGGTGTATAGGGTGATATGTGTATTCTTTCTTTGGTTTCTTGTTAATAGAACAAAAATCTAGGCGACACATTTGGATGACCTTTACAAACTATTTTAAGGTAATGTAAATGGTATTTTTAATTTCTTTACAATGTACAAACACAAAAAAACTATAGAATTATTTCATTTCATTAATTTATCATCGTTCTCGATGAAAACTAATTTTTCATTACACTTTTTAGATACATAACGATAAAATAATAGATGTTTAAAAAATAACGATAATTAATTAAATTTTTCAAATTTCCAATTCCAAAAGTGTTAAAAAGTAATGACATATTTAATATTTTCTTCGTTTTTTAATAAATGTAATGAATCCGAGCTCATTCCAGTTCATACTAAACGTGTAAGCATCTAGTCAGCTCTGGTCGCGGTGAAGACGGGTTCGAGACCCAGCCACGTCATAAATTAACGTACTCACGCTTTTAACCCAACGCTGCAATGTTGGCCTCTTGCACTGGTCTAAGTAACCGCTTTAAAAATTAACAACAGTACAAGATGTATTAGATTTATATAAGAGAAGGTTGTTCTACCAAATCATTTTATTTTCTAAATTATATACTCAGGCAGTCATATACTTATAAATTAACACATAAACACACTGATATACAAAACATTAATATATATATATATATATATATATATATATATATATATATATATATATATATATAATATGTATATATGTTTTTGCACATTAGTAAAATACTTAAAATTCTGAAAGTCAATAATTAAAGACTCATTATTAAAAACAGTTTTAAACTAATTTTAAATAATATTTAGAAATAATGAATAATAAATATTTAATATAAAATATTGTAATTCTTAGGTTTAATTAGAAAATTAATAAAATAACATTATTTATTCAAAATTTTACAAAAACATTGAATATATTTATTAAAAGATGTTTTATACGTTGATCAAAAGAACGTCAAAATGTTATTAAGAGTCAAATAAATACTATCGATAGTGTTAACAAAAAATGGGTACTTTTGTACAAAACACTTCAATGTGATGAAAAAATCAGATATAATATAGTCCAAATAAATCTGAGGGATAATAAAAATAAAAAATGATAGTAAGCAAGTAAATGTATATCCAAACCCTTCAGTCTCATTTGAAACCCCTTATATTAAAATCATAAAAGTTTATTTAGTTAATACTGACGTTAATAAATTTTAAATGCATGACTAAAAAGAAGGATTTTTAATCAAACTAATGTTTTAATGAATATAATTATATTTTATATTTCCTGACATCATAACAATTTATTGAATTAAAATTGAGGTTAGTAACTCTTAAATTCATGACTAAAAACCAAATTTTTGATCAAACTAATTTTTATTAAATATAATTAAACTTAATATTCTCTCAATACAATTTCAAGCACAAATATATTCAATTTTACATATTAATAAAGAATTCATTTCAGCAGATATATATATATATATATATATATATATATATATATATATATATATACACGAGGATCATTTGGTAAGTATTGTAAAAAAGTAAGAAAAACTAAATTGAAAAATTTAATTGAATTGAAAAATTAATCAAATTAAACAATAAATAAATTTACCATACTTGTCAAACAACCATCGTATATAATATATATATATAACGCCCAATATTCAGTGGTTAAAATCACTGCCTGTATAAGATAAATGCATTCAATCTCTCGGTTGGAGATATAGGGCAGACTTTAGACTTAATAAAGGCAAACTGCTTATGAGAGTACACCTGGATCTGTTTTTATGCGGTAGATACGTTTCTCTGAAAACCCCATTAAAAAAAAATCGCACAAAAAAACACTTAACTTACATTGAAAAATTAGGGATACGTTCCGTAATTTTCGAAAACCGTATAAAACCAAAGCAACAAAGTGAAATTACTCTAAAATTCGCATAAAAAATCAGGAAATAAAGAATGCTTAAAAAAAATTTCAAATATCTGCAAAAAACTGATACAAAACAAAGATTTTTTACTTTATTTTTTAATCAACTATTTAATTTTATTCGAAGCAATAAGTACGTATGTGTAATTTATTTTAGAATTTTTCATACATATTTTAATCATCATCGCAATAATAGCTGCATTGTTTAGAATTAAAAAAAGGAAATAAAAAAGAAACTAAAAAGCTGCACTATTTTTAAGACATGTAGGCCAAACCTTTTTCCAACAGGTATTTAAAATGTGTGGTTTTATTTAAGTACTAGCAAAAACAACATGATTTATAAAGTCAAAGATAGAAATTTTTTCCAAGCATCAGTTACTGTTACTCGTATTAACTCATTTTCTAGTTTATCCAATATAAATTGAAAAGTGCGTTTAACGTCATTTTATTAAAAGTTGCAATTATGCCTTGATCTAATAGCTGAATAATGCTTGTTGTATTGGATGGAAAAAACATCATGTTCACATTTGGATATTTTAAACATGGATGACCTGGTGCGTTGTCAACAAAAAATTTGGCAGCTTCTTCGTCTGCCGATGCAATCGCGCCCGTAATTTTCACCTTATGCAGTGTATTCCTTTTTAAAAACCAGGTTAACCACCCTTTGCTAGCCGAAATTTCCTTATCAGTTTGAGAAGCGGAAATAAGTGGCTCTGATTCCTTCATTTGTTCATAAAACTGAAGAGCTTTTCGTTGAATTAAATAACCGCTTAAAAAATCATATAAAAAGATACTAAGAATAAATATGAATCGCATAACTTCAAAATCGCATTAAAAAAAATCGCATAAAAAATATGAATCGCATAACTTCAAAATGGCATTAAAATAATCCGCACAAAAACAGACACAGCTGTACAATATTGAATAAAAAATCGGTTACCAATTCATTTATTTAGCGTGGAGAATATGACCAAATACCAAAGAATGGTAATATTTAAGGCTTTTGCTTAAATATGGATTAATATAATCTGATGCAATATATAAGGTGTCCAAATATGAGGTTAGAAAGTAATTTATCAATAAAATACCATTTTTTAAAAGAAAAAAATATATCAATTGGTATCAATGTAAAGTATAAATATGTTAATTATGAATGGAATACAATTTGAGCCAAATAGCCTCCTCTACCATGTTGGCTGATGCCCACTCTTTTGTCGAAATTTTGAAGTAATAAATGAGGCTGTATTTCAGCTATAGCTGCACGAATTTCATCCTTTAGTTCTTGAATCGTTGCTGGTTTGTGGACATAAACCTTACTTTTCAAATAACCTCATAAAAAAAGTCTAACGGTGTTAAATTACAATATCTAGGATGCTAATTGACATCACCATTACAAGAAAATAAATATTCATTGAATTTGATTGTGAGTAAATCGATTGCTGCACAAGTTGCATGGCTTGTGGCACCATCCTGTTGAAACCACATGTCACTGATATCAATTTCTTTAAATTCCGGTAACAAAAAATTTGTTATCATGTTTTGGTAACGAATCGAATTAACTGTAACACGAATACCTTGATCATTTTCAAAGAAGTATGGATCAATGATGCCTCTAGCCTATAAACCACACCAAACAGTGACTTTTTTGGGATGTAATTATTATTTAACAATGGCTTTTGGATTTTCACTTCTCTATATGCGACAATTTTGTTTATTTACATAACCTTTTAATTGAAAATACTATGTTTATTTACATAACTGAAGATGAGTTTGCTAAAAAAATTCAGTATTTCTGTTCTTTTTCTTTGTACGAATTAACAAAACATACGACAAAAATTTCCTATCACTAAAATTTTCTAAATTTTAATAAACAATTGTTGAATAATGACATTTCAATATCTGACATTTTATCAAATAATAGACAAACAACTTAAATCTTAACCTCAAATATGAACACTTTATATATATATATATATATATATATATATATATATATATATATATATACATTTTTAATAATATAATTTTTTTTATCTTGTAATTATTTTTAAATGAATAATTATATCTTATATAATATCCACACATATACTATTACTTTTGAAATGAAACTTCAAAAGAAATAAATATATTTTATTCAAAATAACATAATTGACTTTTGACTTAATATAATTATTCAATATTTATTTTTTTTCGAGAAATAAATGTAATGTGCCTTAACTACCGCAACAGGGTCATTTTAATTCATATGATATCATGAAGATTTGTATGTGTGGTTGTGATACAAAACCATTGCTAATTTTTGCTATTTCATCATAATATCGTTATATTTGTTGTTGGCTGACGAATGAATAGCGACACATTTCACTCTACTCCAAGCGAGCGATAAAAAAGTCAACGAAGCCAGCGTTTGCAAACAATTTAATCTCTGAAGTATGGTACAAATTATCGAGAATAGTCAAAATTGTTACAATGGGGAACATGTAATTTATTTATAATATATCAAATTCTTACTTACATTATAAAGATTTTATTTGGGAAAGGATGAAAATATCTCCGCTTGGGGAATTCGTTGTGGAACCGTTCAAATGCGGAAGAAGCGTCATTATAATTTACGAGCGCATCACTAGCTGCAAAATTACTACTATTGTTGGAACTATTAAAAGAAAACTACCAAAATTAAAATGGTATATACGCTTCTCAACAAAACTATATAAATCGAGTCATTGTTCACTTACCATTTACAAAAGTAAGCCACACAAAAAAGTGCTTCTACTAAGCTCAAAGCATAAATCTATAAGCATCGAAAAAAACGGTAAGCGTACACCTGAAACGATCAGACTACAATAATATACGGTGTAGACATGACGGATCAAATAGTAAGAAAATACTCCGTTCGAAATATGGCCTGCGCTGATTTTCTTCAATATTCTTGACCTGGCTGGAATCAACTCGTGGGTTTTATACAGAGAAACACCGGCGAAAAAAATTTCTAGACAACTCCGATTATGAAGAACTTTAAGCAATATCAAACAAATCAAGTTCGGATTCTCATGTGCAAATGCGAAAAAGGTGCCAAATAGGTTTTAATAATAAATAAATAAACAATTTTGAATCGTTATTTGAAAAAAATTGTTTTATTCATGTACAAATTGTCTGATATATTTTTGACAACATAGTAATATATACAACATTTTAAAGAGGGGTCATTTGACCCCGCTGTGGTAGGAATAGGTATACATGAAGTATCGGTAGGTTTAGTGTTAATAAGATTTTTGAATTATTAATTTTGTTTCAAAATAATTTAAATTTACACTATTGTACTAAATTTCTAAATATCTTATATATGAAACACTCCAATTATACTCAATATTTATTTATAAGATATTTACTTATAGTTTCCAGTAGTGGTAGCAAACACGTGTAGAGGACACATCAGCGTACATGGTGTTAATAAAGACTACCACCTCGTTGTTACCGTTCAAACGTAAAACAAACAGGGTATTATTCTAAGGTCTGTGTATTTTGACAACACTAATAAGGGTGTATGAGCTTTAGTGAGGATCACTCTGTTATTTCAATATTCCCACATCATCTATCTGCCGGACTTAGGATTAGACTCCGAGATCAACGCACAAATATACGCGATGTGCGTGAGAAAGATAGATTTAATGTTCGATATTGATTCCTTTATAGTGCTTATATGATTCTCTTCATCATAATTGTGATTTCGTTGTCTGAAATGACGTGTCACCAAGTCTTATATATTACGTGAAATATATGAGACTTGTAAGTAATTCTATTGTTTATAGAAGTTTATTATTTATTAGCTAGTGCCGGTCTTCTACGTTCTAAATAGTTCATAAATATATGTACACATTTTCATGAAATAATTTAGATCTATACAAATATACCCTAAGGCAAATTCATGTTTTTTTCTTAACTCAAAAAGATTATTTACATATGTACATTTATATATGTACATATATATATATATATATATATATATATATATGTATGTATGTATGTATGTATATATAATATATATTAACTTTCAAAATAACAGTTTAAGTGAAGATAAAAAAAATTTTTTATAGTTTTACTTCATAATATAAATTTAATATAAATAACTTATACTTTTCATGGATACAAAGCACATTATGTAAACTATTATATGCAAAATATTTAGTGTTAAAAATATTTCTGTACTAATGATATATTATATAATTATTGTTAAGTAATATTTCTTAACTCAATTTAATAATCTTTTAATTTTGGTAACATTATATTAAACATTTGCCTAATAACTTTATAGTACAACATTATGAAATTATTTTTTTTAATTTCATATTTTTGATTTTTATGAAAAAACCTAAAATTAAATTATTTTTTCATTTTATTATCTTGTATTATTTTATATATATATATATATATATATATATATATATATATATATATATATAGTTTTTTTAAGCGTGATAGAACTTTAAATTAAATTCCCATTGAAAGTTCTATCGAACCTAAAAAAATACTTTATATGTATGTGTGTATGTTTGTGTTTATATATATATATATATATATATATATATATATATATATATATATACATAGAGAGAGAGAAAGAGAGAGTGTTTTTTCATGTTTGATAAAACTTTTAATAGGGATTCAATTTAAAGTTCTATCATGCTTAAAATACCTATATATATTCGAATTTCCCTTCGCTTCGAAGACTTAATTTTTTTTTTCAATTTATATAACTATGTTGGTAGTTACTTTCGCGATAAGAATAATCATCTGAAGTAATTGTATGTCATCTAACTTTTTTAAAATATATTCCAAAAATATCCAATTAAGTTAAAATGGGGTAACTAAGAGAGTAATTCAATTATTTTTGAGGAATTATATAACAACCAGAGACGCACTGAGTTGTGTTTTGGATCATTACTCATACAATATTAAAAATTGTTGCTCGAGCCTAGTTTTTCTGCACTTTTCTTTAAATTTAAAGTTGGGAGTTGGTTGAAAATTTGGTTTTATTAACGAAACCATAAACAAATATATAATATAATATATATATATATATATATATATATATATATATTTAAATTCTATATGAGCAATTGTATGTAATTAAATATAAATTTTATATATATACATATATATATATATATATATATATATATATATATATAATGTATATTTAATTACATATAATCGCTCATATAGAATTTTAAACATACGAGGTCGTTTGATAAGTATGGTTAAAAAGTAAGAAAAACTAAATTGAAAAATTAATTAAATTAATTAATTTATTAAATTAAACAATAAATAAATTTACTATACTTATCAAACGACCCTTGTATATATTATATATTTATTTGTTTCCCTAATAAAACCAAATTTTCAACCAACCCCAAACACTAATATTCTTGCTACATTCCTCTACAGTTTGAATTGTATTTTTTTTCTTAAATTTGTTTATTAAGATTTCGTTACAAATTTATAACTTTCTCACTATTAAAATATTGAACTTACTTTTTTTAAATATCATGTCTTTTTAATGTTCAATATATACATTTTTTTATATATTTTTCAAAATTCTAATAAATTATTGTGATTTTTTTTTGTTCATTAATAGTTTTTCTCTCGTAGTTAATCTATGATAACTTAAATTTCTAATAAATTTTATTTAACCTTAACTTTTATATTTTTTGTTTCTATTCATGTATTCTACTAATTTTGCATCACTATTATGTACAACATTTTAGGACAACTTTTGTTCAGTGTTTTACTACGACTACTTTCAACAAGAATATCTAAATCAAATAGATTAGTGATACAAGTAACCTCAAATATACTTGATATCTTTATCAAAACTGATTTATAAAAATACTAAAGAAAATTAATAAATTAAACCTATAAGAAGTCTATTTTTAGTAGTTTCATTGTCACTTATTTACAGAAATTTAATTTTCAGAAAAATTTTGAACATTTTTCATAAATTAATAATACATAATTAATGTTTACATTAAACAAATATAATAAATAACAGTAAATAATTCATAAAAATACAAATATTTGTTCTATTTTTATTCATGAATAATTTTAATAGAATTTATTAAGTCTAACATAAAATAATAACTTAATACCAAAATTTAAACTAAATGATCAAACTAGCGAAAATCCAATGTCGCTTTTATATATACATGACAGATTTTATGGTACTTTACATATTTTATGCTTTATATTTAGTTCATATGTATATATAAAATTCAATTTATGAATATAAGCGTATATATATATATATATATATATACATATATATATATATATATATATATATAAAGAAACAAAAAGACCAAGAAGCGTAAATCACTCGAATAAAATTAATGAGTAGAAAAACATAACATACACATATAATCAGTAAAATATTCATATAAATTTCAAAACAGTTCTCTGTTCTTGAGAACTTATTCTGCACCATAAAATTATCATTTATCTTCCTTTTGAGATCTTCTTTGAATAACATTCTTAACAGAATTTCTACATTTATTAAAAACATTATATATAGGTGTTTTTTAAGGGCAATAGAACTTTAAATTTAATCTTTATCGAAAGTTCTATCTAACCTAAAAAACACCTATATATGTATATTTATATATATATATATATATATATATATATATATATATATATATGTGTATATATATATATATATATAGATATATATATTCACATATATACAAAAAGTGATTTTTAGATTATATAAAACTTTTGAAAGGGATTCAATTTCAAGTTGTATGCACACGAGAAAAATACAAAAAATATAAACGAGAAATTGTTTCTATATTTTTCATTTTCATCACAGTCGAAATTTTTAAAATACTACTTTATAATACAATCCCCTTCAACTTAAATTTGCTTGTATTATAGTTATAGGATGTTCTTGATTCCCATTTCAACAAATCTTTTGGTTGCTCGTCAAACTAGTTGTGAACAACTTAAATCACATCATCATTATTGTGAATATTTTTTTCTACTGAAAATTTCTTCAATGGTCCAAACAAGATGTAATCGGAAAGAACTATATCAGTACTGTATGATAGATGAGGTAGATCATTTCATTTGAGTAAAAAAAAGTTGTGATTGTTAAAAGGATGGTATAAAGACGATTATTTTCCCGAAGGAAACAAATTGAATCTTGCCTTTTTCTTCGTTTAGAATAACTTCTAACTTTTACTAACTTTACTTTTTCATTTAACAAAGTTAAATAATACTGTGCATTTATATTTTTTTGATTTGTGAAAAAGTTCAGACAGATGACACCATTTGAATCCCAAAATACGATAACTATAATCTTATTTGTTGAACAAAGTGTTTTATTTTTTCTTGAAGAAAGAGATTCGATATATTTCTACTGCGTACTTTAGGTTTGAAAGTAAAATAGTGGACCCATTTCTCATTATTAATTTCAATAGAGACTTAAATTCATCTCCCTTTTCAAAACATTAAAGAAATGAAGTAACGACCGTTAAACATCTTTCTTTGTACTTTAGTGTAAAAATCTATGGAAACCATCTTGTACACAACTTTGCCTTACTTCAATTCAGTATTTAATATTTTGTAAATACTCCCAACACTAATTCCTAAATTTTATGATAATTGAACAACAGTTATTTAACAACTGATCCTAACAAACTCTTCAATTTTCGAAATATCAGACTTAACTCTTGGCCACCGAATGTGATATTTATTTTCCATATGATGTTTAACTTCTTAAAAAAAATTAATTAATCTAACACTCTTTTCAGTAACAGGCAGATTCATTCCAAAATTGTTTCTGAATTCTAGTCAAAATTTTAGAAGACTTGGTCTATTTGTTCGAAATAAATTTGATAATAATTCGTTGCACAACACTGCTTTAGCACTTACTGCTTAGATACCTTAACAACGATTGACCGATGAAACTGTAAAAGCGCGAATCGTTACGATTTGGATGTTTAAAGACTCATACTTAGTCAGGAGGTCGAAAAATTCTATTTTCGAATTTTAACATTTTCTGTAAATTTGTTGTTTTGGAACTGTGGTTGATTCACTTTATACAAATTAATTTTAACCCCAACACCACAGAGCCTTTCTGTTAAAATCTAAGAAAAACATAAATAATTATATATACAAAACATATCAAATCTCACAAATGCGGAATGTACGAGTAGACACGTACAGCATCGCAGAACTATGAAGAAATAAAAATAAACATTCAACCACCGGTTAGAGATGGATTGAATAAGGACACAAAACCACAAATTAGTATATATTTAAAAAAAGTCGAACAATTAGTATAGATTTTAACAGAAAAGCTCTGATGATGATGGCGTCGCCATCGAAATGCATTAGCCGATATAATTATAGACTATATAATTATAAATAATAAGTGAACAATAAGTGATTATTGAACACTTTAAACTATTGTGGTGTTGGGGTTAAAATTAATTTGTGTAAATTTTCTGTAAATATAATATTTGGAGAATATTCTCAGATTGATAGAAGTATAGTCATTTATAATAAAATGCACGCTCCTCTCAAACATTTGAAGTAGGTATAATGTATAAACTAGTTTTGAAATTTTAAACGCGTTTTTCTATAAATCACATTTTCAAAACCGGTGACCAAAATATCTTTAAAACAACTATATCGATTTATTTCAAATTTTGCAAGCTTATTACATATACAAAAAACTAATTCTTGAACGAAGAATTTTTCATCGAAAATTGACATTTTGAAATAAAATATCAATCATATTATTCCAAATCAATATTTAATCAACTGATCGTTCAGGGACTACATAATTTAATGTATAAAACAAATCTTTATTTTTTAATTTCATAAAATCCAAATCTAAGCATCAATGGTCAAGACAAACACTCTTTTTTTCAAAGGACCTAAGAAAAAATAACCATATCTTTTTCATTTTTAAATATTTTTTCTTAAAAAAAACATGTAAACTTTTTTTAAATATACGTTTTTAGATATTCAAACATTTGTTGAGAAACGTGTTATAATTCTTGAAAAAAAAACCTCAAGTCATATTTTTTTCGAGCTCCTGACTGAGCATAACCCCTTAATTTTATTCGTTGATATGCATTTTGAGGATTATTCCATGTCTAACGTGCACGAACGACAACACAAATTAATTAGAGCAAAAAGGGAACTCAATTCTCGTTTATTTTCAATCAAATTTATATATATATATTAATATATATATATATATATATAAATATATACATATATTTATATATATATATATATATATATATACATATATTTATATATATATATATATACATATATTTATATATATATATATACATATATATATATATATATATATATATATATATATATATATATATATATATATATATATATATATATTAATATATATATATATATAAAACAACAATTAAATTGATGGATAGAATATGGGCAAAACTAATAATAAAAAGAAAGAAAAATAGATGTACAAGAACCTTTATAGAATGGAAACTAAGTGTTAAAATTGGACTAAAAAGAAACTTAATCGAAGATGGAAAAATGAAAACTATGATGCATAGTGGTGATGAAGGCTGGTGTAGATTAGCGATAGAGTAAATGAAATTGTCTCAGAAAGACGTTTAAAGACTATTAACATTAGATGAGGTATCCACCCAGTTATTATAAGTTTTGATGATAATGATATATATATATATATATATATATATATATATATATATATATATACATATATATGTATATATGTAATTTAATTCTAAATTGAATTATCTTATCAATCATTGAAGTATATAAAACTGCATTATCAGAAGTGTTTAAATACATTTTTGTGTCATTTACTTAATAACTACAGTCTATTATTGTGTTATTTAAGCAATATGACTAAAAAATTTATTAAGACTTAAATGAACAAATACATTGACATATAGGAAAACGTATTGAAACGAACACAAAATTCTATAAAACATGTCATCAAACTGCGATCATTCATGTACACACACACACACATACATTTATATCCTATCGTTTCTATTAAAATTACACAGTGCTAAAATACGGTACTAATTTTCAAAAGGCTATTAAAACAAGATACACACAATTTAAACTAAAACTGAAACAAAGCGACGCGGCGGCGTGAAGACAAGCCACACGAACAAAATAACATTAAAACATAATGAATTGGAATTACACGACACAAAATATACATCATAATCGAGTTAACGCTACGTTCGGGCCATGTTTCATATTATAGCGAAATTACCATGCGACATCGTGTGAACAGCGCACACACACACACACACACACAAACGATACGTCATATAACTTATATATATTATATCGTTGTATATTTATGAGTTATATATGTATGTGTCTTATACAATACATATATGGTCAAAGATAATAGTCTCGACACCGGTCTTCCGGTGTCGCTGATTGGCGCTTTCAAATTATTACTATAAATTTTGAACAAACGATCTTTAACACTACACAACTAAAAAGACATAGAAATTGATCTATTTTAACATTTCGTAACAAGAGTTCAATATATTTTATAAAACATGTATAAAATATGATTTTGTATTTTAATAAAACTTTTCTAAAAGAATATTTTTTTAAATAACTTACTAAATACTTTCACACAAATGAATTATCAACCCAACACCACAAGATATCAAAAAGTGTTCAATAATTACTTACTGTTCATTTTATTTATTTATAACAACATTAGGCTGTTTTTTTAGTAGCAATGCAATCATCATTAGAGCGATGCGTTATGAAATCTATTATGTGTTGAGATGATAATTCATTTGTGTAAAAGTGAATTCACTGTAATTTGAAAACAAATTATTAATAAATATTATTAGCAAATAACTACTAAGCCATTTTATATTCTATTAATTATTTTATCATTAACAAATATTTAGTATGTAATATTCTTTGTTACGAAAAACGACCTGAAGAAAAAATTAGGTAAATTAAAAAAAATAAAATAAATGGGTCTTAAGGTAAATAATATCTTCTTGGGAAAACTGAAAGAAGATCAACTCAAAAAACTGAATAAAATCAGCTACGAAAAAGTAAACGTTTTAAGTATTTAAGAATACTGATGAAAAAGTAATGAAATAAAAACCAGAATTTCAGCAGGCAATAGAATTTATCTAGTTCTACTAAAGGTACTTAAATCATGTAACGTCAACAAGAATTAAGTTAATGATTTACCGAACAGTAATCAAACTAGTAGTAATTTATGGCTCAGAAACACAAATAATGACATTAGTAAAAAAAGAACTTCTTAAAAGGTTAAATAAAAATACTGATTTTTTTTTATTATAATAAATAAAATAGAGAAGCAGAGAATACGAAATGGATAATAGTATAAAAAGCTCCAGGATTATCCAAAGTAAAAAATAATAAAGTGAGATGGTTAAATTATGCGAGGAAACGACAAAAGATATATAAATCAAGAGTATCTACAGGAGAAAGCATAATTATAGAATATTGAAGCAGAAATAACAAAAAAGATAGACGATTTGAAAAATTCAAATTTAAGAAAAATAAGAACAAAGAGATAAAGAAACATACAAAAATCATAAAGAAAATGCTACTATTTTCAAAAAAACAAAGACACTACAAAATATATAACGTTTAGAAATAATAGTATATAATATACATATATTTAAAAAAATTATATATATTTAAAAAAACTAAATTGCAATTCTTTTTCATTTTCCATTTTTATTTATGACAAACAGGCATACCATTCTTAAAATACAATATAAAGATAGTCATAACGATTTAGACAAATTACATCACGACCATAGTATTTTAAAAACTTGAATTGTTTATTACATTTTTTCATTTCTTTTGAATAAAAATTATATTTAAAAATTTTTTTTTCTGAATATACTTGTTATTAAAAAAGCGTCATATACATGACATTAATTTCTATTCTATAAAAATATAATCAATATACATGATATTGTGTGTGTGTGTATATATATATATATATATATATATGTATATATATATATATATATATATATATATATGTATGTATGTGTATGAAAATATATATATATATATATATATATATATATATATGCGTATAAAATATACATATAAAATATATCAAGTTATTGGTAATTATACAAAAATAATTATAATAAAATATGCTAAACCGATGAAAACTTAAAAGTATGAAAATTGATATAAAAGAGGATAATATAAAATATTCTTCCAAAATTCATTATACTTATGACTAAGGTTTGCATGACTTGAAATAGTCAAAATGAAATTAATCACTTTTTGACAATATACTGATTTTTTATATATTTTATAATAGTTGAGTTAAAAATAAATATTAAATAATAATAACATTTATTTACTTAGATGTATTATCTGTTTGGAAAAATCAGTTAACAAT
>CP092093.1:24572500-24612500 GCA_029203775.1 Neoneuromus ignobilis
AAATATTTGTAAAATAATTTTAGTGATGAAGTTCTAAAAAAATATCAACTCTAGACATAAATTAATATTGAAGTTTAATCTCAAAGTGATTAAAGTCTCAAATTGAGAGTTTTTTTCATTAGAAAATATTGTTATATTTTCATAGTTTTTATAGAAATATTTAATAAAATTAATTATATTTCATAATTAATAATCTTTTATAAAGTCGTTCTTACCTTGCAATATCGTTATAGGAATATCATTAAAAACGAATAAGTGAGTTTAATCTTTATATCTCATGTTTTATATTGATAAAATATTTAATTATCTTTAAATATATTTTCAATTAACCTTTATGGATATAAAATTGTGTAAATGATTTACAAAATGAAATTATTTTCTAAATATATATCAAATTAATCCCACGTTACGTACTGTACATTCTAATAAATATGTAATTTTAGGTCATTAAATTTTTCCAATTGAATCACCAATATAGATTTTGAAGTAATTACATTAATGTTATATATATATATATATATATATATATATATATATATATATATATATATATATATATATATATATATATATATATATATATATATATATATATATATATATATATATATATATATATATATATATATATATATATATATATATATATATATATATATATATATATATATATATATATATATATATATATATATATATATATATATATATATATATATATATATAAGTAGATAAGTTTTGTATGTTTCTTATGCAGATTTTTTCTTTAATGTATTTTTTTATATACCTATTTTATAAATTTAACTCTAGATTCCCTTAAAATCTTTGAAATGAAATTCTATTTTTAGTGTTTATATAATATATTTTTATAAGTTAAAGTGAGATTATTATTGGTCACTAATTATTTTGAAACTGAGGCAAATTCATTTTAACACAAATCACCAAAACAAACAACACACACTTTTATACAAGTATTCCATATTCAATTATTTTTCACTTTATTCGTTAATGCGTATATAATGACTATGTCGTCATTATTAAAGTGTTATATTAAAATCTAGATTTTATAATAAAACACTTTAATGAATATTGCATAGTCATAAAAATATGTATCAATACATAAATTAAGAATAAATGATTATCAAACATTTTTATAAAATCTTGTAATATTGTAGTTAGTGATTGAATTATTATATTTAAAACAATTTTTATATTTTATGATGTTATGGTAAAACTATTTATAATTCATATATTTTAGTGATGTATTTATTAAATATTACACTAATGTAAAAATCAATTTTTTTCATATATTTCAACCTATATGTATAATAATAATTATACTAAAAAGTGACATATTTATTAAAAATCGACAATTAAACACAAGCAAATATCCATTACATTTAGGTAATAAAATAAAAAAATTGATCACTAATTGGAAATTCTTTAAATAAAAATAAGAAATAATATACATGTATTTTTAACCAGAAATTAGTCTTCTTTTTGTAACACAACACTCTGATGATAATGCATTGCCATGGAAATGTATATTAGCTTATTATTATTATAAACAAAGTGAACATAAAGTAATTATTGAATACTTTCTTATATCTTGTGTTGTTAGAGGTGATATTTTACTTGTGTAAAAATTAATGTTTTTTTTTTTTTTTTAATTTGAAACATTTCTTAATATTTCAATTATAGTAAATAACGATGTAAATTAGGCAATAAATTAATCAACATACACTTAGTGACAAACGTATTAACTGAGAAATAATGTTACTTTTTAACAACAATATACCAAATTAATTTAACATTGAAGAATTTCACATAAATTTAACAATTTTCCAGGAATTATAAAATCCTTTCTTAATTGACTCATAAATACTAACAATATTAAAATTGAAAGTGACTTTTAAATGTTCTAATTATAATCAAAAATATTATAATTTTACATATAAATTTACACATGTGTATTTTTATATATTATGCAAATGTGTGAGGTTTTATATTTTTATATCTACTAATAATGTTATGGAATTTTATTAATATTTATTTTTTCTAGTGTATAAATGTAATATATTATAAAAGCAGTTATATATTTACATGTATATTCATTTTTAAAAAAAGTATCATTTTTCAAGTTTTAACTTTCAAATATTAAAGTAAATATTAAAATAATTAAATAATCTTTTCATCAAGTTCATAGTTTTGTAATGAACACGTCATTCATTGTTTAATATCAGAATTTATAAATTGATTTATTGTCTTGTACATAGTCTAAAGTAAATGAAATTATACTGTCTTGATTTCATAACAGGTTATCAGTTGTTCAATTGATTAAACAGTTCATTAATAATATTATTTCTAACTAAATCAACAATATATTTCATTACATATAAAATTACTTTTTTAAAAAAATGTAATTATATATCTAATGGTTTCAATTATTTTTATTGTTTATAATTTATATACAATCAAAAAAATTAAAACTAATTTATTTTCTCTTCAATATAAACGATATTCAACAATTGATATCAACGAATTGTGATATATATATAAATGCAACTTCAATATTGTATATATAATTTATTGTAAATTAAGTAATTTCATTAATCATGATAAATATATCCAAATATTTGATTCATTAAATAATAATAAAAAAATGAAACAAAAATTACACATATGTATTGTATATATATGTGAATATATATGTTTGAATGCATGTGTGTGTGTGTGTGTGTGTATATATGTGTGTATGTATGTATGTATGTATGTATATTTATATATATATATATATATAAATATAATATTTAATTATTTCGACGCTAATCTGATGATCAGTGTGGTGAGTATGAACAAATACTAATCAATGGAAACAAGAAATTTTCACCCACCGATGTACTAACAAACTGATATGATAGTGTATACTATATGTATGTATGAATTTATATATATATATATATATATATATACATATATATAAATTCATGTTTATATATATATATATATATATATATATATATATATATACACACACATATTTGCGAAGAAGTTAAAACACAAAATTTTTAAAATTATATAAAAACAAGATTCATTTTGGTTTACAAACAATGAAACTTCGAAACAATCTAAATAGAACACATGAAAGATATTCAAATATCCAAAAAATTTTCAAATGAAAAATAATGTGGACTTAAAAAAGTCAGATATCCATTTAGATACTTAAATTAAATATTAATAACGCTAACAGAAACTAAGGATATGGTAGAAGAAGAAAAAGATTGAAAGGAATTTAAGATTGATATATATATATATATATATATATATATATATATATATATATATATATATATATATATGTAGGTAAGTATAAATTTCACGAGGTACAAAAAAATGATGATTAAGAATAGTACGTAAAGACAAAAAGACACACGAATAGTTCAAAAAGAAATTACAAACGACTGACATTATAGCAAAAGTAAGAAATTTAAAATAGAAATATGCCTATTATATGGCAAAAAAACTGCTGAATGAGTTAGACAAATTATTAACTGCAACATGGACATATAAAAAGACTCGAAAAGATATTTAAAAATAGATGGAACAAAGACATAAGAAAATTGCTAGGAATGGAATAAAAGGGAAGACATTAAATCCCTCGAATTGGAAAGATTTAAGAGTCCATCATCTAGTAGTGGATAAAAAAATGGTTGATAATAACACACACTCACACACACATATATATATATATATATATATATATATTTATGTGTGTGTATTTATATATATATATATATATATATATATATATATATATATATTTATTTGCCTTACAAATTCTTGAGAAATTATTACAAAAACTTTTTATAAGACATTGAAAAACAAGTCTGTGTTAATTCAAAGGCTTAAGTCATAGGTCATCTAATGCCGTACAATAACTTAAAAACGGATTTTCTCTCGATTCCCACGAAAATAAAAGCGTTGCAAGTTGACCATCTGGACCAACAACTTATACGACAGCATCGCAGTGATTCACAATATACGTAGCACGCACAACGTACATAAGAAAAAGTAATAGGTCAATCGAAGAAGGTCAATCATACAATGAACGTTACGTGATACTAAAAAGCAGTGTATTAAAAACAGGTTCTACGTCATCTCACGAGATGAAATTCAAATTGTAATTTCGACACTCGTTTTAGTTGTATTCACTGCATATTTTAGGGGTTGATAGATACTACACGGTCAATTTTCATTTATATATTGTAATAACCCTTTCTCATATTCGGAATTTTATTCTCTATTCTATTATTTTTTTAAGGGGAAATGTAACGCATAAGTAAGTTTGTTAGTTCCACAAATAGTTTACTTAAAAATCTATAAACGAATATTCGTGAAGTATACTTTCATATCAGTCATATACTTACTGTTTAAGTCAATGGTGTAGTGCGAATTGATTATTAAAATATTAATATATTATTATTATAATTAACTTTTTAATTATCTAAAATTATCAGATATGTACAATGTATGTATGTATGTGTATATATATAAATATATATATATATATATATATATATATATATATATATATATATATAAATACACACACATTACGAATAACAACATTAAGCTTGTAAAAAAATATATTTTATTAAAGATATATTACTAAATTAAAAAATAATTAAAAATAACAAATTTATAAATGTTAATATGTATTAATTTTAATTATTATTTTTCAAAGAAAACAATTTAATAATAAATAAGTTTTTGCAACGACCATTTTCTAATATAAATCTTAACTAAATAAATTAATAAATATTTGTAAGTGTATATTTTCAAATTTTGTTGTGAATTTGAACGCAAAACATGTATATCCATTGAACATATGTGTTTAAATTGAAAAAAAAATTGTTACTATCAAGTGATATCAAAATAATACAACTAAATAGTTAAAAAAATATATTAAATAATTAAAAACGTGAATAAAAGCCCAAGCAAATATATTCAAAACTAGAAATTAAATAAACTGAAATAAACAATTATTAAATAAAAGTGGAATTTAATTAATTTACAATAAAATATTATAATTAAAAAGTCATAAACAGAAACTAATTTGAAATTATTAATTTTAAATTAATAATAATATTTTGTAAATGTGATATCGTATTAGATTAATCAAAAATGAATATTTTTTTTAAAAAAATAATGTTATTAAAAAGTAAGTTTTTATACAAACATATGTATAATTTATTTCTATAATAGTGGATAAATATGATTCATTTTAATTAATAATAATAGGTTTAAAATGCAATCAACATTTTTTTTAAATTATTTTTTTATAGTGTAAAAAATATATTTTTATATATTTAATATATATATATATATATATATATATATATATATATATATAAGTAGATATTTATTTACTTTTCATAATTATTATTTAATATAAACATCACAAAATATTTTACAAAAACAAACTATCTTAAATACATTTCTCTGTATATACCTCTTAAATATTTGATAACATTTAAATATGGGTCATGTTTAATAATTTATCTTGCTTCTTTTAACTGTGTTAATTAAGCAAGATACACAAAAAAGTAAATCTATTAAAAATTAGAATTGAAAAAGTTGATACAATTCAAAAAGCAACAAGAATAAAACCGAACAATATTTTGTACAAATTTTTATGAACTTAAAATTTAAAAATATCAGAAGCAAAATACTGTCAAAAATTTAAAATAAATACTAAATACAATATTGAACATTTTAGTATAACGCCTAGTAAAATTAATTTTGCCCTAATATTAAACTAAATTATAAACATAATAATTGTGAAAAAAATTTTCTTGGGTTCATCTTATATATATATTTTTTAATATTGTAGGTACAAGTTATCCAAATGTGACGCCTAGATTTTTGTTTTACTAAAAATAAACAGTTGGTGATGTATAGGGAAACGTTTGTATAGTTTATTTTGTTCTTTTTAATAAAATATAAATCTAGGAGTAGCATTTGAATGACCCTATATAATTATATGTGATTTAATAGGTTATACTTAATACACGAACTTTTATCATTTCAAATATTTACTAACATTGAAATATTAGGTTGGCAAGTATCTCCCTTCCGCCTTCTGGTCTTTTGAATTTCGCAGCTATTTACAAAAAAAAAAAAAGCGGAAGGGAGATACTTGCCAACCTAATATATTAGTATTTTATATTATTTTATATAATAATAATTTTAATATTAAAACATATTTTATATTTTTTTCTTTTTCTGAATTTTTATCACCTTGGAAATATATATGAATAAAATATGTTTAATTAAATTTCACTCTGATAATAAAATAAGTTTTAAAAATTAGTTTTCCCATATAAAAATGTATATATATTATATATATATATATATATATATATATATATATATAAACAGCAATAAATAATAAGGCCCATATATTGTTATTTTTATCTATAGGAAAATTGAATATTTTATTTTGTGAACAAAAATTTGGTTTAACCTAAGGTAATTTACACTTAAGTATATTATATTTTATATTATATATATATATATATATATATATATAAATTTATTGTTCCACAAAGGAAATAAGTTTATTATAACTTTTTGATTAGAACACACACACTATATTCACAACTTTACAAAACATAATTAGTTTACTTACGTACATTGCATGAAAGCTTGCAAACTGGAAATGAATGAATAGTCGATTTAACAATTACATAAATTATACGAAATAATCATACTGAATATAAAACGAGAGTGAAATTAAATTAATATTTTATTAAATTTCAATTTTCAAAACTTCTTTAAGAAATTAAATCAAATAAAAAGTATTATCTCTATAAAGAGATATATATATATATATATATATATATATATATATATATGTATATATATATATATATATATATTGAAAATATTATTTTTATATATTGATGTAATTGTTATATAATGCTAAAAAATTGTATTAACTTTATTTTAAATAATCTTTGAAGTAAGATGTAAAAATTTTGAGCACTTCAAGCATTGTTTACAAACATTTTTATACGCAATATTTTTTACTGAATTCATTACTCAAATAAAATAATTATTATTTGTTTACAAACAAATATGAAAAAATAATAATGTGAAAAAATATATATTTTTCAAAAATATTTATTTCAATAAACATACACTTGACAGTCAGTATAACTTCGTCTTTATTGTTATTATTTTATTATTGCCGTTCATATAAATGTGTTTTTTTTAAGTTGGAAAGAAATTTCTATAGATTTATTAAAAAATAAACTTATATAATAAATAAAACTTATATAATATTCTATTATATATATAATATATATATATATATATATATATATATATATATATATATATTTTAGCATGTATATGCATATTTTTCACATACAGTAAATAAATTTAGACAGTTACAGTGTTTGCAGCACTTATTTGTCTTATTCAATTAATTAATTAGTTTGCCATTGCTTTCGTTGTCAAGTTATATGACAGACGGTCCAATGAAAGAGCAGAACGTTTTAAGTAAATTAGATTTCTTGTTGTAGTGAAAAAACATCTCTGTCGTTTTATAACAACATGGAATTATCTGATCTTATACACAAAACACGCACACACACACACACACACATTTATTTATTTATTTTTTATTTATATATATATATATATATATATATATATATATATACATATCCGTTCCTCAATTTACGCGGGATTTTCTTTACTAGAGTTTTTTTTACGCGGCAAATTATATCTCTATTTACGCGAGACTTTTTTTACGCGATATTGATTTACGCGACACTTTTTATACGCGTTCAGATAGATTTTATTTTATATAATTTTTCGTGAATTTATTATATATCAGAGTGACGCAAATTCTTACTTGAACGTATAAATATATAAAAAGTTGATTGTTTTGAATTGCATTAGCAATAGTGACACTGAATAAAATTTATTTACTTTTGTTTTCTAAGACGTCATTATTTTTTTGATAAGCTATGTGAAATAAATATGTGTTTCTATAACTATACTAGCTTTTATTTTCAATATTTTTCTATTGTACTGACAGACTCAATTTACGCGATTTCCATTCACGTAAAACAAATCCACATGGGACGGATACTCCGCGTAAATTGAGGAACGGGTGTATATATATATACAAATAAATAAATACATATGAACATACTAAATATTTATTTTTTATCCATACGATAAAAATTAGAAAAAATCTTTATTTGCTTATATCAATTACCAAATGCCATTTTCTTTTCTTATTATATAAAAAAATATTTATTAATTTTATTCTATAGTATATATATTGTTTTCAATGAAATAATAATTCATAAAATAATTTTTATAACATACAAATTAAATCGAGTTTAGTGGCTATAATTTGCATATATCTTTAATATTATGGGATTTAATATAATTTTATTTTTCTGATATTGTATAATAAATAAATTGATGAAAATAAATGAGTATCAAATACCATATTCTATATTTGGTATAATATGTTTTATAGAAAAAAACTGCATGAATTTCTTCATTAAATCCAATTAATAAGTAAAATAAAAAATGTTACTTATAAATTTATGAAATACATATAAAAATAACTTTTGAAAAAATTGAAATAATAATAAAAATATTTTTTATTTATAAAAAAATCACTCTATGAAATTATAAAATAATATTTGTTTTAACTATACACAAACACACACACAAACTATATATATACATATATATATATATATATATATATATATATATATATATATATATATATATATTCAGATAAAAGCCTCAATTTGAGAAAATATTTTGATTTACACCAACCCTTATAATTCATTCCTATAGAGGAAAAAACATATATACACAGGTCATCGATTTCGAGTATTGTATTCCTGTTTGGGCCGCGACATTTGACCCACGCAATATAAAATATTATAAATAAGGGTCAAACATTCACTAACCATGACTTTACAGGACAATAGAGAATACTTATCGTTCACGAATTACCACAAGTGATTTTTTTGACAACATGGTGTGAAATTATAACATTTTTAGCTCATACACACATTAATTATATATATATAGATAGATAGATAGATATCCATTTACATTTGATACCGTTTTTCTACGTTTTAAATATTAATATTTTTTTTAATTTATACATTAGTGCTATTTTATAAAAAATATACATGAATGAATTTAATAGTTTGTATTTCATAAATAAATGTCTATATTCATATATACAAATTGTATGAAAGATGAAAACGAATTAAAACCAAATACATACAACTCTTATAACCTTGAAAAATAGCTTAATATAATTAATATACTTTCTATTCCTCCATTTAGTTTAAAAGAACAATTATAATGTATATTTATATTTATTATATCAAATGAATCTAATAATTTCCCATAATTCTATAATTTGTTGCATATTCGTATAAATATAGAAACTGAAATATTATGTTTTTTTGAAAAAAAAAACAATTTTAATAATGTTGGCAACTAAAAATGTTTTTTAATTAAAATAAAATGTTTAAAATTACTTAATTTAATTGAATTTATTATGATTTCATATTCTTTTTTAAAAGAAAATAAAATTAAAATAATTATTTATATTATTAAAAATATTTGTTGGTTTATATATGAAAGTTATTAATAGAATTAGAATCATTAACAGAATCATTTCAATTATTTTATGTTAAAAATATTTCTTTTTTTAATTAATGTTTTATTTCGAATTATAATATAGGATAAATTAATTTAATTACTTTATATAATATATATATATATATATATATATATATATATATATACAAAGAATTTAAAAAAATACATAATTAAAAATGAACAACGAACAAATATTGTCCATTACAAATAAAATTTTACAATGTTTGGATTATAATTCATTTGGTAAAGAAAACCATACTAATTTATATACCTATAACAAATTCTTGACATTTATTTCTTATCTACAGAAAGAACGTAATTATGTTAAACTGAAAATTTATGTTTTACAAATAAATAGTGTTTAAAATGTAAATCTTAAGACGTAAAATAGTATCAGAGAGCAAAAACGTCACGTTGACATCTTTGCATGATGTTAGTAGAAGTAGCGACCTTCTCCTCCATTGAAAATCTCCACTATCGGGGTGGGGTCGCCGTCGTCGATACAAACTTCACCCCTAACAGTATGCCTTAGCTCTGTCTAAAGGTTTACCAGTTGGGTCGAGGCTGACTAAAAGGGTGGCGTGTTCTATAAAGGGTGGACGTCAAGCAACGGGTGGTGTTTGCAGTAGCACACTTGCGGGGTGGCGTGCAGGGGATATAGTCGCCGCCGTGAAGGCTTTGCACAAGTTGTATGCGGTGGGGTTTAGCTGAGACCGATGTTAGGAGATTGACGAGCGGTCGAATTCTCGACAAATTAAACATACAGCACACATTCATATATACTATAGTATATATGATATATATATATATATATATGTATGTATGTATATTGTACAAATGAATTAAAAATAAAATTATATTTTTCTTTCTTATATAGTTCTTACAATAACTAACTTCAAATTTAAATAAACTATTTTACTCACCAGACGAATATTATATATTCTTAAAATGTTTAGTAAATCATATTTAAATAATTTATACATTATGTATAGTTGTTATTATTAAAAATAAAAATACATTCAAATGATTTATTTCCCTTTTTGCTATTAAATGCTATTACATATTTTGCTAAATTATAATCGTAAGAATAAATCATCAAAAATGTTATTTTAAATAAATAATTAAAATTTTAATTCACTGTTGGATATTCATAAGTGAAAATCCTAAAATTTTAAATTAAAACTAATAAATAAACAACTTTTTTAAACTTTATAAAACAAAAAGTTTTTTTACCTAAATTACTTTTCATTATTTTCTATTTCTAATTCATATTCATTTCTAAATCATTAAAAAAAGGTTTTATTATAAAATCATTGTTTATTTTATTACGTGTATATAATATATATATATATATATATATATATATATATATATATATGTATATATATATGTACATATGCGAAATTCAAAAGACAAAAAGGCGGAAGGGAGATATTTGACAACTAATATATATATATATATATATATATATATATATATATATATATATATATATTAAGAATGTTTCACTAAATAATATTATTGCAATAACCTTAGAATATTTTATAAATAGAATTAAAGTTATTTTTTATTTATTATTAATACTACAAAGATATTAAATTAACGGTTCATTAAAATTCAAGCAATAATATAACTAATAATTATTTTATAGTTTAAAATAAAGTACATTTTTAATCATACACACACACACACATATATATATATATATATATATATATATATATATATATATATATAATATGTTTGTGTGTGTGTATGTGTAAACTTTTATAGAAAAATAAACAAGATCATTCAACTTTATAAATAATTAATTTTTTAATTAAATATATTTCAAAATAATTTATTTGAAATAAAAAACATTGATAAAAAAAATATTATTTTGTGAAATAATAATTTGAGTTTTATTATATTTTATATTTGAACAGATTTCACTTTCACCGAAACAAATTATATTTTACTTAAAAATAAAATGATTAAGCTGAAATGGCATAGCAAAATTAAGAAATACAAAATGAAACTTTCTCAAATTATATTTCCGAACACAAATAACATTCGTACTAAAAATAAACCTGCAGTACTGCAGAATATCAATGATGACAACATAACGAACTGCCAAGTTATAAAGTTTTCAATAATTAACAATTGTGCAAGATTTTGTGAATTGTTAAAACGATTAGTAATAAATGTTAATTATCACTTGGCACTGTTATATAACTCAATGGAAATTTTAATAAATATATTAACAATTATGTTATACAATTAGAATAAAAAATAAAAAAATTAAATTATAATGCCTACTCTGTTAACCCATTTAATGAAATTCTAATTATATTTAAATAAAATAAAATTTTCAAATATATCTATTTGCAAAATTGTATTTTATAAAATATCTAAGTTATACACTTAATCCTCATATCAAATTTATCTTTATTTTTAGTATTTTTTTTTACAAGAACATAAATTTTAATTAATCCTTATATAAATTTATTTATTTTTAATATATATATATACATATATATATATATATAGGTATATATATATACATATACCTAAATAATATTAAACTTATTGAAGATGTTTATTAATGCTTATATTTGAAATTAAATGACAGTAAAATATTTGTTTTGAATTCTTCGTTATGTTTATTATTTTCATTAACGTATTTTGAATTGATTATATTAAATTTGTTTCAATCTGATTATCTCACAATATTATAATAATAGAATTTCAGATCAATAATGATCAATTTATCGAATTCATTGAGCAAAAGTTATTCATTTTAAAAATTAAGGAGCTATCAAATTTAAAAATTAATGAGTAGAAATTTATGTATAAGGGATATATCTAATTTTTTTTTTAATAAAAATTAAAGTTAATACTACAATTTAATTTTTCAATTTTTCTGTATTTTTTTAATATCCAAATGCAAATTAAAATTCTTTATAATATTTGCAAAAAATCATTCTCCAAATATAGAAATAAATAAATAATCTAATAGTAACATTTTTTATAATTTTAGATATTCTATTCATTTAATAATTTTTATAACACAGCATAAATATGTACATAAAGTTATAAATTTACAAATATAACTTTATCAATCAGATTATTTTTAAAAATATTAAATCTAATTAATTAAGAACCATTTAACATACACATTCAATAAATATTTAATTTTGTATTATATAACAATGATTTCTTTCAAAACAATAATTATATCATTTTTTTAAAATTATTATGAATATTTGATTTGCATATATTAGGTTATATATCTCCCTTATATATTTATTTACATATATATATATATATATTGCCAACCGATATATATTAAAATCATCTTCTTTATACGAAAATTGAGAAAATTACTTTTATCAAATATATTTTCTATTGACTTTATTATTAAAAAAAAAATTATTTAATCACATAGAGTAGATTTTTTTAATAATAAGATTCTACATTTTAAATGTTTTTTAATACCCTTAATATTAAAGAAGAGTATTTTTAGAACGACTTTTTTTGTTTTATATATATATATATATATATATATATATATATATATATATATATAAACAATTATGTTAGTTTAAATTATCCTAAGAATAATTATTTTAATTCATAGGTCAAATTTATTTTACTTTCCAATAAAAGTCTTATTACACTGATTATCAAATATTATGTACAAAAATATTAATATTTATGATAAAGTTAACTGAATTTCAAATACCAATTATAATTATTAACATGAAACTGTTCTTCCATTTTAAATTCGTTTCAACTCATCCCCTTATATTTTTTAGTTTCAGGGGGTGGAAACTATATAACGTACATTGTGATGTGTTAAACATAGCGAGAGCGAGGTAAGAGACAAAATAAGAAGGGCTGCAAATAATTTCACTTGCGTCGTGTAAAACCGCTGGCAGCATGTACAATACAGGAGGATAATCTTAGATGCACAAGGCTAAGTAGCAAAGCTTTTACAAATATTTTCCGTATACACTGTGTCTCTATACTGTTATTTGCTTGACACTTAGATTTTATCCTTATATTTAGACACCCTTTAGTTACTATTCACGAGATAAGACCCATTGTCATATACAAAGGCTGATTTTATGAAACTGTAGCGTTTTATGTTTATGTTCATACATATATAAACACTACACAGACCTACATTTATATACACATTTTATATATATATATATATATATATATATATATAAGTCTCCAATATATAAATAATTATATCAAAAATATATTCAATACAAACAGCAAAAACATGGACATAATTATTAGACCAAAAATTTTGATTAAATATTTTATTTAATTTTTCACTCAAATGAAAAAAAATTTCTTCAATATTAAATGTAGAAGTACATTTTTTCTTTCTTGATAAAAATTTATTATATTTATGTACATAAAAATTTATACTTGTGTTTAGAAAATCATTTTTTTAATTTGTTGTTGCTTTTTAACTAAAAAAAATCACAATTATCAATATATGTACACTTATACATATAAATAATTATAAACATATATAATATATATGTGTGTGTGTATATATATATATATATATATATATATATATATATATACGTAAAAATTATGAATTTTAATTTCTTAGTACTCTGCATTTTATTAAATTTTTAATACAAAATAAAAAAATGTGTTATTACATATAAATATTCTAATAAATAGAAAATTAAATACATATAGTACAATTCAAATAAAATGTTAAAATATTTGCTAAATGTCACGTAAATTAATTGCAAAATACAATTTTTCTCATAAACTATAATCTTTATCTCAGGTCATATTCACTCTTAGTCATATTTCTGAATCCAATATTTTTTACAATTTTTTCACGACATCGTCAATATAAATATTAAATAATACTGATTTTGTTAAACTGATTACTAACTGATTTTATTATTAATTTTATTAACTGGTATTAATTTTATTAACTGATTTTATTATTTCTCTGAAAAAATACAACAATCATCTCTCACTTCTTTATTATAATTTTTCTATTAGGCTTCCATTTAGCTTTAAAGCTGTATTTATATTATTATTAGGTTGGCAAGTATCTCCCTTCCGCTTTTTTTTTTTTTTTTGTACATAGCTGCGAAATTCAAAAGACCAGAAGGCGGAAGGGAGATATTTACCAACCTAATATATAAGCTCCTAACATGTATATAGGGTGGTATATAGCGAAACATGTGTATAGTTTATTTTTAATAAAACACAAATCTAGGCGTCACATTTGGATGACCCTATATACATATGTACATACCATTTATTTATTATCGATAAAAGAGAAAAAAACTTGGTATCATTTATAAATCAATGACTAAAAACCCACAATTTAAGTGCAAAATATTTTTATCAGGATTTCAAATCATGTTTTTAATTAGATATATTTAATGTTAATAATTAACTTATTTTTTAAATATAAAGCAAAACATTTATTTAAAGAATAGAGTACATGTTTAATTTAAATATTAAAAATTACAATATTATTTATATCGTTCATTTCTCAAATAAAGTATAGTATGTTAAAAACAGTTTGTATAAATATTCTATATAATTTTCTCCAGTTCTTAATTGAATTTCAAAACTTGTACGCGCAAGAATTTCAAACCAACACAGTTTATATCTTGAGACTGAGATTAAACAATGCATACAGTACGATATACCATGCATATACATTCTTTATCTCTTTCATCACTAAGTAGATACTCGAAAGTAGTACAATGAAGTACGGGTTGTTTTCAAACCTTCGTTGTCTCTATTTGATTTAATAACGCACTAAAATTTATTATTACGTAAGTAACACTTTACTTGCTAGGGGAGATGTAATATGATATTCAAATATTTAATTATGTGCATTTGTTTGATTTCTATTTAAGATAATTTGGTAGCGGGTTGTCTTTATTACATTTACAGAAGTTAATGTTTGCAAACTAAATTTATTTTATGGTCCATGTTCATGTACAACATATATACGCACTCATACATAACACACACACACACACACACACACACATATATATATATATATATATATATATATATATATATATACATATATACTTGTAGATATTGCAAAGTTTCCTTTCAAATGGATACAAGAAAAACAAAATTATACTCATACATAATTTTGAAATTCATTTTTAGATAAATGATATTTTTAGACTAATCAGTGTAATTGTAGAATAGCATAATATAACATTAATTAAAAAAAAACTATACAATAATTATTATTTAAATCAATAACATAATTTTCAATTTTAATATTTAAAGAATCATCCAAATATAACGCCTAGATTTGTGTTATATTAAAAAGAAACTATACACATGTTTCTTTTTAATAAAACACAAATCTAGGCGTCACATTTGGATGACCCTATATATATATATATATATATATATATATATATATAGTCGACCACTGCCAAACATCCGATCATTGGTAATCCGGTTCAACCTATAACTCAGACATAATTCCCACGAGTACAATTTCTTATGTATTTTCTTATTTTTATTCAATGCATTTTCAATTAATGATCCCCTTTTTCTTTTTTATTTTATTACAAATATACAATGCATATCTGGATGTATTCATTTTTCTGTATCTAAGAATTATGTCACATCCAAGTGAACAGATTTTATTTATTATTTTTTATAATATCATTCGTATATTAAATTCGTACCATTTTTTTAAAAAAAAAAAAAAAAAAAAATTAAATTGACACATTGCTATACATATTTTTTTCTGGCAAAATTATTTAAAATTTTAACAGCTTTTGAAATCTATTTGAGATAGATTGAATATCTACATACTTTTCTTTTTTTATTTCTATGTTAGAATAATGTGTTTTGATTTTATACATCGTCCCCTATATACTAATGCCAAACACATATTTTATAAAATACAAATATTATTTACAGCAGTGCAAATGATTGAACAAATTAGATGTCATTGAGCCATTGCCTGAATTTATTATATGAGATTTATTTTTGAATATTTTGGGTTTCATTTGGATAGATAAACTATAAATTCTAATCTAACCACCAGTGGTCCAGCAAATTTTCTAATATAACAGTAAGCAGGACCCAACGATAATGGATTTGTGATAATCAACTGTATTATAATTTTAAACGAAAAAGAATTTATTATAAGATCTATTTGAAGATAAATGGAAACTAATGTGTAATAAAAACACAGATGTGTATTTTTTTATCTTGTCATATAGTCACAATTATAATATCTCAAAAATACTGAATCAAGACAAAATATATTATAAAAATAAATTAGTTCTCTTAATATAATCAAAAAACTTTTTTTTATAATTCCAGTCATTTAATAAATATAAGATAGTAAGATATATATTTTTTATTATTAGTTTCATTTAAACTTATAAATAAACAATAAAATTTATTATAAAGATTGAATAAACTATCTAACTACTTAATCCATTCTTAAAAAAAACACAAACTTATTTTCTACTTGTTATTTTTCTAATCAATGTTATTTGCAATATTACTTCTTGCAATAATATATATATATAAACTTTTCTATATATTATTTCATTATAAAAAAATCGTAATTTGAATTATATGTTTTTATTCAATTTTTGAATTTTCGCATTTATTTTCTATATCCACGTTGTACATGATCAGAAAATAATATATATGATAATTTCTTTAAAACCATCTATAAATTCTGATACAAAACGTTTTTTTTCAATTAATTATAATGTTTATTTAATTTTTATAATTATATTTTATTAAAAAATAATATATTTAAAAAATAATATTACACAAAAAATAAACTTCTTATAATCCTTTCACTGCAAAAAAAAATTTAAGTGATCAACACAAGAGACCATTGTATAAATTTTGTTTTTGGTATTTTTTATTCCGTATATTAAATGTCTAATTAAAAATTGTAACTTTAATGTAGTTTATGTACCAATAGTCTATTCAAAAAAAGCAAATCATAATAATATATTTAAGATTTTACAAAAAATTAAATAGTATATACATTACTAGAAAATTTAGACAATGAAAGTCTGAAAATACATTACTTACTGTGAATTTACATAATTTGCTTTAAAGTGCCATTGTATTAACAACAAATATTTTTATTATTAAAATTTATATTATCAAAAACAGAAATGCATATTGGCGATAATACTATCAACAATAGTAAATTATTATAGGGTATTGTTTCATTTTTTTTATAAAACAATGATCGAACGATGATAGCATGATTATCAAAATTTGCATCAACTTTTAAACAAATAAAATTAACAATAAGTAATTATTACTTTAATAAAATTTTCTGTTATTATGTGCGAGAGTGATTTATTTATATTAAAGTGAATTTTCAATATTAATAAAGACAATATCGCTATTTATTTTTTGTTAATTGTCATTTTTGAATTTATGTTAAAATGAATTTGGTATAAGAATAAAACAAACAACGATTTTCGTACATACTTTTTATATTAGGATAAAAACATTATTAAATTTTATAAATCAATATAAATAAAAGTATAAGATATAAAAATACAGAAAGTTAATTTGGTCTGAATTTTTTTTAAAAAAAAATTAAAATATTCTCCAAATATTTACTATACTCTAAATAACAAAAAATACTTTAAAACGTCTAAAATACCACTAGCATCATTAATAAAATCAATTTTATATAAATATATTTCATACGTAAAAGAATTTATTGTTAATATTAATTTATTTACTACACAGTTATCAATATTTTTTAATTCATATATTATTCTATGTACATGTATCAATTTTGTTATATTTAAATGTATTGTACTTTGAAACAACAGGTGTTTGACACATATATGCATAACATATAGATGCATGCAAAATACCTACATTTGTGTGTGTGTGAATATAAATACATATATATATATATATATATATATATATATAATATGTATACACACATGTAAATATATGAAAAAGGGGAAATTTACAAACACATTACAAATTCTTAACAAAACTATGAAATTTTGTTAATATGTTTCAGTTACACACAAGTAAAACAACTTTAAAAACAAAATTTTGGAGAAAATTTAGAAAACACGCCCCACGACCGATAACACAAATTTCTTCTTAGATAACAAAAGTGTTGGTGACTTTTTGTATATAATATTGGTATACATGATGCGTTGGCAATATAGTTACAAAATAACCAATGCGCGTGCGTCTATGCCACGCCTTGACCAATCACAAGCGCTCTAGCTGAATTGATCGAAGCAGTTTTCTCTTTATGGTAAGAGTGCAATGTTGGTTATAACAAATACAGGAGTGTGTGTGGAGGTACTGTAGGAACGTTATCGCTCGCTGGCTTGCTTGTTAGGGGTCACAGCGGCAAGAAAGAGGTCTGAGATGAGGTTTAAAAAGATGCTGGCAAAGCAAGAGCCGGTCGAGCAATTTAAACTTTACCCAGCGCCTTCACCATAGACGCTACCACATAAAGTACATGAAGCTAGCCTCACTTCTGACTTTTATGCCTATACAGTTACGTTAATAATGTTTTATTAATATTAAATTTTAATTTAAGAAATGCTTATGTTTTCATTTTAATATAATACAGATATATACAATTTAAATTATTTAAATCTCTATTTTAATTTTGTAAATTTAATTAAAGTTCATTACTGAACACTCATTCAGTATCAATTAATGCAATATTTTACTATAATTTAATTTATATATATATATATATATATATATATATATATATATATATATTAGGTTGTCAAATATCTCCCTTCCGCCTTTTTGTCTTTTGAATTTTGAATTTCGAATTTTTGAATTTTTGAATTTTGAATTTTTTGAATTTGTCTTTTTTTTTTTGAAAAGCGGAAGGGAGATACTTGACAACATAATATATGAGTGTATGTACGTATGCAATCCTATCATAATTTCTAGTACTATAAACAAAGACCTGATAGAATATTTTCAAGTAGCATTTATTAATTTTTTTAAAAGGGTTTCAATAAACTCTGAATTATTATAAACAAATTATACTGTTACCATATGTGAATAGTTTACATAAAATGAAATATTAAGAAGAATCATATTACTGTAATCACGTTATACTCGTACAAGTGCAACAAGTTGCCAATTAAAGTTTTCAATCTATTTAAACCTTTCAAAATTTGAAACAAATTTATTTATTGCTATATTAATTAATAAATGGAGATATTCTCTGGTGATTACAAACTAAGAGATGAATTATGTCTAACTAAAATACCAGTAGCCATTAAAACAGTAACGAAAACAAACACAGAAATTCACTCAACAAACAGAAAATCATAGCTTAAAAAGAAAAAAATTAAGAAACATGTGAAGAACTTTTAAGAAATATTGACTGATGTGCTATATCCTCTATTAGGTACATGAAGAAACAATACAGTGCAACAAATGTGTATAATTGACTAAAATCACATCGAGAAGACAAATACTTTGTGGAAAATAAACTTCTGTTAACCCTGACAATGTTTCAAAAATGAAAGATTTTTTGAGCTGATCATCGAATAATTGTTTTCAAATTATCAAAGAAGTTAAAAATTAGTATAGAGAATGAAGCAATCAATCTATTTAAATATAGAAAAAGGTAAAATTCAGTTTATTTCCTTTAAAATAATGATCATTTATATATATATATATATATATATATATATATATATATATATATATACGAGGTCAACAATTAAGTAATGTAACAAAATTCAAAAATCGAGTATATTTAAAAATTAAGGTACATCGCTGCGATCCCCTTCAAAGTAGTCTCCTCCCGCATCTATACACTTATTCCAGCGAGTTTTCCAGTTTTCGTAACAATTCTGGAACACTTCTTGTGGGACCTCTCCGAGTACCCTCGTCACAGATTCTTGGATATCTTCAACGGAGTCAAAATGTCGACCTTTGACGAATTTTTTCATATGGGGGAATAGGAAAAAGTCGCAGGGTGACACGTCCGGTGAATATGGTGGTTGTGGTAACGTTGCGATGCCTTTAGACGCCAAAAACTAAGAGACACTGAACGCACTGTGACAGGGAGCATTGTCGTGATGCAGAACCCAAGTCTTCGCGATCTCTGGACGCATTCTGAGCACCCTTTTTCGTAATTTTTCGAGCACATTGCGGTAAAATACTTGATTTACGGTTTGTCCAGGTGGTACGAACTCTTTGTGAACCACCCCTTTGCTGTCGAAGAAGCAAATCAACATGGTTTTCACTTTGGACTTGCTCATTCTCACCTTCTTTGGCCTTGGTGCTCCAGGGGACAGCCACTGTTGGCTTTGTCGTTTAGTTTCGGGGTCATATTGAAAGAACCAACTTTCATCACCAGTAATAACTTTTTTTTTTTTTTTTAGTAATAACTTTCATCACCAGTAATAACCAGTAATAAATTTCTCTGTTCCATTTTCGTGACATGCACTACTCGCGCGTTGTTACAAAACACTAAACAGCTGGCGAAGAAATGATCGTACGAGGGTGGTCAAGGTCTCAATCGAGAGAGTAGGGATCTGCTATTACGGTGGCGGAGTTACAGGTTCGCAGTGTTACCACAGGCCGAGAAAAAAAATCGGTCGCATTACTTAATTGTCTGACCTCGTATATTTCAACTTTAACGATAACAACTCCCTATCAATTCAAGTGAAATATTCTGTCTCATCCAGTATATATTCCTGACTCCATTACTTTAGATTCTTTTAGATCCCTAAAGGAATTTTTAGAAGGTAAAAATCACACAGTAAAGACAATATCATTATAACAGAATCAAGAAGCTTCGACCAACAATAGAACAAGTTCATTCCAATTTAGAGAAATTCTATTAAAAAGTAGTATGTAAAACATTTTGATTATTTGTAAATAAAATTTACAAACAAGTTCTCATTTATATTTGAACGAACCATATACATACATACATACATACATACATACATACATACATACATATATATATACATACATACATACATACATACATACATACATACATACATACATACATACATACATACATACATACATACATACATACATACATACATACATACATACATACATACATACATACATACATACATACATACATACATACATACATACATACATACATACATACATACATACATACATACATACATACATACATACATACATACATACATACATACATACATACATACATACATACATACATACATACATACATACATACATACATACATACATACATACATACATACATACATACATACATACATACATACATACATACACATACATACATACATACATACATACATACATACATACATACATACATACATACATACATACATACATACATACATACATACATACATACATACATACATACATACATACATACATACATACATACATACATACATACATACATACATATATATATACATAGTGTGTGTGTGTGTACAGATTGAAGTTTTTAATCAAAAAATAAACATCATATAAAATATTCATTAAAAACATTTGTCATAATAAAACAAATACATAGAAAAATATATTATTTCTTTATAATTTTGATTCTAACAACAAATATATAGGATCAATCAAATGTGATGCCTAAATTTGTGTTTTATTAAAAAAAAAATTGTATAGAGTGGTGTATAGGGAAACATGTATATAGTTTATTTTTAATAAAACACAAATCTAGGAGTCAATTTGAATGACCCTATATACTTTTCTACATTATTCCTGTTTATTTTCTTTTTATGACTCTTATTATTTTAATATTTTCCAATTAACAAATATTTAATTTTTTTAGAGTTTCTATTTTATTTGCGTTCTTCTCAATAAATAATTGTCTAATCTATCAATCAAAGAATCCAGTTGCAACAAGCTAGATGTTATATAGATATCCTTTAAAAATATCTTCAAAGTCAAAATAAACAAATAAATTAAATTGAATAAAACAACTATCAAACATTTCAATTATAATATTCAGGATTTTTGGTAATCGTTTCACTTCATAAACACCATATCTTAACTAACAAAGTATAATTTTATTCTAATACGAGCCCGTTTGGTAAGTATGGAAAAAAAGTAAGAAAAACTAAATTGAGAAATTTAATTAAATTATTAATTAATTAAAATAAACAATAAATAAATTCACCATACTTATCAAACGACCCTCGTAGATATACAAAAAATATATTAAATTTTTAAACTGTTCAACTGTAATTAATTGAATCTACTTGAAGTAATATTTTTTTTTTACATAATTTAACAACATATCTTATTTTTAATGATACTTTTCTTTTAAACTTATGATTTGATACATCATTGATAGTTATCAAGAATGTTCACATAAAGATTACTTAAGAACGAAATCCAGATATTCTTCACATGTCTACACATATAGAAAGATATTCAGAAGAGTTCTTTATTGTAGAGGCTATTTTCACGAATTCATAAATACAAACATGATTCTAAACATTATCAATAAAGAGAAATCGTATGAAACAAACAGACATGGTTCTAATATAACACAAGCGAGATGAAAGTTCATTTTCTCTTGCTGCTTAAGAATACAATCCTTGGGTTCTTACTGCAGTGATGGTGGGTGTATGATTGTACACCACCACCTCCACTATTTCTACTGAGGGGCGGTACGACGTAAGGGACGACACAGGTTAAGAAGAGGAACAAAACATGGCCGCAGGGTCATTATTCACGCGGCAAGGCAGGAAATTACCCTGTCATGTCTGAACTAACCTGACCTCAACTCCGATGCTCTCTGTTCGTTGTTTAACACATGAACATGGGATATGGATTGGGCGGCGTATACCGTAGAATGGGAACCGGGAATATTTAAGTCTGGATTGCTGCTGGTACCTGTTATAAGAAGTATGCATATATGTACCAACGTTCATGTAACCATTCGAAAATTGATAAGTTTGTTTGAGCTGAACAAGGAATTATAATATGTTCATATGTATATAGGTATGTATATATATATATATATATATATATATATATATATATATATATATATATATATATTCACAAACACTAAATACTTAACATATGAAATAAACCTTCAAGATATACTACATTAAATTCTGTCAAAAATTTTCGTACAAAAACTATTTGCTTTTCGGAGCTTAACAATATAAATTGGCGCTGTGACCAATTTATAATAAGTTTCATAAAGATCTCACTAACTAAATATTACAAAATATTAGTACTTTTTACAGAACTTATTTTTCACAGATTATGTGATTACACTTAGAAAATGACGATTTTCTTATCAAAATGCGATTAAGCAAAATAACAAACAATAATTATGAAACACTTTACCAAAATTGAGAAAATATAGGGTTTTCCAATAAGAATTTCAGAACTTTGACAGCTGGTGGCAGCCATGTTGGAATTTTTTTAATCTCGTTTTGACATTTCAACTTAGTTTAGAAAATTATCAAGGAACGTTTAATACTTGAACAATGCTTAGAAATTATAAAAACTCCAATAGACTTATTAAAACAAAAGTTCAATGAGTCCATTATTTTTCGAGATGGACCCATCAATTTACCAACAAGATCATGTGATCTAACTCCATTAGATTATTTTCTGTGAGGTTATATGAAATCATTGGTTTATACTTATAAACCACAAACAACAAAAGTATTTAAAATTAACATTGAAGGTGTAATTCTTGAAATTAGACCACAATTATGTGAAAGAGCGGCTAAAAATTAGACTAAATAAATACACTATGTCAAACGAAGTCGTGGTAGCCATATGAGTGAAATTGTGTTCCATCATTAAGACCATAAAATATGCATAAAAATAAATAACTAATTAATTGAATAATTTTTATTTTATTTCCATTCAAACTTCTGTAGCGCTTATTGGAAAACTCTATATAATATTGTTTCATTTGTAAAAATATTGAAGTTTTTTTTATTTTTAAAAACATATATTGAAAAAATACATTTAAAATGTACTCATTGAAGTATAATTATTTTAATTTGCACTTAAATTGCCAGTAATTTATTATGTTAAATGGTTTAGATGCCAATTTAGAGTAATAAATCACATTTAGACTAATTAGATATATAAGTTATAACACTCTTTGAAATAAAAAATATTTACTAAAAAGTCATTATTTAATGTACCCTTAATTTCCTATTATTATTATTATGGAAATAAACTATTTTCTAAGATCTGAGTAAGTATTTCTTAACTCTTTAAATCTTTACACTTAAATTTTAAAAAACTTACAATCCATAATTTAAAATCGTTAATTTTTTTCTGTTGTCTAAGAATATATCATAATTGTAGAAAAAATATATTAACCGTTATGCTACTACTCGAGTACACATGTTTGGAGATGATGATGATGATGATCTCCATTTTTGTAATAAATACACAGTTGAAAATGTCAATATGTATAATATATTTATTTCGGTGATTAACGTGGTTGTACAGAGTTTACTATTGCGGAATTGTGGTGAGACGCGTGTCTCACTTGTTGTATCGTTGACGTCGGATGAGTCTGGCGTCTCGGCGGTTAATGAAGTCGATCGACGTTGGTTGTTGTTGTCGGATTTCGGATGATGTGAGATCAGTGTCTCAGTCGATTGACCGAGGGACACTGTCTGATGATTTCGATTTCTATGATCCTTTTATACCGGTTCTAACGGGATACGGCTGACGCTGCCCGTTGCAGAAGAAAAGGTTCAGGTATTTTCAGACAATCGGAATTTGGGGTTTTCCAAATATTCCAATGCAGTTGATTGTTTCGTTCCGCCCAGGTGGTCTTGGGGTTTTCTAAGTATGTCGATCGTATTGTTTTCGTCCAGGTGTTGTTTGGGTTTTCCAAATGATGTCTGCGTAGCAGACGCTACACATGTACCCATTTTCGCCTTTGCGTTGAAGCCAATAAATTTCTATGGGAAGGATCGTTTTGTCCAGTCAGATCTCCATTATTTGGGAAATTTTGAGAAGATTTAGGTATTTATATTTTTTTTATTAAAAAAAATTAATTGAAATGACATTTAACTGATATGCCCCTCTAATTACTACCCGGGTACACATTTACCCATAGGTATTTTGTAAAAGGCAGGAATAAATTGAATAAATAAAAAAATAAGTAAATGCTACGTTTTAATCATAACACTTTATTGTATCTTAAAAAAAATAAGCCGAAAAATATCATTTTTCGGAAGGTGATGGACAATTTTTACAAACTGAATATGTCAAAGAATGTTCATCACAAATAGGTTTCTGGCATTGTACAAATGATTTGTGAGACTTTCTTCTCCGTTTATACGGTGCTGCATGACAAATGTAGCAAGAACCAACGACGATTTTATGACCACGTATATCACGTTGAGCTAGAATAGTAGTAGATATAGAAGCAATCGACGCAGAAGTAGATGCAGTTTGTATGCAAGAGATTGTCTTCATTATCATGCTCTCGATCACTAATTTTGTAGACAAGTTTCTTGTAATTTGTACATTGAGGGAACGGTCTTGAATAATTGGAAAACAAAGCTCTTGTTCTAATTGTCTCAAAAATACTCGGCGCTGATTTGTCTTTTTCTTGAGCATACAGTTATTTTCGAAATAAATAATATATGCTGCAAGAGCGTAATATCAACAATATTGAAGAACAATGCAAGTGGCCACCTGTTTATACTCCTTCTCATATTACAGCGTCCTACTAATTAGTTCATAATATCTACACCAGATTTTTTTTTTGTTATAAAAATTGATTATGTCGAGTTTATTTTTGGGTCCAGTCATTGCATTGTCGTGATGCATCGATGACAAAACTATGAGTTTTATTTTTTTTTGGCATATATGAACACATTGTCACGTTGTCGTTATAACCAAATAATGAAAATTTTATTCTTCGAGATTTGGTCTGTGTCATTTCTGCAGAAATATATTTTTTATTACGTTTCAATATCCCAACGACTGTCAACTTTCATGATAGTAAATGTCGGGCTAACGGGAGAGTTGTAAAAAAATTATCCATGGTAATATTTCGGCCTGATCTTTTGAACGGAGCCACCAACTCTTTTACAACTTGCTCTTCTAAATTTTTTTCTCTATCCGATGCTGATTGTCCGGTACAAATCTGAGTAGTGAGAGGATAGAAGTTTTCCGCATCACAAATCCACCATATTTGTATAATAGACGCCGCCAGATATACGAATTTAGGGCGTAATAATGACATTTTGTAACTGGGACATGTGTACTCCGGGTAGTAATTAGTGTGGAAAATTCCAGGTAGTAACATAACGGTTAAATGAATACAAAATGTAATAACAGAGATAATTTATTTTTTTCTATTAAACCTGAATATTATTGAATATTTTTTTGAAAATAATTTATGTAAACGTCATTACAATCATTAAAAAATTATCACTAATACAAAATATTTTCAATAAGAAATTTTGTGTTTTACAGTAAAAAGAACTACTTTAATTTTTCTTTAATAGAAGAAAGTTAATTTAGTTTTGAATAATTTACACATAACAGTAATATAGGTTTTATCACATTTTTAGGTGAAATTATCAAGATTAGAAGAAAAATGTGAATAATAACTAAATAAATCTCAGAAAAATAAGTTGATTAAAGGGATGAACATTTCCGAAAGTAACGAATATATATATTAAGACTTCGAAGAAAAAAAATAACAAATAAGTTTTAAATTCTTATAGAAAATTAAAAGTTTTAAAATTAACAAAATAATAGTACAGCAATATTTTAAATTTTATGCCTAATACGAAAATCAGTCAAATATGAATCGAATTTTTTCCTTTCTCTTAAATTAATATAATATTTTTCAGATACACACATAATTTATTTTTCTATATAATTTCCTCTAACATTTAAATACGTTTTCCACCAGTTTTTTTTCAGTTTTTTCCAATTTTAAAGAAAACGACATAACTTAAAAACATTACGTTTCAATCACAAACGATCTTTCGACCAATTTGCTGTATAATCTGTTTCTAAATCATAACAAATATGTACAATATAAGCTAACAGTGGCACAAAAATGGCGCTAGTTGAATGTTAAGCAAAATTTTGTAGATAATAGTTGGTCTTTAAAGAGTCTTACTCAGTCAAGAGCTCTAAAAAAACGTAAATTTTGTGATTTTTTCAAGAACTATAATGCGTTTCTCAACAAATATTCAGGCATCCAAAAAGGTATATTTAAAAAAGTTTACATAATTTTTTCATTAAAAAATAAAAAAGATGTGATTATTTTTTCATAGGTAATTTTTTAAAAAAACTGCGATAATCACTATTGCTGAGATTTAGATTGTATGAAATCAAAAAATAAAGATTTATTTTATACATTAAATTATGTAATCCTTGAACGACCAGTTTGTCAAAATATCAATTTGGAACAAAATGAAGAACTCTCTATTAAAATTTCGATTTTCGATGAAAAAAATAGCTCGTTTTTAGTCAATAAAAAAAACTATGCAACGGAAAAAATCATCCGTTCAAGAACTAATTCTTTGTTTCTTCAATAAGTTCGCTATGTTTGAAACAAATCGATACAGTCGTTTTTAAAATATTTTCGTCACCGGTTTTGAAAATGCGATTTTTAGAAAAACACGTTTAAAGTTTCAAAACTAGTTTACACAAGTATTTGTAAAAAAAACTAGTATGTGTATACTTTAAATTTTAGTCAGATTAATTTAATACTTTCAAGCAATATTCTTCAGATATAGTTACAAAAAATATTAAAATCAAAAAATCGAATTTTTCGAACTTCTGACTGAGCATGACCATTTAACATTTCGACGCAGAGGTAATCAAATATGGCGTAGAAGAATATGAAATTACATCTATTAGAAGTAAGTAATTGGAACGATAAGAAAATATAATATCTAAAGAAACAGTTAAAAGTTTGCAATTTCCACAAAAAAAATAAAACAATATATTTAAAAATTCCTCGAATCTAATATAATTTTTCAAGAATTATTGTTATTTGAAGACAAATTTAATTTTGTTCGGAAACAAATTTAACTCAATGAAATTAGGAATTCCATGAGTAATATAATGTCATACAAATGTGTTACCTAGATTTGTGTTTTATTAAAAAGAAACAAATGAAACTTTACACATGTTTCTTTTTAAGAAAACACAAATCTAGGCGTTACGTTTGGATGACCTATATATATATATATACTTATCCCTCGATTTACACGGTACTTTTTTTACAGAATTTTGCTTTTACACAGTTTTAAAAATAACGGATTCAAAAAAAAAATGATAAAAATGAACATTTTGGCTGCCCACAAATTTCTACAGTCATTCTTTTAATTCCGTTCGCTTGGTAATACTGGCGCACATATTTCTAACCATTTTTTAATTCTATTCTTAGATTGTGTTAAGCATGTTGGAATGTCATATACCGAGTTAAGCAATCAACGCTCAACGCCTGCTGGAAAAAAGTATGGCCAGGTGTAGTTGAAGGTAAAAATTATAGATTACCATTGGAGCATGAATATTCTCAGATAACTGAGTTGACGCATACAGTGGGAAGAGAAGGTTTCGAGGACTTAGCTGAGGCTGATATTATAGAACTAATGGCGGACAAAGAAATAGATGAGGATAATTTAGTTAACATAGTTAATGAAACAAATGATCGTAACAATGATCCTGATGAAGAGGAGTCTGAATCAGTTGCGTCTACAGCAAAAGTCATCTGTATACGACTTGAATTAGGGCGAAAATTGGGTAATAATTTTCTACAAAATGACCAGACTGTTGAACGAGCTCTCCGTTTCCAGCTGTTGAACGAGCTCTCATACATTTACGAACGCAGTGCGAGGTTCGCTACCTGATGCACCAGATTACGCCAACGACAAATCGAAAGAATGCACATTTATACTTCTGAATACTTGTGAGGAAGACTATAACAAAGATTTTATAAACAGAAACATCAATTACTACACAATTAACCCCCATTTAATTACGGACATTTCAGTTTATCAAGTCTCATAGAAAATATTATATGAACAAGTATATGAAAGTGATGATTCAGTTATACAACTCTTATTAAACTTTTCAGGTTAAAGGTTCCTCCGACTTTGAACGAAAGGAATCGAAGATTATATTATCCGTTTGTTTCGCTGATAAAACAAAATGAGTGGAGTTAAAAACGATACAGAAGTTTTATATACCTCTAGAAAATTTATATTTGTCATTTTATGACGCTCATAGACTGGGCCATTTAATACAAGATTTTATGTTTTTTTCAAAATATCCAGACTTTAGGAGGAAGGCCAGAAACAGAGATAACGCTTGAACTGGTAAAGAATGTAACTTTTATTTTACGTTGAAATAAATGTATCATAAGGTCGTTCGGGACATCGACTGACATGCAATATGCACATTTTAGTTTGTTGATTGCGATTCTACCTAAAAAACGGTTTTGCGTATCAGAGAACTGGTAAATCCTTAACGATTTCGATTTACACGATAAGATTTCATTAAAGTGCATACAGAACCGATCTTCAGTGACAGTAAATATTTTAAATCGGGGGATATACGTGTGATGCCATATGTTTATATACAAATGGTATATATTTATATTCGATGAAGAATGTTATTTTTACAGTTTTTCATAAGTAATATCTGCACTTTTATTTTACAAAATGTCCATAATAAATTTTTTGTAAAATCGTTGAGGAAGGGTGTTGATGTATTTATGCAAATAACATGCGATTTTTCTTCAGATGTGCAGTTATTGACACTGAAATAACATCATACTTATGGATACACGGATTTCACAAGTCTATGGAAAATATTAATATATATGAAATATATATAAATATATAAGGATATATATATATATATATATACACGAGGGTCGTTTGATAAGTATGGTAAATTTATTGATTAATTTAATTAAATTTTTCAATTTAGTTTCCTTACTTTTTTATCATATTTATCAAACGATCCTTGTATATACATATTTTTTTTAATATCACATAAAACTCTAGAAAGTACTTAGAATTCTAATATTTTAAGTAAAAATCTTTTAATACTAATATAAGGAGTTATAATAAGAAGTTTTATTTTAAAAAAGAGATGTTAATATAATGAGTTTAATTTTTATTTTATGAAACATTTCTGTAAAAATATAGATTTTGGTTTTATAAAGATTCTTCTAATCAATATTAAATAATATTCAAATTTAGAAATAAAGCGATATTAATAAGGAAATTTCCATAAACTGAAAACGTTAGATTAATATATTGAACAACTACATATAAATGTATGTGTGTGTATATACAAATATATGTTGTATACATATATAGATAGATACATACACGTTTATATGTGTATTCTTCTATTACATATACATTTCTCAATAAGATCATTACGTTATAATATATAAATTTGTTAGCAGCATAATAGAATCTCCGCGTTCGCACACACACACTTGATATACTCTAACTAAAAACGGAAACTACGACGTCCGGACGACGGTTGGATATCCTAGAAACACTATATACAAGTGAGCGCGTGGCGTAAATTTCAAAGCCTCGTGGGTAATATTCAATTATAGAACGTGCGGTCAAATCAACTTCTTTGGCAAAACGTGTACCCTCATCAATATCGTGTTGACGGGTTGCCCGGTTTTGATGTGTCGTATACACAGAGAAAGCCGAGCTGCTTGTCTGTATTAGTGTGGTAACACAAAGATTTTCTCAAACGGGCTCCTATTTTCAATTGAAAATTAAGGTACAACTATTAATGTATCAATATATTTCAGTTTCCGTGTAAAACTTAGGTTGAAGTAGTAAAAATTTTATTGTTAATTTACATTTCAATAGAATAATGTTTCTACAAAATATGTTTACCTCTTGGCTGTCTATTTCTGTACGTGGCGTATACATCAAATTCATTATTTGATTAAAAAATAAATATAATATAATATATATATATATATATATATATATATATATATATATATATATAGGCTTTTCCGATAAGAATGTCAGAACTTTGACAGTTGATGGCAGCTATATTTGATTTTTTTTAAATATCATTTTAACATTTCAACTCAGTATAGTTTGGTAAATTATCATGAAACGTCTAACACTTCAACAACGTTTAAAATTTTTAAAAAGTTATTATAACAATCAATGTTCGGTTCGTAAAACTAATCGTACACAACATGAAACTTACGATCAACACTAAATAAAGAAAATTGCAGAATTTAGAGTGAAAGCAACCCACAAGTTATTAAATAAAAATCACTGTATCTACAAAATTTATTGTTCACTTTGTTTATAACAACAATAAGTTAATGCGCATTTCTATAACGATATCAACATCATCAGAGTGATGGTATAAAATCTAGATTAATTCTTGATTAAAACTATTTATTTATTATTTCTTGTATTTTGTTATCTTTATTCTATACGTCTCTAACTAGCGGTCTACTTTTTCCAACTGATTTTATTATATATATGCAATGCATATCTACATGTATTTATCTGTATTTAAGAATTATATCACTTTTAAATGAAGAGATGTTTTCTACTATTTTTTTACAACAAGATTCATATATTCAATTCCTATCTCTTTTAAAAAAACAAACAAATTGACATATATAGCCATTATATTTTCTTCGATTAAAAATATTAAAAATTTCAACTTGTTTGTGCAAAAAGAAATTTGCTTATTTATTTATATATTGATCTTTATTTTCTACACATTTTCATTTACCTATAAATTAAATTTTATTTTGATTAAAATTATTAAATTCATTTTTCTTGAAAATACTTTATAAATAACTAAAACCATGTGTGGTTGTCTTGATTTTTATATTTTTATTTTTTCAATTTCTATTTATACATATTGAGTTCATTTTCACACAAATATTTTTTTCTTACAATAATATTATATATACACCCGTCCCTCAATTCACACAGGACTTTTTTACGAGTTTTTTTTACGCGACAAATTATACCTCTATTTACGGGGGACTTTTTTTAGATTGTATTGATTACGCGGCACTTTTTATACGCGGTCAGATAGATTTCATTTTATATAATTTTTCATGGAATTTATTATATATCAGAGTGACGCAAATTCTTACTTGAACGTATAAAAGCACGATATAAATATATAAAAGGTTGATTGTTTTGAATTACAGTAGCGATAGTGACACCGAATAAAATTTTTCTACTTTTGTTTTCTAACACATCATTATTTTTTTGTTAAGCTATGTAAAATAAATATGTGTTTCTACAAATTTACTAGCTTTTATTTCCAATATTTTTTCTATTGTACTGACAGACTCAATTTACGCGATTTTCATTCGTGTAAAACAATTCCACGTGGAACGGATACTCCGCGTAATTGGAGGGACGAGTGTATATATATATATATATATATATATATATATTTAAATTAACTCTGAGACTTTTCATATATCGGTTACAAACTTTCTCCTCTAGCAAATTTTCTTGCATCATGAATGTAATTAAAAATCATTCCATAAAAGATGTTCTTATTTTAAGTAGATAATACTTTTATCTTTTTAGTTCAACTAACTGTACGAAGTCCTTGTTCTTATATTACTTATTCATGTAGCTCCAGAGTATCGCCTTATTGATTAATTCGATGACAGAACGCGCGTTGTCACCACAGTTCGGTGGTTATGTCAAGACCGCCTAGGATCAGGGTGACATTAGTGCCGCTTCACCGGCTACCATCTTCTGATCTTTGAATGTTCTCTATATTACATCAGAACTGATGTAGGATTATTTGATTCTACTTAATTTCTGATGATAAAACAATGGATATAGGGACAAATTCCATTAATAATGGAAAAAGACAATAAATAATAAGATATTAAGTGTGTGTGTATATATATATATATATATATATATATATATATATATATATATATATATATAAATTAAATTCATCTCACATCATATAGTATATATTTTTTTTAAGAAAACTGTTTTTTTAAAAAATATAACATATTTGAAAAAAAATTAATTACAATATTTTTTATATATTAATTTTAAAATAAATTTTCAAATATTTATTTTACAATTTAAAAACAAAATATTTTACTAATAAGTATTAATAAATATTAATTTTATTCTAATAGGTATTAATTTTATAATATAGTGTCATCCAAATATGACGCTCCAAATGAATTATTGAAATATTCCAAACTTTATTTCTTTTAATTCTGGACGTTATATGTTAAATATACTAATCGAAAATTCTTTTTTAGTTAAACACATTAATAAACAACCACCACCTTCTACAAGCAATTTAAAACTACTTTCATCTAAATAGATTACATGAGCGTAGCAGATCAAACTCTTCAGTTCTATTTGTATGTTCTTGATTACACACTTCAGTCCTAATGAACATTCTGTTAACAACATTGATTTTCGTATAAATATCTATTTGTTTTCCATAAACATTTTTATAAATATTTTTAAATGTCTCTTTTATAATTATTTTTTTTCTAATTCTTTAAAAACTATTATTAAATTTTAATTACACATCTTATTTCAAATAAAATATTTTCAAAAAAAAAATTAATTTATTATAATAATTAATCGATACTTTTTTTTATAATTAAATATTATTTTAGAAAAACTGCAGCAGATATTTAAAATCTTTTTTTTTAAATAAAATAATCGTATATAAAACGAATACCATTTACAAATTGTATATCTTTTAAAAAAGTTTAACAGTGGTGTGAAAAATATATTTTACCTCTATAATGTACAAAAATTAACATAAATGAATAACCATCTTAACACCACAAGTTATATAAGTATTTCATAATCACTTGTTACTCACTTTATTTGTTTTCAAGTTCAAACGAATTTCAACAGTCATGAACATTTCGAATCATCTTCATATATATATATATATATATATATATATATATATATATATATATATATAATATATATATATACTAATATATATATATATATATATATAATATATATATATATATATATATATATATATATATATATATATATATATATATATATATATATATATATATATATATATATATATACATTAGAAAATATTAGATGTATGAATGTATGTATATACACCCGTCCCTCAATTTACGCGGCACCTTTTTACATGAGTTTTTTTTACGTGAAAAATTATACCTCTATTTACGCGGGACTTTTTTTACGCGGTATTGATTTACACTACACTTTTTATACGCGGTCAGGTAGATTTCATTTTATATAATTTTTCATGGAATTTATTACATATCAGAGTAACGCAAATTCTTACTTAAACGTATAAAAGCACGATATAAATACATAAAAGGATGATTGTTTTGAATTACAGTAGCGATAGTGACACCGAATAAAATTTATCTACTTTTGTTTTCTAAAACGTCATTATTTTTTTGTTAAGCTATGTGAAGTAAATATGTGTTTGTACAGCTTTACTAGATTTTATTTCCAAAATTTTTTCTATTGTACTGACAGACTCAATTTACGCGATTTTCATTCGCGTAAAACAAATCCACGTGGAACGGATACTACGCGTAAATTGAGGGACGGGTGTATATACATATATATATATATATATATATATATATATATATATATATATATGTGTGTGTGTGTGTGTGTGTGTGAATATATATATATATATAATTATATAATTATATAATTATATCTAATCGACTAATGGTGTACTAGTTACCATAATCGTCTACGTATGTTCAATTCCTATATGAAAATATAGGGCCGGCAGTGCTCTTCAGCCTTAGTAAAAACAACTTGCCTAAGGGAGTAAACCATGAATACCAATCTATCTAATTAATGAGATAAATCTGATCAATTTCCAGTTATTGGTAACAATCAATTAAGCTTTCATTCAATCATGAGTTGATTATGTTAGCTGATATGATATATATATATATATATATATATATATATATATATATATATATATATATATATATATATATGTGTGTGTGTGTGTGTGTGTGTGTGTGTATGTTTGTGTGTAAACTTATAAGTATATAATGTGTATAAGTAGTTATAAAATCAAAACTTATAATTATCACCTAAAAATAAAAATCTCGTACCAAAAAAGTAACATGTGAATATTCAATCCATCTCCAACAGACCTCACAAAATATTAGAAATGTTAAACGCTATTGGCCAAACATTAATAATTAAATATATGCATGATACACATATATGAAACGAAGAAAAAAAAGACAAGAATTTGATGGAAATTGACGACAACAACAAAAAGTGAATGCAGTAAGTGATTATTAAACACTTAAAATCTCTTGTAGGGTTTAGATAATAATTCGAGTTAAAGATAATTTTCCACAGTATCGAAACAAAATGGTGATATGAAATTTAAACCAAAATCTATATTGAAACTCCATGATTTAAAATTAGATTAAAAATTTATATAGAAATATAATATATAATTAATATTATCAACAAGCATTTACAATAATCCTACTGAAAAAATATAATGAATTATTATAAAACAGAAAAAAATCATGTATTTATTACTAATTGCAAGTATTATATTAGTTTTATGAAATAAAAGTACTAAATCGTTTCTAAAAAGATTCTGATTATAATTAATAATTTAAACAATTATAGTAATGAATTAAAAAAAAACAAATAAAATTACTTTTTTACGTAACAATTGAGCAAATTTACAAATTAAATTATATTTGTAAAATAAGTTATATTTGAATTCAACGAAATTCGTTTATAATAACTCAATTTCAGTTGAAATTAAGTCTTATAATGATCTGTTATTTTTTTAATAAAACTATTTCCCTCGCAAATGTTTAACAACTGTTGTTGTTGACAGTATTCTAAACAATTAAACTTGTATACTATACAATAACTAGAATGAAAAAGAATTTTACAAAAAGGAAAATGTTCCTCGGGAATATAATCATGTACGCACTTCTTATAAATATGAATTTTCACTTTGACATTGACAAATCGCTCTTCGGCGGACCTGGCGCGAAAATAATCATCGAATCTCACAACAAGACCTCCTCATACAAATAAAATACTCTCAAATAACTTCGACATATGTACATTTGTGTGTTATCCCATTTGAAACAAAACTCTATACTAGAGAGATTGAGTAATGTATTAGATACGCACGACCACAGTGACATTGGTGTTTCTTGTGTGTCGTTGCGGTTGGCCAGCCTGACGTACGCCGGTGGCGCCTTTCATCGCCAACAAACAAACTAGCTGCGACAAATTCAGTCATTAATCATTCCAGTAGCTGTCAAAACTTTATCTAAACTGTCTACGATTGCGGTATATAAACGTGGATAGATACAAACTAACATACATAACATCTATAAATACACATTTATATTCACTACATATACACCATACACATTGATCTATATATATATATATACATACATACATACATACATACATATATATATATATATATATATATATATATATATATCTCATATAGTCTTTATGTATATAATACATGAAAACCTCTTTTGTACTCTACTAGTTGACGCTGTTTAGTTTATTAATTTATAAAGTAGTTTAAATACCAAAGTGAAAATAGATATACTATTTCATCAATTTTCTCATATTATTTTGTGCTCAATCGTCAACTGAAAATTTTCAATAACAAAAAAAATTTTCAATAAATTAAAACATTTTTTTAATATATGAAATATATAAAATAAAATTTATATATACAACCTCAGCCAAGAGTATTTTACACTCTTACAAAACTTCTTTACCTGTTATTTGTGGTATGTAAATTATACTAGTATCTATTGAAATTGTTTATTTTCGGTCAACTTCAAAATTTCCCTCTTTTGTTTATGATTTAGATTAAAATTATTTATTACTCGACTTTGAATACAAAAATGTCCATACCTTACAATAATAATTGAGAATTTATAAAGTTAAGCAATAAAAAGTGTTTTATTTTACGTGAAAAGAGAATTTTATATAACAATCAATTAACGTTTTTAAGTAAGGTTTATAAAAAAATAATAACAAAATTGCATAAACTCAATGAATTTGAACAGACAAACATTCAATTATTAAATTAGGAAGGGCTGGTTTAAATTTAAAGAGAAAAATATAAAATGCTTGCGTTTACTTTACAAGGGACTTAGGAAACGTTTTCATTCGATGACAAGTCAAACGTAAACTATGTTCTAATAAAAAACCTTCAATTAGCAACCCCAATGATAGGAATATCGCATACAAAATAAATTAGTAATTGTAACATTTTTTTTTTTTGCTAGGAAATAAAATTAAAAAAGTAATTGAAAAATTTATTTCTGCAATAATAATTGAATAAGAAGAACTCTTATAGAAGCTGATTTATAAGATCTCAAGGTAAAAAATAAATCATAGATTTCATAAACAACTATAAAAAGCAATTGACCTTAAGCACGTTTCTGTCTTTATTTGATAAAAGCAAATTTAACAAAATATTCGATCCTATAAACTGGACTTTAATAATCAACCTTGATATATAAATATAGAAAATTAAGATCCTATATTCCTTAATTTATGCGTCAAATATTTAATACAAACAATAAAGTGGTGATTATTATTCACTATTTTATTATAGGTTTTTTGAACACCTGGTGGTAGTTTTATTAGAAAAACAGTGGAAAAAGGTTTCATTTAGAAGCATAGTTATTACCATCAAAGATGACGAAGACAAAGTAATAAAGATATATATATATATATATATATATATATATATATATATATATATATGAGGTTGATTGATAACTTCGTGTAAAAATAAAAACTGCTTCATTTTTTTGAATAAATCGTTTTTATTTTTCAACATAGTCTCCTTTTAGGCTTATACACTTCATCCAACGCTGCTCTAGTTTGTTGATCCCTTCCGAATAATAGGATTTGTCCAAGTCTGTAAAATAGTCATTCGTTCCTGCAATCACCTCCTCGTTCGAATAAAATCTTTTTCCCGCGAGCCATTTCTTCATATTAGGGAACAAATAATAGTCCGATGGAGCCAAGTCTGGAAAATAGGGGGGATGTGAAACGATTTGGAACCCTATTTCCGTTAGTTTTGCGACCACAACTGCTGAGGTGTGAGCTGGTGCGTTGTCGTGATGAAAGAGGACTTTTTTGTGGGCTAATCGGGGACGTTTTTCTTGCAACTCGGTTTTCAAACGATCCAATAACAATGAATAATATGCACCTGTAATGGTTTTACCCTTTTCCAAATAGTCGATAAAGATTATTCTTTGCGAATCCCAAAAGACAGTCGCCATAACCTTCCCGGCCGAAGGAATTGTCTTCGCCTTTTTCGGAGCAGATTCCCCCTTGATAACCCATTGTTTAGACTGCTCTTTGGTCTCAGGAGTGTAGAGATGTATCCATGTTTCATCTACAGTGATGAAACGACGCTTAAAGTCCTGCGGATTTCGCTAAAACAGCTGCAAACCGTTCTTGCAACACTTCACACGACCTCGTTTTTGGTCGATCGTGAGCAATCGCGGCACCCACCTGGCGGATAGCTTTTTCATGTCCAAATTTTGGTGCAAAATATTATGTACCCGTTCACACGAGATGCCTACAGCACTAGTAATCTCACGCACTTTCACTCTTCTGTCATCCATCACCATATCATGGATTTTCTCAATGATTTCTGGAGTGGTGACCTCAACAGGGCGTCCAGAACGTTCAGCGTCTCTTGTGCTCATATGGCCACTCCGAAAATTTTGAAACCACTTATAAACCGCACTAATCGAAGGTGCAGAGTCACCATAATGTTTATCAAGCTTCTGTTTAGTCTCCTGAGGCGTTTTGCCTTTAATGAAGTAGTGTTTAATCAACACGCGAAATTCTTTTTCGTCCATTATTTGACAATCACTCGATTTCCTTGATTCCAACGATTGTCAAACACAAAGGAATAGACCGATATGGCTGAAACTTGATGTGTGTTCTTCCAAGAGGTGCTACTAATTAAAAGTAACCTCGATATGCACCAGTGGTGCCATCTTTCAGAATTTACACGGACTTATCAAACGACCTCGTATATATATATATATGCATGTATATATATATATATATATGCATGTATATATATATATATATATATATATATATATATATATATGCTGTAATTATTGTAATATCAATGATTACTTTGACATGGATTTAACAAT
>CP092093.1:24617500-24642500 GCA_029203775.1 Neoneuromus ignobilis
CAAAATGTTCTTGTCTAACCAAATTCATTTTTAACTGCACCTCTACAAAAATTAAATTATTTAAAATTGTTCAAAACATTGACATTTATACTGATTTACTTGTTTGTAAATCTAAAAGAATTGCTGAGCAGTTTTTGTTATAAATAAAATTGTCATCGTTAATTGTATCTAATCTTTCTGATTTAAAAACAATAATTTCATTACAAAAATAATAATGCAAAACTTATCGGTTTACGATTTGTTACAAGTTAATTTAATTCATTTCAATATTCACAAAAATATAATAAATTAATTTTTAATGTTTTAAAAAAATCTTATTTTATGATATTATAACAAGTATAATTATATACAAAATATCATTAACTCATGAGTCACTTAAAATACATAAAATATGCATGTATGTACATATTGCATATATATATATATATATACATATATATATATATATATATATATATATATATATATATATATATGAGCGTGTGTGTGTGAGTTTATGTATATATGTTTCAGTTCATTTAATATAATAATATCAAAGTATTGATGTAATTTAATTTAACGATTGTCTTTTCAAAGTTATTTTTGAAAATAATATTCATGTAATATTTATAATCAAATATTTAATTAAGAATCATATTAATAAGAATAAAACACTTACTATTTTTTCTGCAATTATTTCTTTACAATATTATAATTTATATTTTCCGTATTTTGAAGGAAAATTCTTTATCACTTAACAAACACATACTATTTTAAATATAACACCATTTGAAATTATTTATCTACTTAACTTAGATATAAAAATTTCTAAGACAATTTACAAACAAAAAATTCACAATAATTTATACAAACACAATTTATAAAAGGATTACACACGAAAAGTTAATTACTAGTGATTTTTACTTTCACATGTGTATTTTTTGAACACTAAATAAAGTTTTTACTAAATATTTTAACCGAATATTAACCAAACAACTAATACAGAAGACTGATATATACAGCAATATAATCTATACTACATTGAATATTTTCTAAATTTTGAAGCAGTTATGTAATTTTCTTACATTATGTCACAGCACACTATTCTATATTGTATTTCACTTAGTAACCACGTCTCGAAATTGTGCTGTTTGTTACACTAACATCAATAAACATTTTCTCATATAAAATCACAATTATACAATATAAAAAATATAAACACGTTTAAATATATTCAACTAGAAATAAAAAATATAACCGTAATATATATATATATATATATATATATATATAAAGAGATAGAGAGAGACATCTATATGTGTCGCCTAAATTTGTGTTTTATTAAAAAGAAACTATACTCATGTTTCCCTATACACCACCCTATACAAATGTTTATTTTTAATAAAACAGTCATCTAGGCACCACATTTGAATAGCCTTATATATATATATATATATATATATATATATATATATAAATGAGTATGCTTGTTTTATAATTTACATTACTTTTTTAAAACTATACTATTTTCTATTAGTTGTTTTGGAGTTGTGGCTGATTTACTTTACACAAATGAATTTCCACCCCAGAAAGTCTCTGACGATGATGGCATCGCCATCGAAATGCATCAGCCGATATAATTATAAATTATATAATTATAAAATAGAATTGAACAATAAGTGATTATTGGACACTTTAAATTATTGTGGTGTTGGGGTGGAAATTCAATTGTGTAAATATACTATTTTCATTTTTATTACTCATTAAATTAGAACTTTTGTGAATAACTAGTCTTCTATTGAAATTATTTTGTATACTTACATAAATGACTTTTAGTTATATTATTATTAAGAATGATATTTAAAATAATAATGAAAATGAAATTTTGATTTATTTTTTAATATTAATATAATATTACATATTATCATCAAAATGTGGCGCCAAATTTGTGTTTAATTGAAAAAAAACATTTATTGAAAGTGGTATATTGGAAAACATGTGTATATTTTCTTGGTTTCTTTTTAATAAAACACAAATCTAGATGTCACAATGACCTATATTTGATTGTTTTAATAATATATAGTAATTTTTATTACTGTTATTTTATTTTTTCGTATAAAATTAATAAGAAAATAAAAATCAAGTTCTTAGTTTTTTCAATAATATTATATACTATCTTATAAAACAAATATTTAACATTTATATATATGAATATATATATATATATATATATATATATATATATATATATATGTAATATGAACTCTACTATATTTAGTAATATGTAAGGCTAATTTAATGAAAATTGACGGGTTGAATAGGATCAATCCCACAAACCACAAGTAGAACGTGTTAATTAGTCAAGCAAATTAAAATTATAATTAACATTTTTATTTGTTAAATGATAAAATTTATAATTTACAAAAATAAACATATATATATATATATATATATATATATATATATATATATATATATATATTAGTTACACTACAAAATTAATGACATGAATCTACTCCGATCGTCAACAATTACTTACGAACATTAAGGATTGAAATTACGGAATGATAGTGTATTGAAATTTTTTTATCACTCCACAATCACAATCATTAATCTTAGGAGATAATCGTACACGTTCGGAGTAGCGTTAACATTAATGACATTAATTTTGTTATGGAACTATTTTATATGTACAAAAAAAGGCAAACAATTTGTCTAGATTTCAATAGAAAGGCTCTAGTGACCGCCATCGAAATTCACATCAGCCGACATATTTATAAACAATAAGTGATTATTGAACACTTTATAATTATTGTGGTGTTCGGGATAAAAATTTATTTATGTGAAAGTGAATCATCCACAGTTCTAAGACTAACAATAAAGATAAAGAAATTTCAAGAAAACACAACACCTATCTTGAAAACGTTATATAAAAAAAAGTTATGTAGAAATTCTCAAGTATATATACAAAAATTGTGAATATAATTTACTTCTTAGTACAATTATTTTTCCATTCTAAATTTCTTTACAATTTTATATATCTTTTTTATTATTAGTTGGTAACCATTTTATGAAAACTTACGTTTAATGTTATGTTTATTTTATAATATTATAATAATAGAAAAGCTAAATATATAATATATATATATATATATATATATTTATATATATATATATATATATATATATATATATATATATATATATATATATATATATATATATATATATATATATATATATATATATATATATATATATATATATATATATATATATATATATATATTATTTACACCCCTATGAGCGCTCAAACTACATATTTAACAACTTCATATAGTCAATACATATCCAACACAGGTTTACAGATTGCGTTAAACACGTATTACTGTCAGTAATGCTAACCAACTAACCCAAAAACCTACCACAAAGTCACGAAAAACTATATCGTTGAGTTACACTCACACCTACACACACATACTAACGTATACTCGAACGGTGTACATAATGCCTATATGATCATAGAAATAACACTTATATGACAGGGTTGCAAATTTCACAAAAAATTCAGTTTAGAATATACAAATTTTCTTTTAAGATAAATTTCACTTCCTTAATACATAAAATAAACAATTTTTTATCAACATTTATACATTTGCAAATATGTATATATATATATAATTTAGTATATCATCAACCCCTTTCTACCCAGTGTTGGATGAAGACCTCTCCCAAAACTTTCAAATTCATGAATTTCATACCAATGAATTTTCTCACCTTTCTATCTTTTTCATCCATCAGTCAATCCGTGGATTTTTTTGAATATTTAGGTTCTCAATCAATACTGTTTCCTCTCCATCAGGGTATTTTTTCTTAACATTTGGCCAATCCATTTCTATTTTAAAATATTCACGTTTGTTATATCGTTTTTAATTTTTTCACTCAATTCTCTTTCTGTCTCTATATATTATTCCAAATATGCATTATCTATACTTTATTAATTTATCCAAAGGAGTTGATTTACTCTGACATTTAAAACCCATATTTCACCAATATAATTGAGATTAAATTGAATGCACTTACCAAAAATACTTTTCTTCGTACATAAAATAATATTTTACTTCATATTATAAAAATGTCTTCTGAATTGACATCACCTCATTTCAAATCTTTTGTTCATTTCATATATAAGTATTTATTTTGTATTAATTATTTATCCTAAGTAGACATAGTTTTTATTTCATCTTTTCCTATTCCTTTTAATTCAACTTTCCTCTGAACTACAAATTCTTTCTACACTATTTCTTTGTTGTTATGATTTAGCAAGAAACCATTTTTTAAACTTGCTTTGTGTAATACTTCTATTTTCTAAAATTCATCTAAACTTGTTAAAAAATAGTAATGTCGTTAGTAAATCGTAAATAACTAAGAATCTGGCAATTTATATTCCTACATATTCTTTGTTTAGTGTCAAATATGTACTTATTCTAATGACGCTATAAATAGGATTGGCGATATCCTATCATTCTATTTTACTCATCTCATGATTTTAAACTTTCATGTTTCTTATTGTACTTATGTGAGGATATAATATGTCTATAAATATTTGTTAAAAGTGCAATATATGTTTCTTTAATCCCCCGATTCTTCAATACATTCAATATCACTGATTCACTGTGTAATTTGTTATATAACCTATAAATCTTAAACGAAGTATTAGTTGGTACTCATTAAATAAACTGATGACTTTTCTTACCACTTAAATTTAATTCATTGGGGTAAATGCGCTTTGAACTTCTACTCATTTAATAACCGTCTTCAAATAATTCAGCTAAAAATATATATATTGTTCGAAGTAGACTAATCAGTCAATAATTTTTCAATTTTTTTTATCTGTTTCTTGTTCATTGTTTTCATTTTTAATTTAATTTTTTTTATATAGTTATATCTACGTTTTCAATCAAACTTTTTATTTATTTTTCTTCCATTTTGCCTTTTCCAGTATTGAATAATACTATAGTAAGTATTTCAAATTTGATCCTTATTGCAAAATTACATGGTATTCATCAATTTTCTATCCAATAATAATCTCTTACCTTTCAAAGAAATCTTCAATGATCGAAAAAAATATTAAAGACTAAAAATTAAACTAGACCTACATAATAAAAAAATTGTATAATAGAGAAGATTTTTTATGACTAACAATTATTAAATTATTGTAACATAAGTAATTATTACTACATAACGAACAAGTCTTTTTCCAATTGTATTCTTCTTTTTTGACGATTCATTTTAATATTTAGTTATAAATATTAAAATGAATTTTTCTTGCAAAATATTATCAAAACAAATCTTTCATCTTCTAAAGCCGAATACCTACAACAGAAAAATAAATTAGTAAATTTTATATGTACTCTTTGAATTTATTTTTCATTAACATAAAAGTAACAAATATTCATTCTCAAAAATATCACATCTAGACATTATACAATCATTACTGAACTGTTTTTTTAAAAAAAAATTAAACACAGTTTAATATTTATTATAATTAAACAAATAATATAAACTATATACTATATATGTAAGTATATATATATATATATATATATATATATATATATATATATATATATATATATATATATATATATATATAATTGCAACAAAAAACTAATATAAACACTAAACTCTCTTGACACTAAAGTTGAACACATCATAAACTTCTCATACAAGCAAATATACATTAATATGCAGTTTAACTAATATATTGACTTCAAATTATCTATAGATTTTTTAGAACAGAAGCATTTACTTTAAAATGTATATTTTTTTAGCAATAAATTATATATATATACATAAGCCTTTTTCATATATATATATATATATATGTATTCTGAATCAATATTTTGTAATATTTAACATTAATGTTCTCTTTTTGCACTATGGTTGGCCCATTTCCATTTTGAAACTCTCAATTTTTCTATAACGTCTGTAACTTTTATTTTCTTTCTGGTCACTTGTTTCTTTTCTATTTTTATACGTTTTTTCTGATATACATCTTTTCATGATTGTTTTTATTATCTTAACACGCAGAATTGTTTCACATTCAAGATCAATGTTTCTATGCAAAAATGAGAACAGGTGGAATGCATTCATCAAGTATTTATATATATATATATATATATATATATATATATATATATATATATATATATATATATATATATATATATATATATATATATATATATATATATATATATATATATATATATATATATATATATATATATATATATATATATATATATATATATATATATATATATATATATATATATATATATATATATATATATATATATATATATATATATAAATATATATTAGGTTGGCAAGTATCTCCCTTCCTTTTTTTTATTTTTTTTTTTTTTTTTTTGTACATAGCTGAGAAATTCAAAAGACCAGAAGGCGGAAGGGATATATTTGACAACCTAATATATATATACTTATATATATATATATATTTTATTTATATATATATATATATATATATATATATATATATATATATATATATATATATATATATATATATATATATATATATATATATATATATATATATATATATATATATATATATATATATATATATATTTATATATATATGTATATATGGTCATTTAAATGTGACGCCTAGATTTGTGTTTTATTAAAAAGAAACTATACAGATGTTTTCATATACACCACCCTATACACATGTTTCTTTTCAATAAAACACAAATCTAGGCGTCACATTTGGGTAAACCTATATCGAGTGTCGTTTGATAAGTATGAAAATTTATTTTTTGTTTAATTTAATTAATTAATTTGATTTTTTCAATTTAGTTTTTCTTACTATACTTATCAAACGACCCTCGTATATAATTGCATTTTTCAATAAAAAACAGTAATTGATAAAAACGTTCTCAGAGATATCTACAATTTACAGATATCTACATATATCGAAACTCTTCGATGATTATATATATTCTGAAATATGTGCTAAAATTCTTCAATTATTTATTAATAATATATAAAAATAATTGTAAAATAATCCCTTCTTTCTTATTATTTATCATTCACAAAAAAATATTAAGTTTAAACTGTAATAACCTCAGTTTTTAAATAGTAGTTTATACTCTAAAGAAAAGATGACATTATCTTTTAATATTGAGAGGTGATAATTGATTTGTGTTAAAAATCCTTGTTTTATAAATATTTTTAATATCAGAAAATAGTATGTTAGTGTAATTAATATTAATTAATTTACCAATGTGGCTATTTTTCTCAAATTAAAATTAAGAGTAAGAGTTGTTATGTCATTGACGACATTATAAAAGTGATAGTAATAGGTTTTCTAAATATTAAGTCCACAGGAAAGTTCTGTCCGTTTTTGAATTAAAAAAATAATACATTTTCAATATATTTGTTAATATTTACTGAACAATATAATTTTTGGTTCGTTATTAATGACTCCTTCCCAGCGTAATAGTAATTTGTGAATTATATTTCTGTAGAACGACTCATCTTTGAAACTTGATATAACATTATCGGATAGAAATTTCCATTAGACCTAATATTATCATAAATAAATATATTTCAGTGTTTTTGAATTCAATTTTGAAATATTTAATTTTTTTATAATAAATAGCGTAAATAATATATATTTCAAGTGTATACAAATAAAAATGTAATTACTTGAATATGTTTTTCTATAAATTTATTTCTAAAATCATAATAAATATTCTATAAATTTTATTTAATAGATAAATAATGAAGTTTATATTTAATATTTTTAATCGCTTTCATAACTATAAAAACTTTTACAGTTTAATAATCAACAAACATTTTTAGACGTATGTTTTATATAAAATCAAATAATAAAAAATATTTATATTTTTATAATACGAGATATGTACAAAAGTAATACTTAAATTTGGCACAAAATTGAAATAATCTTAGTTATTTTAATGAAAATTTCCCATAATGAACATTTGTGCAATCAATAATTTCGGTACCACCAAAATAATACACAAATAACATTACTCGAATAAATGCAATATTTGTCTACTTTCTCACTTCACCCATACTAATAGCATTACATCAATCATAGCATTTGGTCACGCCCGGGTTTATAATTCAGTATGTACTTCAATTTGCGTTTTGTTTATCAATACTCTGTGACTTTTTGTACCCGTTTTACATTAGAATAAACCACAATGAAATCAAATCAATTATATTTATTTGTGATGTTGAAATATTTGATATTTCTTAACCAAAAATGTCATTACTATCAATTATATATCAAAAAAAAAATTTAGTCAGTATAAATATTTTAATAATTATATTAAAATTAGAAAGTAAAATGAAATTAACAATATAATTATAAATTATTACTTTTCGTCAAAACTATACCTACATATACTTATATTAATAAAATGTTATCAAAATTAAATTTCTGTTTTTAATATATATTTTTAGAATATTAAAAAAAATCATTTATTTTAATCAATATAACTTTACCAAATATTATTTCAAATAAAATTCTTCAAAGAATTTCGAATAAAATTCTCTAAGAAATTCAAACATTGTTTTTTAAATTAGATATTTTTAAATGTATATACAAATCAGTCTATATTTTTGACAAATTATTTTCCTTCTATTGTATTTATATAGAGTAATATATATTGTATAAAAGAAAATGCCAGAAATTTCTAAACGCGATCGGAAAACATGCAAATAAATATGAGAAAAGATGAGAACGACTAGTATTATATAATATAAAAAAATTAATAAAATGGGCATGGGTAGGTCATATAACAAGAAGAGAAGGCAATAAATAGATAAAACTAATTATGTAGTGGCGACCAAAAATCATGAAGAAACCAAGAAAATACCCTATCAAAGTTACATGAATGAAATTGTAAAGTTTAGTGGAGATAAGGATTGGATGATATTAGCTGCAAATAACAAATGGACAATGGAAGAATCTTAGAAAAATATATAAGAAGAGTAAGTATATAAGTAGTTAAATTCGATGAGATTTTTATCCAGCAGTGCACTAATGTAAACTTTTATAATGATACTAATGAATTGTAAAAAAGTAAGAAAAACTAAATTGAAAAATTTAATTAAATTAATTAATTAAATTAAACAATAAATCAATTTACCATACTTATCAAACGACCCTCGTATATATATATATATATATATATAGCTGTTTTTTAAGCGTGGCAGAACTTTAAATTGAACCCTATCAAAAATTCTATCTAAAAAAAAAAGATCTTTTATCCTACCTTTATATATATAATACATACACATACATTATATATACATACACATATATATATGTATATATATATATATATATATATATATATATATATATATATATATATATATAATAGATATTTTAGGTTAGATAGAACTTTTAATAGGAATTCAATTTAAAGTTCTATCATGCTTAAAAACGTCATATATATATATATATATATATATATATATATATATATATATATATATATATATATATATATATATATATATATATATATATATATATATATATATATATATATATATATATATGCATGTAAACAAAGAATACACAAAAGATTAAAAACAGCAATTAATCACACACATAATCAAAGATTCTAATAATTTCAACTTATTGTTCGTTAATTTACCAGCATACAAAAAATTCAACTCATTTCGAATTAAAATTTTATCTAAGAAAAAATGTAATTTCGAAAAAAAAATATTATGTTAAACACTCCTACTTATTGTCAATCAATTCACTTAAAATGAATATTTATCCCTCTTTTTCCTTTTAATCATTGTAGTAAAAAATAATTATTTAATAAGCACTGAGTTTTTTTACCAATTATATTGGATCAAAAACAAATATAATAAAAAGACGCAAAAGTAATCCATATTCGATATAATAATTTTAATTATTTTTCTTATAAATTTAAGTTTTTACTTTGAATCACACTCTACCTAAATTTAAAATAAATGTACTTAAATTAATAAAATAAACGTAAATTGTCTTACATGCACAATAATGTCGAAATAATTTATGATTTTAAAATCTATCATAAAATTTTATTTTAAAAATAACATTAATTGTTGTCTTAAAATGACTTTCATATTAATTATATTACATATAAAAAATTACAGTAGAAATATATATCTGTACATATATATATATATATATATATATATATATATATATGTACATATATATATATATATATATATATATATATATATATATATATATAATATCCATATATACAAAAATATATTTTCGTATATTAATACAATATATCATTATCAGTAATAAAGATTAAATTATTTTTCACAATTATATTCATACAAGCAATCAAAAGCTATCATAGTTTTGTCTTTGTGTAATTCATACAATAAATGAATTTACTTGTGTAGGTAAATGACTTATTTTAAATTTTATAAAAAGTAAAGATACTTACTACACACCTCTATATGTATGTATATTTACACGCGTTGTATCAAAAAATAACCAAATTATCAACTGGATAATTAATCGACGTGCCGCTAATTACAATCCAGGATTATGAAACATGTTAACGTTAATTTAGGAAAGGATTTTTTTAAATATGTTCAATTTCACTGACCATTGCCTTGATTATAAGTAATCAATGTGTCAATAACTTTGTTTTTAATAACAAATATACACGCAACTGATACACACACTTACACTCACATTTATATATATATATATATATATATATATATATATATATATGTATGTATGTATGTATGTATGCATGTATCTATACACACTTGTCATATTTGTTCAAAAATGTTTTCATTATAATCTTTTTTGTGTTTTGAATATAATGAATATGTGGAAAATATTTTAAAATTATAACATAACCTCCACAGTTTTATTTGAAAAGAATATTTATCCTTATGTGAACTAATTATAATTTTTTTAGACATGTAAAGCTCAATTCCAACAAACATTTTTGGAATTGATTTTTTTGTAGAACAAAAAATATTCTTTTGAAATAGTAAACTTAAATTTATAAAATATTTTTTTTACATTTTTATTTTTTATATTGTAGATTGTAGCTTGCCATATATATTTAGATAAAATGTAATGCTATATATATATATATATATATATATATATATATATATATATATATATATATATATATATATATACAGATATAGAATCTTCCAAATGAGATGCCTAGATTTGTGTTTTATTAAAAATTGTATGTGTGTATGTATATATGTGTATGTATGTATATATGGATTAATAAAAAATGGATTTTATATATATTTTGTAATCATTAAATAAATAATTTCAGTAAATATTGTGAAATTCAATATAACATTAATTTCTTATTATGTTATTTTAATATTAATTTTCATTCTCAAAGAAACAAAAACACATAAATATACAAAAATAGATATTTGTAAATTTTATAGTATAATTTTTGAATTTTTCTAGAAAAATTTTTCGCTGAAAAGAAATTTTATATATTGTATATATAAATGTATATAGGGTCATCCAAATGTGACGCCTAGATTTATGTTTTATTAAAAAGAAACATGTGTATAGAGTGGTGTATTGGGAACATGTGTATAGTCTCTTTTGCTTCTTTTTAATAAAACATAAACCTAGACATCACATTTTGATGTCCCTATATATATAATATATTGTATAAAAACTAAGTTCGTAAAACAACACAAGTTTTTTAAAATTAGGATAAATGATTTTCTGACCAGTTATATTATATGAAATAATTTTATATTTTCAATCATTTTATTGTATTAGCAAAGTAAATAAATATTTCAATTAACAAAAAACTGTCAAAAAATTTAATTCCCTCTTATATAAATAAATATTTACAAAATGTACTCAAATATAATAAAATAATTAACAAGCAATAATTTATGATTATAACTAATTCCTTTTATTTTTCCACTCATTAAAATTTTTAATTCTCAATAAAATAAAATAAAAAATTATCCAAATGCAGTTTTCAAAAAATATATTGTATAATATGTTATTATAACATTTCCAGCAAATTGCATTTTGTATTATGGAGTTTAACAGATTCTTTTTTTAATTCATTACCTCAATATATATATATATATATATATATATATATATATATATATATATATATATAAATATATATAAGCCCAAATGAGACTGAAAAATTTAACCTTTATTTCTAGTATACTTCCTTCAATCTCATTTGGACAATCTGAATATATATTATATATATAATATTATATTTTTTTTTAATTTTCAATATATATATATATATATATATATATATATATATATATAAATATATACTTATATATAAAAATAATCATATGTATATATGTGTGTGTGTGTGTATGTATGTATGTGTGTATAATACCCTAGTTTTGCTTATAAAGAACTGTGTAAAAGCATTTTAATTTTTCAATAATAATAAAATAATTTCATAATGTTAATATATTTTCAATTCATTTTAAGATATAAGTATTACAAGGGTTGATTTACATATTTTTATACATTATATATATATATATATATATATATATATAACATTTTATTAATCTTTTCTTTGTTACACAAAATAATTTATTAATAGCAAATTGTTTTTAAAACATTTTTATATATTTAGTTTCTAGGACATTTTTCGTGCAATAAAAAGAACAAATTATTTTTCTTAACTATATATAAGTCTATACACACGTTTGTAAAATTTGTATGCTGAATTTTTCTGCAAAAACCACCTGTATTATTTAAAAATTAACACATCACTTTCGTGACCCTGTATTACATATACACGTACATGTACCTACACTGACTAAATTTTATATAAAGCTCGTATCAGGTATAATGAGGTCCAAAGACATGAGTAAAGTTTACTCTTTGAACGAGTGCGTTTATATATATATATATATATATATATATATATATATATAATCTAAACATGTGTAGGTACTATGTACTATAAAATACGAAAGGGTTTTATATGAGTAGTGACAATGTATGTTATGTATGTATTCATGTACATGTGTGTACTTGAAGTGCAAGGGAACGAACGGGTGGTTCCTTCATGCGTGCGCTGATCGCTCAAAGTAAATTGGTAATCGGCTTACGTCTGTATCGAACGACCGAACAACAGAACATGAAGCATTTTCTTCTACAATACAAGAGAGCGCGTGAATTTATGCGTACACACAAAACACATACACGTATATATTACATACATACTTATATACAAATGTACACAATATATATATATATATATATATATATATATATATATATATTTAATATGTCTTCATGAGTGTGAAATCATTAACGTATGTTTCAACACTTATATAAGCTTATATGTCAACATGAGATACAAAAATGTATTAATGCTTATCAGCTAAAGAACGTTATATGAATACAATTTTCCACCACATTTAAAGTACTACTTAAATATGTCTTGATGTATATATTAGTAAATATATATTTATTGGAATATTATTAATATACAAATTATTGATTAGTTACTCAGTTCTAAAAATAGGTCTTGATATTTTTACATATCAATATATGGCAACATCTTGATTATTTTATTTATTTTATATTAATTTAGGTAATTCATTATAATTTAATATAACTTATATTTTGAATTAATTTAAGATTCCGGAGATTAATATTATGACAATATTTAAATGAACAGAAAATTTATTGAAAATAAATAACGAACAATAATTATTTATGATAAAATTAAGAGTATTCAAAACATCACCGTTAATGAGAAATAGTTTGTATTTAGGACAAATAGATTAACAACCAAAATAATCTTCATATTAAGTCAAATACTGAACAAATGTAAGTTAAGAGCATCTAGATTAAGTGATCTACAACGAAAAGAAAGCAAGTATCAGTTATGTTTATTCACTGAACCAAAAACATTTATGGCAACGTATCAGTAAAAATAAAATAGAAAATTATTATATAAAAGTAATTTCATTAAGCAAAAAGTTCTGGCAGAGAGACTCACTCAATAAAATTCCAAATAATTTTATTATGGATAAAATCATAATTCCAATCCAAATAAAACAAAGTTATAGCATGAGACAAATAAATATAAATATAGTTTCTTTTCTCGACGACACTGTTTTAATGGCTGATAATAAAGATAATCTTCAATTTATATTCCACCAGATAGTTATAATTGTAAAAGAATATAACATGGAACTATTAAAAGAGAAAACGAAATGCATGGGGCTATAACAAGAGACCTTATCCAATATAAAATATTGTAGAAACATAATGTTATTAAACAAATAATGAACTTTATATATCAGAGGATATAATTATTCATTAAAAAAATTCTTAACAGAAAATCACAAAATTAATCATCAAACGGACAAAGAATAACAGCATACTTTCAGAATATATTCTGAAAAAACAAATATAAAAGCATACAAAATAAAGTCAAAATATATAAAAATGTGGTTAAATCTATCATTACTTATACAGTGGAAACAAAAATATTCAATAACTAGTATACGCGACAAAAATTAAATCGAATTAAAATCAAATGAAAGAATACCAAAATGTGTATGTAACCTGACAGATTTCGAACAAAGACAAATTGTTAATGTGCATTTATCTGGAACATCCGTGACCAAAATCTCTCATACTATTAGATAATTTTAAAACAACATTATCAAAAATGATAATCACAAATTATCGTTTTTTTTCGACACATTATTTATCTCACCAGTGTAGTTGGGAAAAATGAAACATATATGTAAACTTGTACAGTATGGAATATATCAAAATAGAATATAAATAAATAAATTTAAATTATGTAAATCAAAGAAATTGATAACCATTTGAGGATTGATAATCATTATTATATTACTTAATATAAAATTCTATAAAATAAATATTGCAACAATAAGTATAAATATCAACCAATATATATTTACTATTTAATATAAATAAATTAAAATACAAATTAGTAAGTTGAAAAGCAAAAAATAACTAACAAAAAAAATGTTTCTATAGGAATTCAAAACTAATAAATAAAATATAATTACCCATAAGTAAAGTATAACTTACTAGCTTTCAATATTAAAATTAAAAAATATTTAAACAATTATAAAATTAAATTCTATTAAAATATATATCTCTTATAAAGAATTTTTCCAAATCTTCATTTTCATTTAACAATAAATAAACACAAATGTATATGACATAGACCAAAAAAAGAAAAAAAAAACAATTCTATTCCTTTATATATTATATTACTAATTAATGATTCTTAAGATATTTTTATCCATTTATTAAAATTAGCAAATTTTAATATTCTTATGCAATGTTAAATATTATAATAAATAAATTTAAATATTTTTACAATGTATTAATATTTTGAAGAAAGTACATTTTTCTTAAACAAATTATGTATGTAAATACTGATAATATAATTTATTCAAAGAACAGAAATTATTTTTTATTTCATTAAATTGAACAAATAAACAAAAACATGTATTTCAATTATAAAATTTAATTTAATATTTTTAATTTATAGCCGTGAGTAAATTAAATTCTCTTAATATTTGTCTTATAAATAAAGAATTTAAACAATAGACAAAATAAAAAAAATTCAATATATTTCTAAAGACTCATTTTAACTATTTTAAAAGTAAGATTATTGATTACATACTTTCACATTAAACTTTTTTCAAGTCCAATGACATACACTGAAATAAGGTTACTGTCAAAATCAATAATATCTATTTTTATCCCTCAACTTTGATAAAATATGTAATATTTTCTTTCTTGTATATTTAATATGAGTTAATTATTTGAACTTATCCTTACTTTTTATGAAAATATTTACTTTTACTCAATGTTTTTGAAGATTATAAATTGTCTATTTTTATTTTATATAAAAAATATTCATTAAATATTCTTTCAATTTTGTAAGTTTATCTCATTTATATTTGTTGTTATCTATGATTTGTATAATAAAAATATAGAAGTGGCTCAAATAAGACCGAAAGGTTGAAATATAAATTTACTATCTTACTATCATTTACTCTTTTTTTCTATCCTTGAGTTTCATGTGAGATATTCTATATATATATATATATATATATATATATATATATATATATATATATATATATATATATCCGATTATTGTTTATTTCGTATTATATCATAACATAAAGAATATATGTATATATAATAGATTCGATATATTTTTTTAAAATAATTAAAACGCTGGTAATAATTTAACAACTAATTTCTATTACAATAGACAGTATTTTTTAACATTTTCTATTTTAAAAAAAATATTGTATATTCTAAAATATATATTTATACTATATATATTAAAATTTATATATTTTTGAAGACTTTATACTATAAAAGTTTTATATGTTAATTTTTTATTAAAATCATTTCTTTCTTTTAACTTTAATTATATACTATTTTTAAAAAATAATGAATAATATATGTTTTATGAATTATTATTGTTGATACTTATTTACTAAGGGATACTTAACTATTAGTGAACCTAAATTATATAAACACACACACACACACACACACATATATATATATATATATATATATATATACGAATAATATAAAAAAATTCAAGAAATTGAATGTTAAAAAAATTAAAAATTAAATAAAAAAATTATAGAAACACAATCAATACATATGAATGTCATGCAAATTCATGTAATCATATAAAACATATCAATGCATCATTGAAGCAATTTATCAGAAGTAGTGAAAATAGCTTTTTGTCAAACAATAAATTAACAGATACACGCACACAGGTGTTTATATGTATATATATACATTATACATTCTAATTGTTTTCATTTATAATATTAAAATATGGATCTTAAACACTAGAATAATGGAACGGTTTTAAACAAGACAAAAAGGCATAGAAAAATGCATATCGGAAATAGCACTTATAAACACAAAAAAACGAGTGAATTAAATAAAAAAGAAAAACTATAAACATTGGCAAAAATGAAAAACTTAAAATAAAAATGATGTGGGTCATATATAGCAAGAAGAAAAGATCATCGATTAGACAAAAAAATTATTAACTTGAAACCTAAACATAAAAAAAGTCAAAAGAGAACCATGGACAAAGTCATAAGAAAATTCGTCGAAATGAAATACAAGGAAAAAATACTATATCGATAGAAATCAAAAGTTTTGGAAAAGGTCATCATCTAACAATGGATAAAAAGAGACTAATAATTATATTAACACACACACACACACACACATATATATATATATATATATATATATATATATATATATATATGTATATATATATATATATATATATATATATATATATATATATATATATATATATATATATATATATATATATATAATATGTGTTAGAAACAACAATATAATTACATATAAGTTGGTTAAAATGTAACACTTTATAAAACTTAAGTATTTTGTTAATTAAACTGTTTCATTTTTCATGCTTAAAATATTATTTATATATTTATACATCTTCACTAATAAAAAAAAAATCCTTTAGAATATAAATTTTTATGTAATTATTTGTTGCTTCAAGCTTTTATAATCTTATATACCTTTAAAATTTTAAAGTATTTTATTTATTTTCATTAATAATTAAAAATATCATGGTTATTCAAATTATGTTACAAGTAGAAGATTTTTTCATGTGAAACACAAATTTATCGATTATAATTATTAATACTTATTTTGATTTACATTTTATTATATTATGAAATTCATAACTGTTCTTTTACTTTCATTTTGTATTTTTTCATTCAATACAATGAATAAAAATAATAAGCACATATCATCAGAGCGCCGCATTGTAGTTCAGAAATTTTAAACGCAACGCTCTGACGATGATAGCATTGCCATTGAAATGTGCATCAGCTTATGGTTGTTATAAACAAACGAAGTGAACAATAAGTCATTATTAAACACTTTTTATTACCTTGTGGTATTAGGGTGTTAATTGATTTATATGAAAGTAAACTCACCACAGTTTCAAAATAAAAAACTGAGTTTTAATTTTTATTACCTATATGTTTTTTTTAAAAAAAAGTAAAATATATTATATAAATTAATATTACACATATAAAAAATAAATTTATGACGAAATTATAATACAATATAATTTAAAGTTAATTATATAAAAAATGGGTTTCTTTTTTCAAAACTTCAAAATCATGGAAATATAATTAATAAAATGTAGATACTTTTTATATATTTTTTCCATCCCTAGATGCTCAAAACACTACACATGCACATCGATGCAAACAGGTGGGTATTCGTCTGGCAAACAAATACAATCAAGACCGCACCACATAAAATACACGTCGAGCAACTCGCTAGCTCTTTTACACCTACAGGAAAAACAGGACAACGCACTGTGTTCTCACGTGACCGCGTATAGGATTTTTGTTTTATACTTGATTAGTTTGTGCGAGGGTGTTTTAAGTTTACGCGTTCACGCGGCCAAGAACAGACGCTCGGTTGCACAAAGCGTGCCGTTTAACGGATCTCATTAGTGTTCCGACATAACGACAGAAAAGTGTTCTACATGTGTATGTGCATACACATACACATATATGTACATAACATATCGTTCATGTAAACGGGACGCTCATACACTAATTTCAATATTTTAAGACTGGCCGGTTAGATGTTTATTCAACGAAGCTTGAAATCCGGGTTAGTGAAGAAATCCTCCGGTGTGAAAATCGACACATCTTTTATGATTACGTAAGGGAGTCGGTTTTAATTACACGGTCAGTCTATTCTTGGACAATAGCTCTAGCGGAATTAATATATATGCTATGATAATATAACTAATAATTACAACAAAAATTAAACATATTTTTATCTGCATATTATACATATATATATATATATATATATATATATATATATATATATATATTTCTTTATTGACACACTTCTATATTCATATAATTTATATGATAAATCAGTATGGTGATTTGATTTCTAAATTATTCTCTTACTTCGATTATTAAAATAATTTTTAGTTTTTTCTTTTCAAATTTTTACTTATTTTGATCAGCAAAAATATTTTTTTAAAAATAAAGTAAATATAAAACACGTATTTTAGAATATATTCTTGTAATTATCTTAATTTGAATATAAAAATGAATAATTGAATGTCTATTAATTTCTTTGTCAATTTATAAATGTGTAAAACAAAAATTGAAAATTTAATATTCTGATAAACTCTACAAGTCTAAACGCAATCATTCTACTACAAGAGTAACATATTTAGTTATTTAAAAATAACGTAATTAAACAGAATACTAGTAATTTGAGACATTTTGTAATTAAAAATGTTGTATAAATGAATAGTATTCTGCTATGACAATGAAACAGGATAAAGCAAAAAAATATGATAGTAAAGCAAAAAAAACATTCAAGCAAAATATCAGGAAAACTAAATATTCACAAATCAATTATAATTGATTTTATTTGATAAGGTGAAATAGACAAATTAAAATTTTAGACCAAAATATATAAATTTTTGAGTTAGGATAAAATAAAAATAGCAGAGAAATAAAATTAAAAAATAATTATTTACCAGAAATTAAAAAAAAGACATTTAAATACAATTAATTGAAAAAACTGATATTTCTCATACAGTAACAATTATGTTGAATTGAAAATAATTCAAGAGTAAAGTTTTTCACATTCATAATATTCATCCAATTTCTTATCAATCAATTTCTATTTATAAAATAATTTATATATTTATTTTTAGAATAAAAAATATACAAAAGATGAATGACATAAATATGTAAAAAATTATGTACCCATATTGAAATAAAAATCAGAATTTATAGTGTAAAATAAATAATAAGATACGAAAAAAATACTGGAAAATTTGATTAAATTTATGGAAAACAAATTAATGATGATTACTGAAAAAATTATCTATTTATCTATATTTCTATCTATATACAGTGAGTCAAAGTGAAACTCATACAGAGTTATGTTTCCAATAATTTTACACATATATTTTAATATAATAACATTTTTTTTTATTTCTCTTGCTTAAGTTCTTTATTAAGGTTATTTTTATTATATTTGAAAATTTCAATCGTAAATTAATACTTTTACTCCAGAAAAAGTAACAATTTCTGAAAAATGAACAAAAAATAATCAAAATAAAACTCATACAACGAATTATTCTCGCTTGAAAATTGCTGTATTAAGAAAGTATACTCTTCAGATATGTGTTTGGTCACTTTGGTTATTAAAAAAAAACTATTATTAAGTCGTTTGTAATCATTTTGAAAAAATATAAGTTCGATTTTCACTTTGAGTAGACAAAGGGGACAATCATTGACGGACAAGCGAAAGCTAATGATTTTTCATTACAAAAATGGAAAAATTCTATGGAAAATTGAGCAAATAGTTAATAAAAACCACGCTACAATGCAATCTGTAATAAAAAGATTTAAAAACGGCCAAAACGTTGACAATAAAGTCAGAAAGAATCTCTGCAAGATTTTTAATGACTATGACGAGCTTTGGATTCTACGAAAAATTAAAGAAAATTCAAAAATTAGGGAGCTTAAATTGCCTTTTAAGTTAAAAAGTATCTAAATAAAAAAGCAAGCCCCCAAACAATTCGTAATATACTAAATAAAAATGGGTTTCATGTTCATATTTCCAAGAAGAAACCTTTCATAAATCTAGCTAATCACAACAAAAAGTTAAGCATCGTTTGGGAACATATTAATAAGAGTTTTGATTATTGAAAAGGTGTTTTGTTTATGGACGAAAGCGAATATAATTTGTTTGGATCCAATGGGAGAATTAATGTATGGCAGAAACTAAATACAAAAATGTCTGTAAAAAACTTACGTCCTACAGTCAAACATAGGAGCGGTCATGTTATGGTATGGGGATGTATGTCTACGAAGGGGCTGGAGATTTAATTTTATAGATGAAATTATGAATCAAAATATTTATATTGATCTATTAAATAAAATTTGAAAACCAGTGCTCAAAAACTTGGGATTTTACAAACATTTAATTTTTATCGGAACAATGACCACAAGCACAAATCTTATAAAACACGTAGTTGGTTATTATATAACTACCCCAAAGTACTGGAAACATCACCATAATCACCTGATATAAATGTGATTGAAAATCTATGGAATCATTTAGAAGTTGTCATTAGAACACATACTATTAGTAATAAAAATGATTTAAAAAAACTTTATTAGAAGAATGAGAAAAAAATGATCTAGCTTATTGTGAAAAATTAGTTAAATCCATCCCGAATCGTTTGAAGACTATAAAAATTAATAAAGACTACTCTACTAAGTACTAAAATAATTCAATCCACTGTAAATTTTAATTTAATAAATAATTTGTTAGTTGTATGAGTTTCATTTTGATGTGTTTTTGAATGATTTTTCAGAATTCGTACTTTTTTTTTGGTGTTTAAGTATTATTTTATGATTTACTTATTTTTATATAATAAAAATATCCTTAATAAACAATTTAAGTCAAATATAAAAACGATTTTTTTTATTTAAAAATTTATATACAAAAATTTATTGAACATAATACTGTATGAGTTTCTCTTTGACTCACTGTGTATATATATACTCGTATATATATATATATATATATATATATATATATATATATATATATATATGTATATATTTACCTCATGCACAACCTCTATCGTGTTCTCTTGTGATTCATTTGTTAATATATTTATTTTAATCATATATTTCTTAATCAGAGTCATTTAACTTATTTATTACCTTAAAATAATCTGTTACTAATTGTTAAAAATTTAACGATAAAAAAATTTCTCGTAAACCATTTTTTAAAGAATTTCAATGAACCTTGCAATTTTTTAAAAAAGAAAAATTTCATGCATATTTTGTATAATTTATTATATGTTAGTAAATCGTTTTAGATAAAAAATGATACTATTGTTAAAAAAAGCATATAAATATATATATATATATATATATATATATATATATATATATATATATTTATATTTATATATATATATATATATATATATATATATATACACAATACTCTGCTTAATTAGCGAGATGGAAATCGTCAAATACCAATGAAGCTTTCATCCAATAGTAGGTTTATACAAGCTGATATGATGATAGACCACTATTTATTTTACTACTATATTTTATTTAACGTAAAAAATCACTCACCTCACTATTTTTTGATATTTTTATCCCATATATCTTTATCATTCCTAATAAAAGATACTTTGCAAAAGGTTTTACGATCAGGTATCCTATTGAAAAAAGAATAACTATCAAAAGAACACTTTATGTTATAATTTATTATCGAATATATCAAATTTGCCATACTGACATTAAATATTATATATATATATATATACATATATATATCATCATCATCATAACGCCCACATCAGTCCACTACTGGACGAAAGCCACAATGAATGCTAACATTCATTGGTATTTGGTCATATTCACCACGCTGACCAGGCGGATTGGTGAAGATTTTTTATTCGGGGTTTACTCCCTTCTAGTTATTTTTTACAAGATGATCATGCTCAACCCTCGACTTGAAAACGAGGGACTCTCCGACTGGGAATCGAACGCAATCTCCCGCATGACACGCGGTGATGCTAACCACTGTACTACCCAGTCGGTACAAATTTATATATAGGTATATATATATATATATATATATATATATATATATATATATATATATATATATATATATATATATATATATTGAAACAATATACATTAAAAAATTGCATACAAAAAATATTATTATTAAAGCTATCAAAATTTTCACAGAAAAAAAATTACACTAATCTAACAAAAGTTCAAATATAAATTGACAAATTATAAATTTATATTTTTGTGTAAAATTCAAACTAAAAATTGTATAGCATAGAATATTATAAAACTTATTGTTAACAATTTCAAATACAAGTAAAATGAACAGCTTTTGTGTTTATTAAAATTATATTTTTAAAAATGTACATTACCATATTGGAAAAATTGTTAATTTATTTTTTAGAATTTGTAATAATTTTAAAAACTTCCTATTAAATTGAACATAGAATAATAAATATAAATTCAACAAGAAATATGTACATACATATATATATATATATATATATATATATATATATATATATATATCTGGGAAACGTTTTATACACTTAAAATATTCTCATTTAATTGTCACGTGTATATTATGAATAATATGTAAGCATTTGTTGTACAACACGTATCAACTAATAAGTATATATATATATATATATATATATATATATATATATATATATATATATATATATATCTTTGTATATCATGTGGAATTATGTATATTGTTAGCTACCGGCAAAAATAAAACATGTATCTTAACAGAAGTAAATCTACACAAAGCAAAGAGATCACGATGAAATTTAGATATTTAGTATAATAAAAATATTTACAAAGAAGTTTTATAAATGGTTTTTGTAATTATATTACAATAACTCTTCTACTACTTCACTAATATTTTTATAATAGGTTCAATTTCATTTTTAATTGTATATATATATATATATATATATATATATATATATCACATATATATATATATATATATATATATATATATATATATATATTTATATTTATAAATATTATATAATTCCTTAAATATTAAATACGATTAAAATTTTATTTTAATATTTTATATTCATACACATACACACATACCTAATCATCCACCTACACACACACACCCACACATTTATATATATATATATATATATTAGGTTGTCAAATATCTCCCTTCCGCTTTTTTATCTTTTGAATTTCGCGGCTATGTACAAAAAAAAAGCGGAAAGGAGATACTTGACAACATATATATATATATATATATATATATATATATATATATATACGAGGGTCGTTTGATAAGTATGGTAAAAAAGTAAAAAAATGAATTGAAAAGTTTAATAAATAAATTAAACAACAAATAAATTTACCATACTTATCAAACAACCCTCGTGTATATATATATATATATATATATATATATATATATATATATATATATATATTTATACACTCGTATATTTGAATTTATGTATTTAGGACAACTCATTCACATTAAAGCAAATAAAAAATTAGATAAAATGAATAGGAAAATAAAAATGATATAGTGTTATTTTGGAAAAAATGTTATATCATGAAGTCGAACATTTTTTTGTTTGAGGAAAAACTTTCCATCAATGCAATTTATCTATTCTCACTTTTATTAGTAAATTATGGGGATAGATGTCAAAATTATTCAGCGACTCTAGAAATTACAAATAAGTTTATAAAAGTTCATGCTACAATAAGAAGTCGATGCAAAAAGAAAAATAAGTGGATTGGAAAATAAACCAAAGTTACACACATTATAGCAAAAGTGAACATTTTAAAATGGAAATGGGTCAGGCATATGGCAAGAATAGGACATCATCAGTAGACAAGAGGAATTACTGATTCGGAACTTAGAAACAAATGTACCCAAGAAAATTAATAAACTAGACAGAGATATTAGAAAATTCGTCAAAATTGAACAAAAGAGAAATACATTGATCGCTTGAAATGAAATGAAATGTTTTAGAAATGATCTTCATTCAGCAATGGATAAAAATAAGCTGATGATATTGATGATACATATGTGTATATGTGTATGTATAAATATGTATGAATATAAAGGGTCACCTAAATGTGACACCTAGATTTGAGTTTTATTAAAAAAAAAACTATATACATGTTTCCCTATAAACATGTTTCTTTTTAATAAAACATTATTCTAGGCGTCACATTTGGATGACTCAATATAATCACACAT
>CP092093.1:24645000-24660000 GCA_029203775.1 Neoneuromus ignobilis
TCTATTGATACCAATATTATCTTTGACAAGAGAATAAATTAATGCCAGAAATAAATAATTTATAACAAGTAAGTAGATAAAACTCTCGACTTTAAAAACTTTCGATTTAAACAAAGATATTCTTGTGAAAACTAGAAAAGGAAAAATATTCCTTGAACAAAAATAAAAGTTATTTTTAATACAAATTTTATTATTTAAATTTACCTAGGAATAAATTATTATTTTTACTACATATATTATACAAATGAATTATTACCTAACACCGCAAGATATTAAAAAAGTGTTTAGTAGTTATTTATTGTTCAATTTCTTTATCTATAACCTGATGGGAATTTGGTTGGTAATACTATCGTCATCAGAGAACTACATTATAAAATCTAGCCTTTTTTCTTCCCTACATTTTATAACGCAGTGTTCTAATGATGATAGTATTTCTATCGAAATATACATATCTTTTAAACGAAAAAAGTGCACAATAAATAACTATTCAACATTTTTTCAATATTTTAAAATTTATATTTAAATTTTATATTTATACAAATAAATAAATAATTTATGTAAAAATAAATTTACCATAGTTCCAAAATTAATTTTTATTCCCAACACCAAAATGGTTTTTAAATATTCAATAATCACTTATTGTTCACTTTTTGTTTATAACAATGTCGGTTGATACGCATTTCGATGGCGATGCCATCATCGTCAGAGTCTTTTTGTTAAAATCTTCTACTTTTAAACCATTGTGGCGATGGGAATATAAATTCATTTGTGTTAAAATAGTATTTATATTAATTTTTGACATAAAACAAAATATATTTTACACATTACTAGATTCATTGTTTTGTACTGCTTTTAAATTTTATAATTTAGTAAAATAAACTTCATTTAATAGAAAAAAATTAAAGAAAATTGAATTAATTTGAATTTACTTCAATATATTAAAGAATATAATATAATACAAATTTACATAATATAGGATCATCTAAATATGACGCCTATATTTGTTCTTTTTTTATTAAAAAGAAATATGTGTTTAGTTTCTTTTGTTACTTTTTAAGAAAATAAAAATTTAGGCATCACATTTGGATGACCCTATATATATATATATATATATATATATATGTATGTATGTGTGTGTATGTGTATATATAAAATCATATAAGATATTTTTTTTATAAGATAGACGAATAAAAGTTTCATGAACATAATAAGGATGAGAATCCGAACTTTAGTGTGAGCGGTCATCGGGTCTCGGTCGACTAGCAAGCACGCCGTTACAGAAACGGCTGCGACAGAGTACTACAGACATAAGAAGGTAATGAGGCGCACTCTAGACTGGAATTAAGGCTGCGGGCGAACGGTGATGTCCATGGTAAAGGGACGTGAAGGAAACCGCGGGGTAAACCGAACGGTCAGCAGAATGTGATGCGGTGGACAGCGACGTAAAGGGAATACACAGGGTAACTCGACATGGTAGATACAGAAGAAGAGGAAAGGCAAGACGAGGAGGACCAAGCAAGCAAGCAAGTGAAAGAGACGATGGTAGCTTTAGCGCGTAATGGCGATCAATACCTTCCTTATAGCTGTTATGAGACGAACGTAAGTCGAGATGAAAGACCTTTCGCATACTTGATATTAAAGCATTGCGCACATGTACTCACACTAGTAAATAAATATTAATTTTAACATATTATATATATATATATATATATATATATATATATATATATATATATATACATATTTCATGCTTTTTAATATCTATCATAAACCATACACTATATTCCAAACTTAGTAAACATCGGCTAATAGAACATTTTTGTTTGATTTAATTTTTTAAAAAAATACTTTCTAAAAAAAGTTAATTACTTCTATTTAATCAAACAGTTTATTTCAATTGCAATACATTTAAAAAATCTTTAAATAATGTTAATAAACATATATAAATATATTTTTAATTTAATATTAGTTTTATAAAATAATATTTTTATGAACGAGTACAATTGTAATAAGAAAATGTAATCAAAATGTAAAATATTAACATTAAATACCATTTATACAATTGTCTTATTTCAACAAATATCTAATCTTAAGAGTATGATTTTTTCAATAAATGTAGTAGATTTGTAAATTTTTATATTTTACGCATTTAATTGGTTAGAAATTAATTTAGCAAAATAACAATTTTAAATCAAAACGAAGTTTTCATTAAAGAAACATTTTTTAAAAAAATATATTAAAATATTAGATTTTAACTTATGTTACTTTCTTTAAAACTAAATTTACTATTTTAAATCCTAACATCATTACCCAAATTTTAAAACAAATATCAAATAGAAATTAAACTTTCTACAGAGGAATCGATATCTTAATACCAAAAGATTTTATTAACATACTTAATAAAATGATTCAATAATAACTTATTATTTAATGATTGTATACTGTCATCCAAATGTGACGCCTAGATTTGTGTTTTATTAAAAATAAACTATACACATGTTTCCCTATACACCACCCTATATACACATATTTCTTTTTAATAAAACACAAATCTAGGAGTCACATTTGGTAGACCTTATATTTGATAGGCATATTTTGATAATAACATAGTATTTTTGGAACGTAGGTACATAAAGATTTGATTTTATATTTCATGTCCAAAAAATAATAAGTCGTAATTGAAATACATATAAGTAATAATGAATAAACAATAAGCGTTTTTTGAATAATAAAATAAAATCTTTTCATTTTAAAATAGTAATTGTTTTGTGAAAATGTAATTAACCACAAAGCTAAACTATATTATAAAGTTAAGCATTATTATAAACTACACTATTTGGTTAACCTATTTAAATAAATAAAAAAAAATATTATTCTTTCAGGATTCAAATAAGTAACCAAGAAAGTTCTATAGATTTTGAGTGTATCTTAATTTCAAGAATTATTTATGTATCGTATGACTCTATTACCCTGGGTACATTAACTAATTAACCAAGTATAAGGTTTTCCAATAAGTGTTTATGAAGTTTAATTAGAAATAATATAAAAAGTATTTAAATAATTATTATTTTTTATTTTTAAGCATATTCTGTGACATAAATGATGGAAAGCAATTTCACTTATATAACCACCACAACTTTTCTTGGCATAGTGCATTCGTTTAGTCTAATTTTTAGTCACTCTTTTACATCATTGTGGTCCAATTTTTTGAATTACATTTTCAATGTTTATTTTTAATGCATCTGTTATTTATGGTTTATCAGCATAAACCAATGATTTCACATAACCCCACAGAAAATAATCCAATGGAATTAGATCACATGATCTTGGTGGCCAATTTATGGATCCATTTCGTGAAATAATTGACTTTTGAAACATTTGTTACAATAAGTCTATTGTTTCATAAATGTATGACACCATATATCGTGCAAACCATTTTATTCATTTTTGTTAAAACAATTCATTAATCATGGTTCGATAAAGTATTCCATTTACTGTAACGTAATCAGCTTTATTTCGAAAAAAATATGGCCCGATTACACCATTAGCATGTAATGCATACCAGATGGTTACTTTCTGTGAATGCAGTGATCTTTGTTCAATGACTTGTGAATTGGTTTTACTCCAAGTTCTGCAATTTTCTTTACTTAGTGTTGACTGTAAGTTTCACGAGGCGCATGATAAATTTTATGAACTAAACATTAATTTTTATAATAAATTTTTACAATTTCTAAGCGTTATTGAAGTGTTAAACATTCCATGATAATTTTCCAAACTATACTGAGTTAAAATGTCAAAATGAGTTCAAAAAAATCAAATATGGATTTCACCAGCTGTCAAAGTTCTGACATTCTAATTGGAAAACTCTATATTTTCTTTAAAATAATAGGACAAATTTCATATATGTTCTCTTTTTATATTTATACAAAAGTTTCTATAAAAAGTGTTATAAATATTTTGTATACATTTCGATTAATTACATAAGTCAATATATAATATATATTATACGTGAATGAAGCTTATTTTTCAGACACAATAAAAAATCTCTTAACATAAATATGTATAAAGAATTATTTTTTTATTTCAATAGAACGAAAAATATCTATAAAACTTTCCATTTATTTCACAATAAAAAGTCTTCACTTTTGTTAAAAAATATCAAAATAAAATAAAAAATAACGACTTGGAAAATAAATGGCTACAAAAGCTGTAATCAATCTTTTAGATAAAATAGATAAAATTTCTGACAAAGTGAATAATAAAATAATGGTTACCGTCACTGCTTAAAATGCGAAAAGAGTACACATTCGAACCCCAGTCAAAAAATAAAACAGGATGAGCTTTTCTTTCGAAGTAAAGACAACCTACCTAAAGAAGTAAATCCAGAATAAAAATCTTCAACAATTCTCTCCTGGTCAGTATATTAAATATGATCAAATACCAATATATAGTAACATTCAATGATACTTTCGCCCAGCAGTATGCTGATATGAGCTGGATATGATGGTGATGATATTATGTATAGGATCATCCAAATACGACCCTTAGATTTGTCTTCTATTAGAAAGAAACATATGTATAGGGTGATGTATAGGGAAATATGTGAATAGTTCCTTTTATTTATTTTTTAATAAAACACAAATCTAGGCGTCGCATTTGAATGACCTTATATATAGGATATTTTTTTAAGCTTAATAGAACTAATATTGAATCCCTATCGAACATTCTATCTAACCTAAAAAACATCCTTAATACACACACACACACACACACACACACACATATATATATATATATATATATATATATATATATATATAATATCAGCTAAAATATAAAAAAAATAAAATCATAATTTATTTTTAATAACAAATTTCATTATGAAACACAGAAGTACTATTATTTTATTTATATGTTAAAAAATTATATCGATGAAAAATCAAATATATATATATATATATAAAATACTTAAACACATATAATATATAACAGCATTAAATATAAAAATTCAAATATGCAATTCGGAATCCTTTACTATGAAACTCTGCTAATTTTACTCTCAATAAAGCTTGCATACCAAAAACATTCAAGGTAAGAGTATACAATTGGGCCAAATCATTTCAGAAAATATACATCGTATTAAAAATTAACCTTATGCTCGATGATCAAGAACTTTTGATAACCCTGACACATTTTGAAAATTAAAGACATTGTTCATTGCAATCATCAAATAACTGTATTTAGTTATCACAGGAGTTAGAATTTAGTGTTAAGAGTGAAACCAGTAATCTGCTTTGAATAAAGAAAAAGACAAGATTCAATTTGTTTTCTTCAGAAAAAGACTTGTTCTCATACCGCCAATTCACTGATGACAACTCTGTGTCAATTCAAGTGGGACATTCTGCCTCATCAGCCATATAAAATTGATTTAGATTCTTTTACCGATTATTACTTGTTTGGAAGACTGAAGGAATTTTTATAAAGCAAAAATTCCACAATATCGACGAGGTCACAGAAGCTCTGTAGAGCTGTTTTGTCAAACTACCAAAAAAATTCTTTTAAATAAAGTTTAAATAAAATTCTATTGTTTTGGAAACTTTTAAATAAAGTTTCCAGAAATTTTTAATAACAGCGTTGCAACATAAATTGTTGCAAATTATATTTTTTAAGGTAAATATAAACTAGCAAATTTTCACAAATCAGCACTATTTTTCAAATTATATGTGATTTTTTTAACATTGATTATTAAGATCTTTTGGATAGTTAACTAAATTATGATGAATATTTTTTAATCTAGATATTCCTTTTTTGAACGTACTTTTTAATATATTATTCTGCCAAAATTTTATTAGATCTACATTTTATCATTCTTCATAAAAATTTGAGTTAAAATAATTCATTTTTTCAGTCAAAATATTTTAATTAAGCTAGCCTTTCAGAAAAAATATTAATAATGTATGATATTTATTTTAAATTTCATATTTATAACAAGTAATAAACTAATCAAATTGTTACAGACGAAAGAGTGTCTTATAAAAAAAATGTAAGAATTTGAAATGATTTGATCATTTATTAACATAAATAAAACGAAAAGCTATGAAATAAATATGAATGAAAAATACCTAAAAGACACATAAAAAGCAGATTAAGATGGCCATAGAAGAATGTATATATTAAATAATTAATAAATAATAATGAAAAAGGATGCTCAACACTGATTGACATAGAGATTGACTTCAAAACGGAGGCAGTCGAACGTATAACAGCATGTAAACCATATTCACTTCTTCGTGCTTAATTGTCATTACAGTGTAGTGCAACTATTTTTTTAATTTTAATCGCTTTATATAATAATACGATCCTTCAAAATCTAACATATTTATTTTATACACTGTATACATTGTTTTTTGTATAAAACTTTCACTGTATACAGAATTTTGTCAACAATTCAAATACTATTTTACAAAAATTATTTTATTATAAATATGTTGGATTATTAATTATGTTACTTTTGTTATGCATCTAGTAAATGTTTTAGTTTAAAATAATTTCCCATGTATTGTAAAATTCTAAATGTTTTTTCCAATTTTTTATTTATATGGAAATAACAACTAAATTATATTTACTAAATTCTAATTATAGTAGTATTTTTTATAATATCTCTTACGTACTGTTTACCATCTATGCTCTAGATCAGTGGTTCTTAATCTGGGGTGTGAGCACTCCTGGGGGTGCGAGAAAGCATTTCCAAGGGTGTGAGAGAAGTTTCTAAATTTTCGATGGAAACTACCACCTGACCACCTGTAAGAAACTAGCGAACGCACATAAAATCAAAAGCTAGAAATCGTTTAATTGCAAGTGATGACTTACGCGTGGCTCTTTCAAAAAAGAAGCATCACTTTAAAAGTATTATTATGAATAAACAACAACAACGTAACCATTAAAAAATGAGATATTGTTTTGTACGTATATGTAAATGTATATGTTTATTTTTCAATAAAAAAATGATCTTGCAATAGATGTAATTTCCTAAATAAAGAAATAAAAACACATTTTTCAAGGGGGTACAAGAACTTATTTTTAAATTCAAGGGGGTTTCGGTTACTAAAAATGTTAATAATCACTGCTCTAGATGATCAATCATATTAGAAATCTAAGTTAAATAATTTTCCAGTAGCATGATTCGAGAAATATAACAACTAAATGGGGGAATAATTAGAGAAAATATCAAAAACGAAAAGCTTAAGTTTATTTTATAAAGCCAATGGAAAATTTTTTTTAATAATAAACATAAATATTACTGTTCCATAAAAACAAATAAATATGTTAACCAAATATTAACTAATTATAATATATTTTCGTAATTAAAACTTTATTCAATTATTAACTTTTATTTTAGTGATTTGAAAATGTAATAAAACTGTGCATACAGTTGTAAATAAAAATTATAATTCGGTTTTAAAAAAAGAAAATATTAATATAAAATAAAACATACAGATTACATATTAATTATAATAATACTAACTGTTCTAAAAAAAATAATCTATATAATATACAACTCTAATAATAATATTTCTATGTATATTTTTTAACTCTTCAAAAAAAAAACATAATCCCATAGTAAGTCATATAAAACTTTTATACCACATTATTTCAATTCTGATGGTATTTTTCAATTCGTCAGGACTATATTTTTTTAATTTTCAATTATTTTTTAAAACAATTTTGTTATTCTTTTATTAATACTAAAATTTTAAAAACATTTCTGTCGCTTTTATTTTACAATATACTACTACATTTTAAATTATTAATTTTTCATTTCGATGTATCATAAATTTTATTAAATTAACTTTAATATTATTTAATGAATTTTCTTTCTAGGATTAGTTTATAATTAAGTTTCTTATAATAAATTATTCTTGAGAATATTAATTTTTATGTATTGATATAATATTATATTTTTTTGTTAATTTGCTCAACATTGCTCGAACTAATATTTTGTTTACAAATTTTAAAAAAACAACACAAACATATAATATTTAAATTATTTAATGATCAATTTGTAGATATTCATCCGAAATCAAATAAAAATTTACTCAATAATCACGAAAAATAATTTTTAATAAATTATTGATATTGATTTTTTTTTCAATGATCTTTTTAGTTATTATCACAAAAAAAATAATAGTTTTCTTTCATATTTAATAATTTATACCAAACTATATTTTTTTAATGATTTTTTTTCGTTAGCACCTTTCTATAATTAAAAATTCATTCCAGAAGTTAAGCTTTAAAGAATATTTAGAATATATAATCACTTCATAAACAAATATGTTTGAATATTATTTACTAAATGAACATATGTATATATTCTTATATCTATATACATATTTATGTATGTGTATATATATTATTCACGTACTTCTATTAAACACATATAATAAACATACGTCATCAAAGAAGAGAATATTATATTTAGATAAAAATAAAATAGTATATATATATATATATATATATATATATATATATATATATATATATATGTACATATTTGTTTTAGTATAATACATATCATTACAATTACGAGTTTTCCGTTGCGTATTTAGTATCGTAATTAATTCACGTATCAAATAAAAGACACTATCATATCTAAGTTAACAGATCACAAAGCCAACATTGAAATATAACATATAGATGTATATACATGCATATACACATATGCACACACACACACACACACACACACACATATATATATATATATATATATATATATATATATATATATAAATATATATATATATATATATATATATATGTATATATATATATGAATGTATAGAATACATATCTGACACGAGTCAGAATATTAGAAACGTCTCAGAGGACAAATACAGATATTGTACGATTCCTCTGGAGGGTACCTAAGTGTAGCCTCGTTGAATAACTAACCAGCCCATCCAATCAGCTCTACTCTCTCTCTATAACCAGCACCACCCCACGAGACCATTCCAACGGCAGTCACCTGCACCCGACACAACCGGCAACCCTGAACTAACCTACCACCCACTCTCTCACTTCTAAACCACCCTCTCATAGTTATCTTCGCATAGACACGTAACTACCCATGTATCTTCTCTATATATACATACGTATATACGGTTCTACATAGTACAGAAGGCGAACCTAACCTCAAACTCGGCCGATGACAAAGAGGTTATACTTGCTAGTGACAGTGTGTTGTACAAAGTTATCCGTAGTTGGGAAATAATTTAGTTTGAACTAGCATTGAATACATATTACATAATAATCGAGTGTTCGATATTAGCAGTTTGGGCCAACGATGATAAAGGTCGTCGAGTCAATTTTCATTCATTCAAAAAATTTTCTGTACATATTTCTACATATGTATTATATATATATATATATATATATATATATATATATATATATATATATATACACGAATACAATAAAAACATTGCAACATACAACATTTACATTCCCAATAACAACTATACTAAAATATTTCTAATTTAATACTCATAGAAACATAAATTTTAAAATAATACGTAATAACATTTTAAAAATATTTTTAGAATTATTTAGAAACACTGAAATATATTTCATTAAAAAAGTACATTCTAATATATATATATATATATATATATATATATATATATATATATATATAATGCCACATTAATTTCAAAATTCAATTTTTCATTCACACTTAACTACAATATAAAATAATTATACTATGATAAATTCATTTTAATACAACGAATTATCTCTCCCATGTACCAAGATATTAGAAATGTTCAAGAATTATTTATGGTTTACTATATTTGTTTATAGTCTGATGAGCATTTCGATAGCCATTATCGTTACAGCACTATAGATAAGGCTCAAGATTTTATAATACAGAAATCTAACGATGATGCTAATAATATCAAAAGAATCATCAGCTTATACAGAAATAAAATATTCAATAACTATTTTATGAACATTTTTTATGTCTTGATTTGATAAATTATTAATTGTAAATATAAAATAATGGGGTGTTAATTAATAAATATATTTTAATAATAAATAAATTTAAATAAAACTAATGACGCATAAATAATTATACTCCATTTTATAGATATAAATACTGTTAAATCGACTATCACAAATCCAACATCATTGGAACCTGTGGGCTATAATATTAGTGAGTTTGCTAAATCACTAGTAGTTTAATTAAAATATACAGTTTTCCTGACATTAAACTCGAATTTTTCAAAAATAAATCCCGTTTAATAAATTCAAACGATGTCTTAATGATCTCAAGTTTATTCGACCTGTTGCACTGAACTTAAAAATAATATTTAAAATATACACTTATAAAACATGTACATAACATTATTACATAGGAAAAGATGTATAAAATCAAAACATACTAGTCTTACATAAAAATAGGAAACACAGAATCACATGCAGATATTCAATCCATCCTCACAAGCTGTTAAATTTCAAATACTTTTAACCGATGTCAATCTAATTTCCTGTTTTAAAGAAGGATACAAACCAATACACAAGCCATATTGTAAAAAAACAATAATTAACATTTATTCGTTTAAAAGTGACAAAATTCTTAGATATATATAAATTCATGTAGATAGAAATTGAATTACACTAAAGAAAATTATGACCGAAATAACGGTGAAGATGAATTACCGATATCTGAGTTAGTGATTATCATGTGTGTTTGAATTTAATACTAAATTCATTTATTTCTATAATTCATCTATAATTGACTTAAGTATGACTATTTTCATTCTATCATTTAACTAATTATAATTTTTTATTTTTCCTCCACACGTCTTAATTATATACATTGCAACTCCTTCACAAGTGATTTTACTTTCTTCAACACCATTAAATAAATATAATACTTACGTTTATTATTCATCTTATTTTTTCAATTTCCGTTATTACTACAAATCTACTTTTGCATATAAATAATATATCGTGTATATAAATAATAATTTAAAAAATAATATGCATTAAAATACAGATTTCAGTTTTGTAACATTCACATCTTTTTAAATACTTACATACTTTGTATTTTTTTTAATATAAACCTACCACATAAATATAACATACTCATACATACATAAAAACTAAACGAAAATTAGTCACTAAAGTTATATTTTTCAATACAATTCTTATATTAACAATTAAAAGTATATAATCAACATATTATATTGTAGAGTAAACCAAATATAATAATAATCATAAGTTAATAATAAATATGATTATATGTTGACACTATAATATTTTATCAGTATTATTACAAAAATATATAACAATAGCAGCCTACATAATTTCATTAAAGAAATTAAAACTTTAAAGGTATTTATATTCTCCAAAACCAAGTATACTCAATAAATTCTTTATTAAAAAGTACTGAAAAGTAATCATTAAATAATTACTACAAAACCCAAAAAAGACCAGCTTTATATAATGGTAATAATATACACAGTTACAATTTGTTTTTAAACTATGGTGAATTAAATTTCATAAAAATGAACTATCACCCCAAGACCATAAGATATTAAAAAAATATTAAATAATTATTTATTATTTACTTTCTTTATTTATATAGCATTGCGTTATAAAATATAGACCCAGATTTTATAACGCTCTAATGATAATGAAATTGTCGTCAAAATGTACATCAACTTATAAATAAAGAAAGTAAATAATAAATAATTATTAAACACTTTTTGAATATCTTGTAGTATTGATGTGGTACTCAATTTCAAAGTCAAGTAAAAAAAAATATTATTATGATCGTCAATAAGCAACAATTACACTTCCTGTATAACCGATAATTAATTAATCACTTTTGAGGAATTACAAAAACCAAAAAATAAATCATAAATGAATTTATTCGCTGAATATCCAGATTTAGATATTCATGTCGTCACTGTCAGAGCACTGCATTATAAATTTAAATGCCAAGAAAGTGAACGTTTTTATAAAATATTCTAGTGTTGGGGAGTAAATGTTTTATTTATATTAAAATGATTTACTACAATTTCAAGACAAATAATAATTACAAAAGAATTTTGCAAAATTCCATACTAAAAACTAATCTTCAAAATTATTTTCAATAAAACACTCAAGAAAGGTATTCTGTAATGGAAATAAAACAGATAGTGAACAAAAAGTATCGAATTACAAACGAAATGGCAGATAAAATAATCACTCATCACAACTTAGCACATAAATGTGCTAAATAAACAATTATTGTTAAATTTATTACCAGATATACATTTCGATATCAAAGCTGTCATCATAACTCTACATTATTTTATATAGAATAAATAAAATTAACCAATAATTATTGAACATTTTTATACAATCTGGTATTGTTGAAGATAGTAATTTCTTTGTATTAGGTACTTTTTTTAATTTACAAAAAAAAACACAGAAAATTGTTAATATACTATAAATAAATATTTTTTTAATAATGGTATCCTCTTTTACCAATACTATCCTTATGTATTTTAATGATATCAAGAACTATTCTATTTTATAAAAAAATATAAAATTTCCTATAAATTAATTATCACCTTAACAAAACGAAATAAAATAAAAGCGTTAAACAATTACTTATTATTCACTTTATTTTATTATTTGTTGTGACGATGATAATATGGCCATTGAAATGCGAATCAACTTATATACAAATAAAGTAATATTTTTTGAAATAAGTAATTATTAAATACTTTCATATCTTGTAATGTTGGGGTGATAAATCATTGTTTTTAAATAAATTCCTCACAATTTGAAACAAATAGAAAAGATATAAAATATTTTTAAATAATTATAACCTATAATTATCAATTGAATACATAATTATGCCGATATAAAATACATGGCTAAACTAATAAAATTATATATATATATATATATATATATATATATATATATATATATATATTAGTAATTTATGTAGAAAAATAAATTTATTAATTATATAACATAATTTAAATTAAGTACGTATTTTTATTAATAGAATTTAAAAATAATTCATCATAAAATTATTATAATTAATATTTTTTTTACAAAAAATATAAATCAAATTATAGACTACAATTAAAGATATAATTGAAAGCAATTTAAAATAATATTATGTGATTTATTAGATTAGTTTCAGAATAAAAATATTTTTAGTTCTATAAAATTTATAAAACATTTCATACAAAAATAGCCTTACCCTGCCATCTATTATCGAGAAGCTAGATGTAAATATTCCTACATGTTAACATTTCTGTCACATCGAACGCTAGCTATTATACCCATTTCTAAGCGAATACTCAAACACTATTTCACCGTTATTATTGGTGATTCCAAAGTTCCGCCCTTTCAAAATGGCTATTATTTAAAAATACTAACATCTGATAAATATTTACCCCTATTTTAAAATGAAAAATGTTGTAATATATTCAAAAGAAGCACACTTCTGTAAGAAATATTGTATTTTGTATATATTTCATTGCAAATTCATTTATTTTCTAGATTTCACCACAAAATGTTAAATTCATTTATCGTAGATGTAAACCAAGGCAAATTTTTTTTTTTTTTTTTTTAAAAAAAGTACACCATCATATAATATAGATTAATATTCAGATTAATGTCCGCATATATCGATAAATTTATTAATGTTTATAAAAGATAAAAATAATTTTAGCAACAGTAGATTATTTTACATATTTTGTTCGATAAATTCATCAAACATTATTGAATGACAATAAAATAAGATTTTTCGTCTATCGAATTGATCAAGATGTAAATGATATAAGTACATATAAAAAGCAATATGAATATATAATAAAGTTATATATGGTATATCAGCGTGTTATATATTAAATAAATAATTAATAATAATATACTTTTTGTGTTGAACCTTTGTTTAATGTACTTTAAGGACTGTAACTTGTTAAAAGTTTTTTTCAAAGTAAAAAAAGGATATCTTAAAATAATTTAAATAATTCTGATAAATAAAAAATGCAGAATATATTTTTTAATGTTTTTTTTAAAAAATATTTGTGTAATTGACAAAAATATTAAAAATTCAAAACCTAGTTATATTAAAACATGAACTTATTTTTAATTTAAATAGTTTATTTATTCCAAAAATAGAATTCATTTTATTTTCACTTTCTTAACTTTAATGGAAGCTAATTTATCAATATTTTTTAAATATTGCTTTTTTACTTATTTATTTTCAATTGCAAGAATTGTTATCATCCCAATTTCTATTGATCAAACAGTTATTTTATGTAATTTTTATTTAATTATAGATTATTGAATTTTTTCAGATATTGTTTATTTTGATTTATAAAATTTTTCGTGTCCCTTAAATTATATAAGCAAAAAAATTTCTTACTTGCTTCATCTTATTCCCTTCATATATACAAAAAGACCCAAATGAAACTAAAGGATAGTAAAAAAATAGTAAATAATATTAAACAAATGTTTGACTAAGACTTTCAATCTCATTTAGACCACCCTATATATATATATATATATATATATATATATATATATATATATATATATATATATGAAAAAGTAAAACTATCATATTAGATCATTTTCAAAAATTTTGAATATTTCTCTATAAAAAAATAGACAACTTATTATGTAGCTTAAAATATATATATATATATATATATATATATATATATATATATATATATATATATATATATATATATATATATGTATGTATGTATATATAATATATATTAACTTTCAAAATAACAGTTTAGTGTTAAAAATATTTCTGTACTAATGATACATTATATAATTATTGTTAAGTAATATTTCTTAACTCAATTTAAGAATCTTTTAATTTTGGTAACATTATATTAGGTTGGCAAATATCTCCCTTCCGCCTTCTGGTCTTTTGAATTTCGCAACTATGTACAAAAAAAAAAAAAGCGG
>CP092093.1:24675000-24707500 GCA_029203775.1 Neoneuromus ignobilis
AACTGTCACCCACACTTATCCTATATTCCTAATAACATTGTTAAAAAATTGAATTTGTTTATTGATTTTAAAAAAAAATTAAATTACTAATAAATTTGTAATAGAAATAATTATTTCTATTACAAATTTAATTTAATTTTTAGAAAAATATAAAGTTAATTGACTACTTTTAATTAATACTTTTTATTTGACTTATTTAATAACGTGACTAATCCAGTGTTAAAAAATTGTTATATTTTCCATAATATAAAAATAGTATTTATCATTCAATATTTATTTTTGACATAATTTAATTCGATTCTAAAGAAACTTTAATTTTACATCACTATTTTATAACTTATTTTTGTTTATTATTTTATAACTACCTGGATCAACTTTTATTAATTCATCACTAACCCATTTTTATTTTAAGTTACCAAAAATTCTAAAATTCAATATTTATCTATTTTATTTCTTGTAATTAAAATTAATTTGTAATATCATTGAACCCTCTATTCGTTTTTTTCAAATCTTATTACATTTATTATATCTATGCTATTATATATATATATATATATGATATTCATATATTCGCATTAAATTTTAGTTAATGTAATATAGACCATCTGATATAATCTATTATCCAATAAATTGGATATGATTTTTTTGCATAAATATCCTAAATATTAAACTTAAATGCAACATTTTTACTGAAGTCTTCCTCAAATTTTGCTAAGATTTATAATATAATAAATTAAATATAAATATTTACCTAATTTTTAAACGTATTATATTCAAAGTACAACTACTTACTTAATATATAAGGTATTATATTAGGTTGGCAAGTATCTCCCTTCCGCTTTTTTTTTTTTTTTTTTTTGTACATAGCTGCGAAATTCAAAAGACCAGAAGGCGGAAGGGAGATATTTGCCAACCTAATATATAAAATAATAAATTACTCAAAAGTCTGAACTAAATTATATTTTTGGAATTTTGACTAAGTGGCGATATTCCGAATTTCAATTTATATATTTTATATAAACAAAAATAAAACCAATATTTAAGTATGTACATATTGTTTTTTTTAAAAAAAATCAATTAAAATATAAAAAAATTCGTAAAATATTTTTTAAATAAATTAATATTACAATTAATTATCAACATATTAAAAAAATAATTATCTAATATTCTCTTTCTGTGCTTAAGAAATAATAAAATTAATTACCATATCAATTAATTATATTTGACAGAATAACTAAATTATAAAAATAAATTACCTACACTAACAAAATATATTTATTATATATGTATATATACATATGTATATATACATATATATATATATATATATATATATATATATATATATATATATATATATATATATATAGCAACCCAAATGTGGCTGAAGAATAATGACATACATTTAATTACATACTTCATTACTATTTTTACTTTCCTTCAGTCTCATTTGGAACATCATAAATACATATATATATATATATATATATATATATATATATATATATATATATATATATATATATATATATATATATATATACGAAGACATAAAAATTAAATCTATATGAAAAACATTCTTCCTTTCAGTCAATATAATATCATAAACCAATATTTTCAAATCATTTATCTAAAAAAATAATAATCTAATATTATCCTTTCTGTAATTTTTTTTATAAGTTTTTCATATTTACTTATATGTACAGTCATTAATTGTATACCTTAAATTCTCGCTTCTTTTATTTTATTTAAAGAACTTAAATATTCCTAAAATATTAGTTTTAATGTTTTGTAGTTTCTTCGAACTTTTTTTCTATTTTAGCTCTAAACATGGAATGATATTAATATTTATATAAATAATAGCAATTTTTAAATATACATTTTCATATAGTTTAGTATATTTCTTTACATCCGTTAGTTACTTTCTGTAAAAAGTACTACAAATTGTATATTTTCAGTAAACATACATATGTATATATATATATATATATATATATATATTTATATATATATATATATATATATATATATACATATTTGCGTAGATAATATTATTAACATTGACATGTTTAAGGTGAACTATAATATTAATTTTATAAATAAGAGACACACGAGCGATATAAATACATTTAAGGTTATATTTGTAAAGAGTGTGGGGAATGATATCTTGGCGTACATAACTAAGAGTAAGGGTGGGCATATCTTGGAACCACATGCCCCCATACGTATAAAACCGCCTTGCACAATGCCAACGGTCACTTAAGATAAGGGCCGTCACTAAAACATATTGTTTATCTTGCGCGTACATCTCCTTTGTAATTATCTCAGAGTGTAATGCTCGGGGCGTTGGTTTATACTACTCTACTGTAATATACATTTCATTTATACATAAACGTGCGTATCTATATTCGCATATACATATATATATATATATATATATATATATATATATATGCATATGTATGTATAATAGAACAATTTTTATATATAAATATTAATTAAAAATATAAATATTATTATAATCAAATATGTGCTAAAAATTAAATGTTGATTAAAAGCACAGTAAATTAAAACATTGAATAAATATAATTTAATTGTAACTTTAAATACACAAATATTTATTTTATTAAAATAATTTATATTTACATATATATATATATATATATATATATATATATATAATTTATAAATGTACATACATACATTTATAAATAAATATATATATATATATTTACAATCAAACATCTTTTTAGTATTTTCTCTGAGAATTAATTTTAAAAATGGAAACATTTTCCCAATTCAACATAAGTTATTAGAAACGGGAATAGATAATTATACTTAAAAATTATTATTTTTTGATATTTTGTGAAAGAATGTTTATACAATTCTCTTAGTAAACATTAAAATATAAAATTACAACTATTTGTTTCTTTTTATACATAAAAAATAAAAATTTGTTGGATATTTACATCGAATTTATTTTAAACATTCTCTTCTAATAAATTTTGTTCTCAATATAATTGATAGAAATTCTTTTATTAAAAATTTAAAAAATATTTTATAAATATAATAGAATTTATTTTATAAATAAATCGTAGGTTATTTTCATTGACAAACACGTAGAACAGAAAATAATTATCAAAAAAAGTAATTTAACTCAACACTTATTCATGGTTAAAAATATATAAATAGTGAAAAAATTGTAAAAACAACAATTTCATATTAACTTCTTTAAATTTATAGTGAAGTCATGAATGTACAATATTTAAAAAGACAATTAAAACTGATTAGTAATTTAAGCTACTTAATTAATAAATTTCATTGCGTTATACAAATGATTTTTATTAATTCAAATGTGTTTACAATTTAAATATTTTATTTATAATAATCATTTTTTGATACAATGGAATTCAAGATTTATAAAATTAACAAAATTTTACATTAATTTTTAAATGAATTATTTCATAATATTAATTAAATAGGGTCATCCAATTCTAACGCTTAGATTTGTGTTTTATTAAAAAGAAACTAAACACATGTTTCTCTATACACCATCTTATTTTTTAATGCAACACAAATCTAGATGTCACATTTGTATGACCGTATATTATTTTTGGATATAACTGAATTCAAAATTCATAAATTTAACGATAGTTTACATTAATTTATATGAATTATTTCATAAAGAGTAATTTCTAAAAACCCTTACTTCTCCATTTTTCCTTTCTGTTTCTCTCTCTCTCTCTCTCTCTCTCTATATATATATATATATATATATATATATATATATATATTATTATTTTCAATTCATAGATCAAAAGAACGTAATCATTTCTGAAGAATGTAGACTTTATTATAAATAATATCCTTGCAAAGAATAATTTCAAACAGACTTATATTGTTATTCTCCAATTTTTAAAAGTATTCAGTTTGAAAATATGTATATGAGTGTGTATATATGTATATGTATATATATATATATATATACATACATATACGCATATTTATGTGTATTTTATATTTATAGAGAAATACAATATTTCAAAAATATATTAAAGAAATGTAATACAAAAATACATTTAATAGAACTTAATACGAAAACATAATACATACATATATATATATATATATATATATATATATGTATATGTGTGTGTGTGTGTGTGTATGTGTGTGTGTGTGCATATGTATGCCATGAATATGTGTAGGTACAGATGGAAAGAGATATATAAAAAGTATATTAAAGAAGATGATAAAGAAACGAAATACAAACAATAGAATCTGATACGAAAATTCACAATGTATATATATATATATATATATATATATATATATATATATATATATATGTATGTATATATATATATATATATATATTTATGTATGTATGTATGTATGTGTGCATGCAGAGATATCTGTAATACACAGTTTCTACGACGTTATGAATATGGGCGAAGTTTTCCCGTCGAAGCATATAGAGATAACCGTCCTGCGCGCGAGATTCCACTCATTACGGACATATTGTATTCATGGTTACGATTGTACAAGATTGGCAACACTTCAATGGATGTAAATATTACATCGTTACTCTATACACATACACATTTATATGTTACAGTAAGATTACAACAACGTTCCAACGAGACTCTCAATTTTCTGTATAGTCATAATTTTCGACAACCTATATACACGATACATACAATACCAATGTTGGTCGAATAGGTATTGAGATCGAACTCGAATTACTAAATTTTATATGTCTGTCGTATAGATTTCCGTTAGTTCGTGTAATTGTTTTGTTATGATATGTGCTTTAGAAATTTTATTGCATATCGAATATGTCGTGTACATGTGTATATAATACATATTTATGTACATATATACTCATATATATATATATATATATATATATATATATATATATATATATATATATATATATAAATTTAAATAATTCTTTCATCACAATCATCATTTCATAAAATATTTCGTTAAAAAGAATAACATAAAAGAATGGTTAATATGTTTATTTCTTTGAAAGAACTTGGAATTAAAGAAACAATAATCTAAAAAGTTGAAAGAACTATTTATTCAGAATTACGAATTAATAGATATTATTAATTTAAATAATTATTAAAATAAGGTTGAAGTAAAACTAATTTATGTAAAAAGAGTCAATTGATATTTTTTTGTTTTAAAACTGTGGCGAATTCACTTTGACACAAATGAATTATCACACTAAGTACCATAATATTTTTTTAAAGTGTTCAATAATCACTTATTGTTCACTATGTTGTTTATAATAATAATAATGTGTTAATGCGCATTTCGATGACAATGTCATAATCATGAAAACCATTTTGTTAAACATTTTATAATAAAATTTTGTAACAAAAAAATTATAACAAAAATAATCAAGCGATGATGGAATCATCATCTAAAGCTCATTTGTACATTGTTATAAACAAAAAATGAACACTGAGTGATTATTGAACATTTTATAACATATTATGGTTTCATTTATATTAAAAATAATCAATATTTTTTTGTTTAAAAAAATACAAATTGATTTACTTTATCGATTTACTTTTTCTGAATATTAATTACATAAATAAGGTATATATCTTGAATATCAATACAATTCAGTATACTTAAAAAAATATAAAGAAGAATAAAATATATGAATTATAAATAGAGGAAATAGAAAACGAATAAACAGAATTTACAATCACATCAATCCAACTTAGTGTAACTCATTTAACCATAATAACGAGCTTGACTTGTAGCTTTGTAGCTCATGACTTGAGCAAAAATATGCATCTAAGAATCAAATTTACAGAACATATAACTACATAATACTGGTTATTATACTTGTATGCATAATAAATTTCTTAAATATGACGCATTCTACATTAACCTAAATTAAATTACTCTAAGTCTATAATATTACGCATTATATTATGTTTTACATATAGTGAGCAGAAAAAAATTCAGATCGAATAGTTTAAAATAGAAATAACTGAAATAAACTGAAAAACAAAGATAACAAATGAGAAAAAGTTCGGTTAGAAAATTAAGAAATTTCAAAATAATTCGAATAACTTAAGTGAAAAAATATAAAAATTATATCAAAAATTTATTAAATATATTTGAAAGAAATACAGTACGCTGCTAAAATTGAAAAAAAACTAGAAAAGGATTTATGAATTATGATTAGTGAAAATAATTCAATAGTCTTCTCATTACGACACGATAAGACATATATATATATATATATATATATATATATATATATATATATATATATATATATATATATTCGAAGTTTTTTTCAAAAGAAAAATTACTACAAATTTTTGTATTCTAATTTTTAATCCAAAATAATATTTTTATACCATTAAATATAATTTTCATATAGCATTTTTATTTACTACACAACACAATAAATCTATGAAATTTTTAAATTAATAAAAATATGAGAGTGAAATTAAAAAAAATATTTAAAACTTTAAACAATATGAAAATAATTTATATTTTCAGGATAAAAATTTCTTGTTAAAAGATGAACAATTTATTATTTGGAAATATATTTTTTTGATATGTAAGTAATTATTTTAAACACATAGTAATAACTATTAAATTTATATCTACCAATAAATAAAAAAATAATAATACCTTAAATATACAGAACCATTCCACATTTTCAAATATAAATTTATCAACTTACATGCATATATAGGGTCATCCAAATGTGATGTCTAGATTTATGTTTAATTAAAAAGAAACATATGTATAGGGTGGTGTATAAGGAAACAAGTGTATAGTTTCTTTTTAATAAAACATAAATCTAGGCCTCACATTTGGGTGATCCTATATAATTTTTCAATTTATGTAGTTTAAATTTTGCATATTTTCAAATTCATATCCAACTTAAATCTTGAAATAAGGTTATATATATATATATATATATATATATATATATATATATATATATATATATATACAAATTAGTCTTCTCTTAAAGGGTCTCCATCTATACACCATAAATATTTATTAGAATATACATACTAAAAAAAAATTATTTAAACATTTTGATAAAATTTTGTGACTTTAAAATATTAGATCCCTAATAATTAATTCGTAAATATCATATTATGTTATTATTACATATAATTATCACTATATTAAACATAAATCTTTTTCATAAATACACTTCTAATGCAAATGTACAAATAAAACAAACTTTATTTTGAATTAAGATACATGACACTGTATTAATATATCAAAAAACATTTTTAATAGAATATTCTAGAAGTAATGACATTCATCGATTTGCGTATCATCATATAAACGAAATCAATTAAAGAAACGAGTTATTCATTTGTGTAAAATAACACTTAAATGAAAGTTTCAGTTTAACAACATAAAATGTCTAAGTAATAACCTGTAAAAAATACGTATCAAAAAGTACTTTTATATTACAGTAAAAATACATTTTTATTTATTGTTAAATAAATTAATATTTCATTATGAGAGTTTATAACACATCGCTCTTATGCTAACAACATGACCATTGAAATGCACATCAACAAATTAAATTACGATGAGTCAACATTTATCACTTTTATAAAGTATTGTAGTGATAGAATGAATAATTCGTTTGTGTTAAAGTGAATTTACTACAGTACAAGAACAAGTAGTAATATTTTGTTAATATTTTATGTATAATAGTATATTTTATAACACAATCGTCTAAAAGCCGATAATCAATAATAAATTATTATTTTAATTTTCAGTCTGGCCAGTCTTAAGAATCAATAATCCACTAGAATTAAAACTCATCTCATCAAAAAGTACAAATATCGTCTTCTCTCAACAATTTCAATTGACAACAAACTACTTCCAGCATCATGGAAAACACCTGTGCTTCATTCAATGCACATACGTCGTTCAAGATTTTACGCAGTAAGATAACCTAGAAACATTAAAATAAATCTATTCTGGGAACGTCTACATATATATATATATATATATATATATATATATATATATATATATATATATGCATTCATGCATTTTACATGTAAAAATGTCAATATTTTTACACTAAACATTTATTACTAAATAAGATTAACATACAACATTTAAATATTTTAATCTTCATTTTTGTTATAATTTTTCGTATTTTCGTTAAAATTTTTATCGAGTTAGTTGTAAATCATATTTTTATATTTTTATTATTTGGAAAATTTATATTTTTGTCAATTATTATTCTTATCTATTATATTGTAAACTCGCGGAATGAACATATTATAAACTATTGGTTTTAAAAATAACTTAATTTTCATTATTTTATTGAAGCTAATTATTTTACAAAATATTATTTATATGTTCAAAAATATATATTTCATTAAAGTTATGATATTTTTACTAAACAACATTATGATTAATAACAAATTGTTTTATAATATTTTAATTGTAAATTTTTTTTTATAAATTTTGTTAGAAATGAAATTTATATATTTTACAATATTTGTAAGATAATTTGCTTCTTGCTAACACAATTTTTTATGTGTTTCAAAAATATTATTAATTTAAATTTGAATCTAAATAAGTTCTTAAATTCTTAAAAAAATCAATACGAAAATAATTATACTATATTTCTCCTTTATAATAACTACATTATACTTCAAAAATATATTGATCTTTCTTATTGGCATTATTTATGTTTACTATATACGATATTTAAAAATATATATATTCAGATGTTCATTTACGAAATAGTATTAGATGATATAAATCAACAATTTTTATATATTAAATTGGCTATTTTTACTATTGTTATTGGCTATTTATTAAAGTTAGCTACTCGAAATATGTGTGGATAAATAATTCCAAAAATTATATTTAGATATAAAAATATTTATCTGCATGAAAATATTTATAATTTCTTACATTATAATTAACCAAAAAATTCTATATATTTAAAAAACATATATAAAATCAAAACTAAATAAAATAATCTTAGCTTCAAAAATATACAAATGTACGACATTCAATACTACTAAACTTGATAAAATCAATTATATTTACTGTTCGACTTTATTTACTATTCTTTTCTATGTGTGGTATTTCAATCAAAAATATTTACATTGTCTGAAATAATCGAAATAATTGTTTCCAAATAATTCAAAAATTAATTTGTTGTCAATTTTCTTATAAATATATCCCAATTATTCAATTTTAAAAATAAAATTAGAATTATTTTTTGACAAAATTAGATAAGGATAATTTCAAAATCAAATTTAGAGTTTAAATTAAACTTTCTTTGATCAAATTAAAAGTTATATTTTTTTGGTTTAATTTAAAAACAATATTTGATTTAAAAATATCAAAAAACTCTCAAAATATATGACTTTAGAAGATACTAAATATAAAATCAAAAATATTATTCAATAATTTTTAATCAAAAAAGCGTTTGTTGTTATTTTTAAAAAATATAAAACAATTATTTAACTGATGGAATATAACAGGAAATTTGAAGTAAAATCCAAAAAAAATATGATATCTTGAATATCTGGTGAAAGTTCCATTCTTTTAATACAAATTTAATTTAGTTGTATTTTCTTGATATCCAGTTCTTTTTATTAAATTTCATTAATATTTAATTGTTCCCTAAAATTGTCAATTCTCGATACTATAATTGTTTGAAAATATAATTTTATGTAAATCAAAATTAAATTTCGATTACAGAAATATAAATATGATATTATTTTCAGTAATCCATAAAATATCTATCATATATTTAGTATATTCGTATTTTTAATTCAAAAATAAAATTGGTAATTGAAAAATATTTACTTGATCTAAAATTAAATATCAGCCTCTATAAACCAAAATATTAATCGTTTTTAATATTTTCTGTTATAAAATGTCTTACAATTCCTTGTCGAAAATATAAAAAATATATAATATATACATCAAAAATTAAAGAATAATTCTAGTATTTTAAAAAAAGTTCTTTTAACAAAATTCATATTTTACAGCTCCTTTAACTATTTTTTTAGTTATTTATTTAGCTGTCTATACTAATATTTATTTTGAATCTGTAATAAATTCACTTTTACACCAATGAATTATCACCCTCAATATATGTTATAAAATAATCAATAATCACTTATTGTTCACTTTGTTGTTTATAACAACAATAGGCTAATAAGCAATTCTATGGAGATGCCATCATCGTCAGAGAGTTGTATTAAAAAATCTCAGATTTTTCAATAAACTTTTCAAAATTTTCAAATTTTATAGCACAATACTCTAACGATGATGGTATTGCCATCGAAATGAAGATTAGTTTATTATTATTATAAACAACAAAGTGAACAAGTAACTTACTAAATACTTTATAGTATATTGTCATGTTAGGGGTGATAATTTATTTATATGGATATATTTATGCTAATAAAACAATATTTATTGCAGTACTAAACATTCATTTTCTAAAAACATACTAATCTTCTCAACTCAACAACAATGATATATAATTAAAGTTACCACTATTTGCAAATAACAAAAATAAATCACAAGGTTTGTTGAAAACTATTTTATTAATATCACGCGAATTAATAATGATTATAGATGAATGAATTTGATTATAGTCATTTTGTTCACAAATGCTGTAACCATTATTAAGAGAAATATTTTCAAGAAATAATCATTTTTTTAAATTCTTTATCATTAAATAATATTATAAATAATTTGCTTGTTTATCAAATTATTTTATAATTAAAAATCAATATCTACCAATAAAGATATAAAAAATAAACTATATTAAAAAATAATATATGAAAATAATTATAAATTATCATGGAAAAATCAAGTAATTAAAACACCTGTCCATTGTACATGTTTAAACTGTAATTATTTGTGACATTATAAATTAATATATTAATTAAAAAGTGAATATTACCCCACATTTTATAACTAGAACGAATAAAATCTCATTTTAAATATAACATAACTTCATAATACAGTCATAATCACTCATTATCTTCACTACGACGTTTTAAATATAAATACATCATAATCAGTCAGTCATACATCAATATAATCATACAATAAATATTTTTTTCCATTTATTTCCCATTTATTTTTTATAACTAAATCGAATACGTATTTAATATTTAAAAATACGGATTTTTTTATTTTAATCTTTTTAAACCTTTCTTATTAAAAATTAATGTTATATGGACAAATACTTTTTAATTATTGAATATTTTATTAAAAAGAATATATTGGGAATTTATAACTTTTGCTAGAAAATTTATCTAATCACAAACGAATATTTAACAAAATATTGAAAATTCTGTTAATCAAAATTCTCTTTATAAATTAAAATATATTGTCCGTTAAGAAATATATTTTATGAATTCTTAATAATTTTTTTGATATCTGTAATATAGTAAATTATAAAAACTTTTTTTTTATTTTCATATGCTTAATCGTTATAATCAAGTTTAACTAAAAATAATAATTCTTAACAGCAATATGAAGAATTTAAAGAGAAAAGTTAAATAACTTTTCTCTTCTTTAAGGTCTCAGTAAATTGTATCTTTTTCTGTTTAAAAATGATCTGTATTTTCGTATTATACATTTAAGATTTATCAAATACGACAAATTTAAAACAAAATATTAATTAAATTAATAAATTAAAAAAAGTATTTTTAATAAAATTTTACATTCTAAAATTTCATTGAATAAAATTATTTAATACAAATAATTATAATCAAAATATTTTCAGAAAAACAGTGTTATTTAAATGAAGTATTTAAGTATTTAAAGTGTGTAAAATTATTTTCATATTTTATATATGAAAAATTTCTATAATTAAAAATCTTTCAACATTTTTTTAATATTTATATTTTAAAAAATATATTTTAAATTTTCTGATAGACATAGGATTTTATTTTATATTGCTAAAAATAGAAAAGAATCAATATTTATAATATAATAAGATATATAAGCAAATGCTGTTCTTAATTCACTTATTTGTGAATTTTAAAAATAAATAATTTAATTTTTTTAAAAAAAATCTCACATATACTGATATAAGTCTATATATATATATATATATATATATATATATATATATAAATATATATATATATATATATATATATATATATATATATATATATATATATATATATATATATATATAAATATATATTGAAACATACGTTCAGAGATTTTCTTTGTTATAATAATGTTCAGAAAAATAAAAATAATATTATTACTAAAAATATTTTTACAAAAGCCGATCTTTAAAAATCAAATAAATCAAATGGAAAACATTTTAATTAGATCAAAAAACAAAATAATACAAATAAAATGATAAAAATAAATGTTATCAATTCAAAACTGAAATAATAATAAAGTGTCTTGACAAAATGTTTATTAATTTACTTAATAAAAGAAGCAATAAATTTATCGCTCAGGAAAATTCACTACAAATAAAATTATAAATATGTTTTCTAATTCAGTATAGTAATATACTATATTTTGAATTATTAAATTTCAATTATAAATATTAAAAATATCTTGAAAAAGTTATAATATATAAATATTTTTTACAACAAAAATATCTACATTATTAAAAATCTCGTATTTTTCAATATATATATATATAGTTTTTTCTTGCTTAAAATACAATTATATATATATATATATCAAACAAAAAAATCTAAAAAATAATAAATTGTCATTCATATTTCATTGACTAATGTCTCAAAATACTATATTTTCGTATTAATTATTAAAATAGTTTTAATATAACTGATGATACAATTTGACAACAAATCATTCAAACAAACAACTAACACCAACTGTTGAATAATGTTTCAAGAGTTCAAGTTCAGTCTTAAAGCATATGTCCTTTAATAAGAAAATGTAAATTTTTCTATTTATTAAAATCTAGTTTGAAAAAATCTTAAAAACCATATATATAACATCGAAACTTTTTAACTAAAATATTTTTATTAAAAGAAGTATATTATAAATTACTTAAATTTAATTATAAATAAATTATTCTTAATATTTCTTTCAAAAATAAATTTTGTGCTACAATAAATAATATTTTCTCTAAATAATTTAGTAAGATTGTATAACTTAAGAATTCAAATTTTCAATATTATCAAATAAAAATAAATTAAATATGAAATATTACAGGTATTGATTTTATTTAAAAAATATATATTCTGCTCAGTAGTAATATATAGAAAATAAAGAATCAATCCATTTTTAAACAAATTTAATCTTTTCTTGAATAAAAATAGCAATATCAACATTATTTTTAAATTAGATCTATTTTAAAATGAAATTAGATAACTGCAGAATTATGAAATTAAAAATTAAATCAAACTACTTAAATTATAATGTTTTTTTAATAATATTAAAAATGTTATATACTCAATTAATTTCATAAAAATGGAAAAAATAATTAGGAGTGTTTTATCAAAATAATATTAATAAAGAAAAAATCAATAATCAAATTTAACATGCAACAAAGGAAAAAGCTTAATTAAATGTAAAAAAATAATTTCTACTTTACTAATTGCCTCTCTACCAAACAAAATTATTGTAGTACGTTAATATATCTTAATAAGTAAAAAAAGGGTCTATATTAAAGACATAGTTATAAATAACATTATTTATTTATTAGAAATAATGTTATATATGAAATAATTTAGCAATTTAAAAACACATAAAATTCATTACATTTACATTGAGATTAAACATAATTTCATCTTCTAACATTCAATAAAATTAAATTTGAATTTAAATGTTGATATTAAAAACTTAATCATTCTTCAAGTACAAAAAAAATATTATTACACTTCGTATCATTTTATCCATATATATAATTCTATATTCTATCTGTATTTATAATCAATTGAAGAAAAAACTAATCATTCTCATATTAATTACAATTAACAAGTCTCTATTTACTTAGAAAAAATATAAAAAAAACAAATATTGAAAATTATTTATTAAAATTAAATTCATTTACTTTATATTAATTACCTTTTGTATACAATTCGATTTTATATGAAAAATATAAATATTTTTCTAAAATGTTTAATTACTAATTATGGACTTAAAATTATCTTTAACAAACATCCATCTCTGAATAATAAAATACTTCATGTCATTCAAAAATAATTTATTTGCCGTATTTAAATGTAATAAAAGATTTTTAACAAGAAAATTCAGAATTTAATTTATAATACTAGAGAAAATTAATAGAAATATTTGTAAAATATATCCATTTTGTAATTTTCTACTACTACTTTATTATTCAAAAACTGAAATATTTTCTTCAAATATAAATATTTATCATTAATTTTTTTTAGCAAACATCTAGTATCTTAAAGCATAATATCAATTAAATTTTACTAATATAAATCCCTAGCATATTAATTGCAATTAATTGTATTTTCTAATTAAAATATTTAAATTTTAATTATTTCATTTTTAATTTGCTTATGTGTTTTCTATGGCGAAGCAAAATACCAAGAAACAAGTATATGTATGTGTTTTATTCACATCATGTGTTTATTGATGTTAATCTAAAATATACTTGTATCTTGAAGATAATATAATTTCTATCTAAATTCTTATAACTAAATAAAAAATAAATAATAAACAACTATCTTATAATAAAAATAAATATTTTTTTTCTAATACTAATTCATTCCAGTGAATTCAAAAACAGTGCCAATATATAATTTAGTTCTTATAAATTTCAATTTTTTTAAAAAAAATTACACAATATTTTAATATATACTAATTTATATCAATCTGGTTAATCTATAATAAAATAATATAATTGATTTGATTCTCTTTACTTCTTCATAGAAATTTATTTTATTTAATGTTTATTTGCATTATAAAATTGATAAATTTCTTTACGACAAAAATAAATAATTTATTTAAAATATCAAAATACTTTAATTACTCACTTAAACATCAATCATTTAAATCAAATCTCGTTTTAATTTTCTAAGAAAAACTGTATACTTCAAGAGTATTTAAAGTCATTTTGAAAATATTAACAATTCATTTTTTTTTAAATAATTTCAGTTGTTTAAGCTGTTCCAGTTTTAACTTCAATTTGTCGTGTTATAATTTATTGTTCCTAGGACTTAGTCCCTTTCCAAAAATAAATCTTTTAATCTATATCAGTGTTCTGTTTTAATATTTTTTTTTTAATTCCATTGATTAAGATTTCAAAAATTGATAAGATGTAAATATATTTGTATCATCTTTTAAAAATATTTAATTTAAATTGGCATTTAATACATTCTAAACCATCTAGCACTTACGTATAAACAACAATATTTTTGCAATAATTTTTCTTACGTTTTTAAATAATTATTCATAAATTAACTCAACAAAAGTATTCAATGATTTGTATTTAATTAACTTTTTTTATAACCTACATTCAATCAATATAGTTTGTCGATTTTATAAATGATAATAAGTTTGAGCCAAAAAACATTTACTTATAAATATAAATAACAGTCACAACAATCCAGTATTTAAAATAATTGTTTTGATTTTTTTTAAAATATAAAATTTAAACTATTAAGTATTATATTTAAATTCTCTTCAAAAATAGAATTCTTCAATTTATATTAAAAATACCTTTGAATAAAATGAAACTTAGTCTGATATTATATATGAGACATTAAGTTTACTTTAAAACATTGATTTCGTTTTATCAAATGATTTTAAGACCTGAAATAGTTTTATCTTGAATTTTTCGATATTTATTTATATGTATGTATTCATTATTTTAAACGACAATATGTTTAAAAATAAAAATTAACTAAATTTAAATGTTCATAATAGGAAAAATATACAAAAATCGATATAATATTATTGACAAATATATGAAAATGAACAAAATACATATTAGACTATAATAAAAAGTATATATATATAAATAAAAAATACATATAGTTTACAAAAATTCATAACAAAATAACCTTAAATGTGTTTTTATGTGGATTTAAATTCTTAATGGAATACCAGTACGATAATAATACTTAATTGTATATAAGAACATTTTTATACTTAAGAATATTTACAACAAAATGTATGAAAATATAAAAAAGAATTTCTACAATCAGAATTTATTATAGAAATTGTATAAAATTATTCAAACGGCACAGCTTTGTAAAGACATCAATTGAATTGTATTTTATAAAATATATGGCGATATAACGACAAATTGAAACATATCGAAGTGACATAATAACGGAATAAAAAAAACTGGGGTGTAAAAAATTTAACAATTTATCCATTTTGATTATATTGATGTTTAAGGGTAAGCTTTTCAAGTATAACAAATTCATATGTACTGGAAGTAGTTCAATAAACAGAAAAAAGTTCAAAAAGAACAAAAAAAATAATTAAGCTCATTAAACAAGAATACAAAGAAATATATATATATATATATATATATATATATATATATATATATATATATATATTAGTGGTTATAAAAATATATGAGAATAAATAAAAAAGATGTGTCAAAAAAGTAACTTTAAGTAAATCTTAAATTCAACATTATACAAAAAAATAATTTATTTACATCTAAATCAAACTTAATCTCAGCCCATAATCTAATTTGACAGTTATATATATATATATATATATATATATATTTGTTTGTGTATATACGCATATATTTATACATACGGATATACAGATATATGGATAAACAGAGAAAGTCTACATATTACTCAGATTGTAAAAAGGCGAAACGGAGTAACTTTATCGTCGCAATAATAAAAATCCCCGAATCCGGGACATTTTCTTTTCGGATCGGCGACTTTACGACGTCGGAGGAGAATTGTCTCGCGTTTCTGAATAAACTTCGTGCGTAGTAGAAGTCTCTACGATCATAACGACAATCTCTCCTCCGGCTTGTCATCGATGAGTTACTGCAAATGGCCGATATATATCACCAAAATGGTAGCGTGTCACTTGTGTAAAATGATATTATGCATTATTCATACGTGGCCGCCGGGGACGCAACGACGAGACGACGTACGACGACGAGATTTAAGTGGCGAACATTCTCAGACCTCAGAGAGTTACTTGAGATTATGACAGTGGCGTGGTTGTATACATTTTTTTAAAAAAAAATTGATAAAATATTTAAAATGTAAAATATTATTAATTTATTACCCTACACCAATTATATTAAGTATATAAAAGTAATTATTAATTTATTTAAATTTACATCAAATTTGAAAAATTATTTTTTTATAAAAATAGAAACTCCGATAATTTTATAAACATTTTTTTTTAATCAAAATCAGCATCGATAAATTCAATTTACTACTAATAATAAAACATAAGTACATTGATATCATTTTTTGAAAATATATTTTTAGAAACAATATTAAAATATTTGATAATATGTTTTTCATATCCAAATACTTTTTTCATTAATAATTATTTAAAATTGTTACAAAAGTAATATTTCTATTATTTAATGTACAAATTTAATATGTCTATTTAAATACTTTCTGGAATGTTATATGAGGAATATAAATTATTAAGCTTTGATATAAAAGAACACTTTCATATCTATTCACTAGATTATATTATTTCTTATATAATTTTTTATACATTTTTGTAAATCTTCAAATTACTAATATACATTTATGATTCCATTTACTTTAATAATAAACAATAAATTACTCATGGTATACCCCAATAAATGGTAAATATAATTTTGTTGGAGTAAAAATTTTGATATTTTGTTTTTATACTAAATACTTACTACTGCTCAAAAAAAAGTTTAATTATGTTAATTAGCATCAAAACATTGAAACATATAAAAACTATTATCGGTCGCATTGAACGTATATTCGAATAGAAATGTCTTTTTCTTCCTGTAAAAAGAGAAAACCACATTATATTTTTTTTCATACATAAATAATAAATTCATAAAAAATTTAATTATTTGAAATATTTACTTATTCAATGAAATTAAGTTTTTCAGCACGTTGTTATATAAATTATATTTATCTTTCAATAGTATTCACTTATATAATTTAATATGTAAAATACAATTGATATTCAATTTATCATAACTCATAATATTTCATAATCAACCGCTTGAATTACTTCGAATAGCTTTATTTCTGAATATACATTTTTAAACTAAAATCATGTTATTTGTTTAAGTATGCTTTCTAAAATTTCTTACACTTATAATCAATCTTCTAGCAACTAATCATTTTATTCAATATAAACTTATGTATGAAAATTATACAAATATTGGTTTAATTCACTTTATTATAAATAACCTAATTAATTAAAATTCTCTTTAAAATAAGTCAAATTAAAAAAATGACTATTTTATATGAATTCAAATTTAGTTCATGCAAGTGGTATTTATAAATAGTTTTTATTCATCCCAATATAATAAATAAATATAAAATAATATTTTTCTTCTTTTAATTTATACACACTCACACACATACGCATGTATATATATATATATATATATATATATATATATATTATAAATAAAGTACATTAATATTCTTTTATAATCGCTCTTTCATATAACTTTGTTTAATTGGTTACTATTTTAATTTTCTCACTTAAAAACAATGTAAACGAATTTTCAATATTAAAATATAGAAGTAATAAGATTCAACTTACCTAATTTTACATAAATTACTTACAAGACATATTTTATAAAAAAATATTAATTCTTGGAAGTTGAACGATTAATTTATTTTCAAATTAACCCATATTTAAAATAATTAAATAATAAAAAATATTATAAATATAAAATGACTTAACAAAGTAAAATATAGAAGAATATTAAAAAATGTTTTTAAGATTTTCAGTTGATTTTCATTTTTTTAAACTCAATTTTCGTACGATAAAATTAAAAAAATATTCTGTTTCATAAATACAGCACATAAACATAATTATGATATAAAGAGTTGATCCCGTATAGCTAAATTGTACATTTTTGTGAATTATCTACATATATAATTTATCCTAAATATCTGCAGAAAAAAATCGTGGCGTGTTTTATATAAAAAATGGGTCTAGTTTTCGTTCTTATATTCAAAAATTCAATTTTTATGTATATCCTTTTAGTTGCGTTACAATTTACATAATTTCGGCATTGATAAATAATATGCTTTGATGTGTTCCAGTTTTACTCATACAATAAAATGAATTTTTCCTCTTTGTTGATTATATACTTACATTCTTAATATAACAATTTTAATAAAAAAGATTCTTATTTTAGTAAAAACTTGTTTTGTCTATAGATAATACTAATGCATATATACACACACATGCATGTATATATATATATATATATATATATATATATATATATATATATATATAATTAATATCATTTCTTCGGTTATTTGTATTCATTATTACGTAAATAAATTAATAAAGAATTAAAATTATTCTTAAAATAATGAGTTTTAAATATAAAATCTATATAATCTAAATCATAATAATAAAAGATATTACTGTTAAATAAATAATTATTTTCGTTATATGCTTTTAAATAAACAAATAACAGAACAAAAATTCAAATGATCTTAGGGATGTAGAAGTACATAAATAATTCATTTAAACACAATGAAATAATTCATATAATAATTGAAAATTCTACGATTAAAGTAGCTTCGGTCTTTAGTTTTTAATTGATAATTAAAAATGTATTAAAAAATCATTAAATACAATTAAATCAAAAATCAACAATAAAATTAGTATGAACATAAAAATTCAATAGTAAGCCATGCAAATTTATTTTTTTAAAAAATAAATTAAATAAGCTGCACAATTAACCTATCAATTATAAAAAATATTTTTTTGAGTTTGAAAACAAATATTCCTTAAAATAATATTTCAATTTTTTACACGGTAACAGGGTAGTATCAAAATTAGTTTTCATAAAATATCAATTTTTTATTAGAAATTACTTTATTTTACATATTATTTATATATATATATATATATATATATATATATATATGTGTATGTGTGTGTGTGTATGTGTGTGAGTGTGTGTGTGATTTCAAATATTACAAATAAGTTTGAATACTTATATTACCAAATTTACAAATTACATCCATAAATTTAATTCCAAATTAAAATAAATTTTCTAAAATGCTACATAAATAAAAATATTAAAATAAATTAAAAAAATGTTTCAAAACAACAATACAAAAATAATATTTGTATTTTATGAATTCAAATTTAAAAAAGTTATTATCTCTCTAAAATCAATTAAAATAGTAGGGTAATAAGTATACCAAATAAACTTTATAACATAATGTATTAATAAAATAAAAAATAAAATTTTTCTTGATAATATATTGTATATTATATTTCACCAACTAAAGAATTTATTTTTATGATAATGCACCAAAGCCTTTCTATTTAACATACATAATTATGAGCACTATTCTGTTATCAGATTACTTTATAGCATAATTTATTTAAATAAGTAAACTACCTAAAAAATTACTACCAAATTCAAAATAAATAATGACAAGTGATTGAATTTATATAGAAAAAAAATTTCGATGCTCATTTTTCAATAAGTAAACTTATGATATATTTATTATTTAAAATCATAATTATTATGATTAATATCATTTCACTATATAAAAAGTTACATAAAATAAAAAGAACTGAACTTGAAAAACCGTAAAAAATAATTTAAAAAATCAAATTTTCATAATATTCTTAATTGCATAAAATATATAATAAAGTCGAAAAAATATAAAATATTATTATATTAAATAATTAACTTACAACATAAAGTAATAAATAGAAAATAATAATGAATATTATTTTCATTATACATAATTTCATTAATAAATAAACTATTTCATGAAAAAATCCTTCACATGAATTGTATATAACTTTTTTGATATACAAATGCATAGTCAAACTTGATTATAACAAAAATTATAGAATCAAAAATGTATTATTTATCATTTGCTTAATATATTTTCGAATTTTTTTAAAAAACACTCAAGAATTCAATTTGTTGCTACTCAATAATACAATAAGAAACACTAATTTGTAAATTATTTCCCAATTGTAATTAATAAATACTCATGAAATTTAATTGATATGAAAATTAATCACCAAAAAAAAAAAAATAATAAACTGAATCCAAATCAATTTTCATTATATTATCATTAAACGCGATATTTATTTTTTAAAAAAAAATATTTCAATTCCTTATTTACCAAATATTCACAATATATAACTTAATAAAATTTATTTACTGATTTTCTCCATTCTTTCAACTACTATAAAATTCTTAACCTCATTCTTTTCTAATTCAACAAAAATATTTTTTTAATCAAATAAAATTTTATATCAATATTTTATAATATAAAAAATTCGAATTATACATACTTTTCTTATCACAATTATAATATTAATATAAGCCTTTTTATAATGAAATCTGTACTTGAAAAATAAATTTGAGTTTGACATTTAAAATAATTATTGAGCTTTGTTTTTAACAGATTCATTAAGAAACGTAGTTATGTCTCAAATATTTGTTATTATATAATTTTTAATTAAAATTTCATAAATACGTCATTTAAAGTAAGTGAAAAATAAAATTTGTAATTATAGCATAACATATAAATAAGTTACTTCAAAATAAACAGCTAAAGTTAAACCAGCAGTGATTATGCATTTTCAATATATTTATTTACATGCGTAAGGGAATAAAAAGATTAACTGGTATAATTTATTAGTTAAAAAAATCTCTAATTTTAAAAGGGATTAAATCATCTTGATAAAAAATATTCTATGCATCAATTAATATTTATATGATATTACTATTGTATTAAAAAATAATTTTAAAGAAATCACTTACACAATATATTTATAAATTAAAAAAATAAAAACCAAAATTGTCATTTATCAACTTAAAATAAATATTAAAATAAAAATTAGTGGCTGAATATCTAAAATATTTTATATATATATATATATATATATATATATATATATATATATATATTATTTTCTGAAAAATGATTAAAAATAACATATTAGTTTCTTTGGAGGTGAGATATTTATACAGAATAATATTAAATGTTTAAATACATTTAATGAAATAAAGACGATTCACAAATCAAAATAATTATTGAAATTATTAATAGAAAAGCATATTAAATAAAAGTTATATTTTTCAATTCATAGACAGGGGTAATTTATTTAAAGAAAGTGCTTAAAAATTTGATAAATAAATATTAGAAGTTGTTTAATATTCAATAATCTTGATTTAAACTATAAAAAGTTTTTTTTTCATTAAAATAGAATCTTCATTATATAATCATGAATAAATTTATTATTAAAACTTTTATTATCGTATTCCTGCAAAACAAACTTTTGAAATATATTTACTGCTATAATAATATTCTTGATTTTTATAACTTTTATCCATTTGGTACAAAATAACTTCCTTCGCGTTTTAGTACATTTACGCTCTCAACGACTTTCCTATATCCAGTTTATTATCCATCGTAACATTTCAATATTCTTTTATCAGTGTACAATAAAAAAGATAGTATTGAATACTATAGAATTTTATATCTTTAATGAAATGTTATTTTTCAAAATATTAACATTTCAATATTTTTGTACAATTAAAACAAATTATTCTATTCACTATAAAGTAAATAATAAAAACTGAAAACAGTTCATCAAAATTCATTTTAATAAATTTTAATAATAAAATAAGCTTCTCTATAAATACAACACGACATTAAATGATTTGTTTTATTAATACCTTTTTGAAAATAAGGAACATATTTCAAAATCATGTTATTTATTTTATTTTCTCGAATATTTTATTAAATGTAATTCTGTAAAATTATACAAACATAATATTTAAATCGATTTCTGTAATAAATCTTTAACTTCTATTAAAACAATTCCATTTTTATAAAAAAATAAAACAATTATTTGTTCTTTCCCTGCACAAACAATTAAACAAATTGCAAATTTTTGCATTGCAAATGAATAACAATATAATTAACGCTAAAATAAATAAATAGTAACAAATAATATTCAAAATAATATAGAATTATAAGACTAAAAAAAAATATTTATTCACTGTAATCCTCTGAATTATTTATCATTATTATTGAACTGTTACATTTGAATTATTTTATATCTTTCTAGCATTTTTTACATTCATTTTTTAGAAATATACATCGATTATATATTGAAAATATTATTATAAGAGTATTTTTTATATTAAGTAAAATTAAATGTCAATTTAAAAAATTCCTTAAAAGATAATTGAAAATATTATATAAATTGATTTTCTCTTTTTATTATCCATTTAATTTGTTGATATTCTTAATGAAATGAACAGTTAAAGATAACTAACCTCAAATTTTTTAAAAAAATTCATACACAATTTTTTATTTTGGACTATAAATAATCTATTTTTGATTAAAAAAGCATTTATTTCAAATTTTAATAAAACCAATTATAAAATATGTAAATAATTTATTTTCAAACACTGTTTTAAACTGGATTATATTTTGTAATATACTCAAATATTCTTATCTTTTTTAGTTTGGAAAAAAATACTTTTCAATGAAATAATCTATATCGTAAACATCCAATGCTATTTATCAAAATATATTAAAAAATTAAAAATTCAGCTTATGTTAATATTGAAATTCTCTCATATACAAAATGTATGGATGAAAATTTTTGATTTCATCTAATGTTTAAAATCCTATTTAATACATTTTCAAAAAAAAACTCCAAATAAAATATATATAAGAACGTTTTTTTTTACAAAAATATAATGACATATATTAGTAAAAACAATATTTAGAATCTAATAGTCTCTTCAAATACGAATTATTGTATTTAAAAATTTAATAATAATTCGTTTATAAAAAGTTTAAAAATATTAAAATTATTATATACGATTGTAGAAAATATTATACAATTTTCGATACTTTTTATTTTTTTTAACTTTTTCAACCACTGCAAAAAATGCATTAAAGCATAATATTTAAATATTTTATAGTTTTTCTCAAATTTTACTACTTTAATATATATCAAAATATCATAACAAAAAGTTGTACATTAAATAATCGAATAAAAAGAAAATAAAAATTGATTATTGAAAATTACTTTATACATAAAATATAAATAATTAATAATAGTTTATTCATATCCTAGAATTATATTACCTTTAATATAATAAGTAAATCATGTAATATGTGATTTTACTAAATTTGGTTCATATTACTATTATGATTCTTCCATCTATACACTGATTTAACCCTGTATTGTTTTAAAATTATATCATTTCAAAATAATAAAAACATTTTGATGTATAATGAAGATACTAACGTTTAGGAAACTAAAGAAATACAAATAGAGTCACTTAAAATGTAACTGAATGTTAATCATTAAACATCTCTAAAATACTGTTTATGAAAAGGTTGTTTTGTAGAATAATTAATTGGAATATTGAACTTTTCTCATTTTTGGAATTATTATAATTTCATAATGTAGAAAAAATAAATAATTTAAAAAGAGTGTGGAACTTTTATAACGTAAAAATAATTTTAAAGTAAATTTTACATGTACAATAACTTAATTCCTCATTGTACAATAAGGAATATAACTTCTACACTTCCAACACATTTTACTTATAAAAAAGGATAGTTCAACTTTAGTTATTTTTGAAAAACTTACACATGTACCTGTCAAATTTTTATCCCATTTTACTAACATTTTTCAAAGATTTAGCAATTAAATTGAAATATTTTGAATCAAAACAATAATTTAATATTTTTTTCTGATATTTTAAAATGTTAAATAAAATGACAATAAATTCAATTTTTGATAAATATAAATTTTATATTATTTTACCGAAAGCATATGAAGTATTTGATTTTTTAAAATCTTCAAACAATAAACATATTTTTCATGTAAGAATAATCAAATTCTTCTACGTCAAAATTTTTTTTTAGCTAATTACAAAATCTATAAATTTATTTCATACAACAAATATGAAATCAGATAAGAATATATTCTATTTATTTCTGGAAAATAAATGAAAATATATTTTAAATAAAAATCAATTAAGTTAAATGATTTGGAAAATAAATAATTTAAATAATAATATATAGTATTTTTCTGAAAAATTGCAAAAATTCAAATATTATCTTCATTAACCCTTTTTTACTAAATTACCAAAAAATAAATAAAATTATTTTTATTTTGAATACAAAAATGATATTTTAAACAAAATAAAAATGTATTTTTAAGTAAAGTAGTATTTTTAATAAAATAAAAATTTAATTGAACGAAAACCAGTTTATATAAAAACAAAAAAATATAACACGATTATATAACATAAATAGGATTAAGAAGTGGTTACATAATTAAAAATATCAAAAAAATAAAACAACTTCGTAACTTAAACATATTTTTTAAAATAGCATATTATTAAAATTAATGTTATTAACAATTATAATAGAATATAAAATTATTATTAGAAAATGAATTATTATTTATTAAAAAAATTAAATTAGAATTCATTGATTTATAACTTACCTGTGACTAAATTGAATAAAACTCAACAATACAAATCGAATTATTGATTACCTTCTGCATATATTTTTCAATAAAATGTAATAATTACCATTATTAATATCGACAAAATTTACAAAAATCATATTGCACTTCCATTAAAAAATTAGTCAAATCACAAAAACAAACATTTAGAAATATACATTATATAATTGCTGACATTAATAGCTGAAACATTTTTTTTGCTAACCAATACAATTTTATTATCATTTTTTTTCATAATTTATAAATTCATTTACTTTAATATCATTTCATGTCCGTTATTTATAAGATTTAAAAGTCCAAAGAGAAAATAAAGAGTTAACAACAATCACAAATGCACATAACTAAAAGAAACATTAAGTTTGAAATGTTTATTGAATTTCGAATTATCTCATGACGTGTAATATTTAATACATATATATATATATATATATATGTGTGTGTGTGTGTGTGTATGTATGTATATATGTATATATATATGTATATATATATGTATATATATATATATTTATATATATATATATATATATATATATATATATATATATATATCAAGAGAAGAGATACGAAAAATCTATAAAAAAATAGAATTGAAAATAATGGTCAATTTCAACTTTAAACACTATAATTTAATAAAATATAAAAGAAAAAATTAAACAGAAATATTAAAGTAGATTAAGTAAAACATTAAAATGTTTATACATATGTCATACATTTAGAAATATTGTAATTTCTTGAATATAACTCAATTTACATTTAAAAAATTCTTACTTATAATTTCTAAGTAGATTCTTTAATTCTAAATAGAACTATATATTACTCCTTTTTAATTTATACTTTTATTTTCGAGTAGTATTTGATAATAAATAGAAAATAGTAAATAAATTAATAAGAATTTAAACACCATAATTGATATTTATAAACAAATAATTTATATACTTTTAATTTAAAATCTAAAAAATCGAAAGTATAATAATTTTTTAAAATTTGAATAGAAAATGATAAATGTAAAAAAACATTTGCAAGAATTCACTAAAAAAATTATAATAAAATAAAAATAATAAAATATATTTATTAAAGGTATTAAGGAGGGTATACAAATTTAAATATTGCATCAATCAAATAACGTATTTCAAGAATAATGAAAAAATAATTTCTGTACTTATATTTTAATATTTATCCAGGATCAAATCTTTTATATTTTTTAGTATTTTCCACTTTTCAATACTTCATTGAACTCTACAGCTAAAAATTATTCAGTCACTATTAGAGTATTTCGTTATACAAATTTTGACATCTGTGCATCATTAGACAGAAGATAGCAAATCATAAATGTACAGATCAGTTGAAATAGGATATTCTAATAGTGCAGTTAACGTTTATTGAATAAAAAATGAAATATACCTGATATACAGGAAAGCCAAACAATTTTTTATACATTTTATCAAACAGTCTTTATATATTATTCCATATAGCATATAGAATACATAATTAAAACAATTTTTACATATTTCCTTCTGAGTTATATGTTTTATACAAACTTATTAATCTACATATTAATTTACTTAAATAATACTTTTAAATTTAAACATTAAAAGTACTCATTCTCAAAATTAGATTCTAATAATACACGAAAACTTTATCATAAAATATGTTATATTATTATTATTTCAAATATAGAAAACGCCTTTATATTCTATTGAATATATTCAAAATATTTTAATAAAATTGATTAAATTCACCATTACTGTCTAATATAATAAGAAGTATAATAACATAACATTAATATTATATAATTAACCCCAATTTCATTTCTATATTAAATAATTCACTTACACACATAAAAATAATACAATTACGAATACGAAATTATATCGAAAATAAATATTTAATTCACTTCTCAAAAATAATTTTTACCAATATTATATCATGCACTTATGTATGTATATATATATATATATATATATATATATATATATATATATATATATATATATATGTATATATGTATTATGTATATATGTATTAATAATGAAATTTGAGATGTTAAATTAAAAAACGTTATATTTACAAGTCAAAATAATAAAAATGAATCTCAAATAATTACTTATAATTGTTCGCTCCACTTCTAATATAACCCAATAAGCTACGTAATTAAATTGGATTCTCAATGTAGAAAACTATATAATGTCAGTTAATTAATGCCAATTGAATAGTGGTGAACCAAATTTGTCCTGAGGTTGTATTTTAACTATCTAATAAACAAAGCTAATATTTTCTTCCCTCGTGTATTTAACACGAATTCCATAATTTGTGTTATTTAATCAGAATATAAACATACTCCCCCCCCATATATATATATATATATATATATATATAATGGAACTAAATATGTCGTTTGAAAATATTTTTTGTACTAAAATACAATAAAAAAAATAGAAACTATTTCCTCGTAAAAAAATAGAGTACCGTTGTCAATTAATTGTATAAAAAATTGTATTATCTTGAAATTTTAATTAATTTTAAAATCTTTTATCATAATTGTAAATCTTTCATAAAGCATTTTTATGAACAGAAATAAAAAAATCTTGACAATTTATCAAATTTTAGTGTAAATGTCGCTATAAAAATCTTGTTTTTTATTAAATAAATCAATAATGAATAAGAGTTTAAAATAACAAAAACATGGGACAGGTAACAAAGTGAATATAGAAAATATATTATGAATTTTATATTTTATAATCATACATTTAAGTTTATTTCTTTAAATTTACCTTTCTAAATAAATATAAGTAAAATTTATGATATTTGATAATACTACTACATCTGCAATTTTTATTCTCCAATTTAAAAGTAAATAAATATATTTCTCAAATTTAATCAATATTTTAAATATTAAAACTCAAATCTTTCTTAGAATATTTTCCAAAAAAATTGTAATTTAACCAAATATAAATAAAAGCAAATATAATATAATTTAATAGTAAAAACTAAATTATTTAAATCAATTTTTACATACAGTCTCAAAAAAAATATAATTAGTTTTTAATTTGATTTCATATATATATATATATATATATATATATATATATATATATATATATATATATATGCTAGATTCATATATCCATTCAATAATTTAAAACTAATTATTAATCTATTATTGATTTATTGATATGGGATTTAATTTCTTAGAATTTAAATAAATAATTTATTAATAGAGGAAACAATTGTAATTAGTAACTGAATATCATTTAAATATCAAAAATTAGAAAAAAAGTGTTTTATCCATAAACAAAAAATTATTAATATAGAAATTTTATCAAAACAATAAAAATCTATATATAACTTAACAATTATTTTACATTACAATTGTCATTTTTGATACTATGAATATTTTATCTACATTCTTGAGCAAATGCATTTATATAAATTTTGATGATTATTTTTTTCTACGAATATTAACAAATAATAGTCTATTTTTAACTTAAAACGTACCAATATATTTCAATTTTATGTATATACGTGTATTCAAATATAAATAAATATTGTCCTATATCAACTTAAATTTTGATATAAATTAAAAGATCCATCTTACTCTATAGATGTTACTTTAGAGCTCTTATTAGTAATTATTTTTTTAAAAAATTGTTACAAAATTAATAATTAATGAAGAAACAGCTCGTTTCAAAAATTTAAATTAATTTTTTATACTTCTTCTTTTTACATGCTTTTTATGTGCTTGTCGATTTTAGCTTCTTATTGTTTAGATATTGTTGCATTTGCATTTTATTTACAAACTAGTGTCAATTTTCATACTATAAAATCTATATTATATACTTCAATAAATAATACAATTCTAATTATTATAATCAATCAATATTGATTTTTTTGCAATTTTTTAAAATATTCTAGGTAATTAATTTCTTATTAAATTAAAGTTTTTTATCGCTTTAATGCTTTTTCACTTATTAACTAAATTTGTATTATTAACTTAAAAAGTTTAGCAATTTTAATATCAACCCATTTAAACCTACACCTATTATAAAATTATTTTCTAAAACTTAAATTTAAATATAAAATTCATACTTTTTGTTAACTTTAATAAATGATATTAACTAGACACAATTATGCTTTAATTATAATTATTTAAACTTTAATTGAATGTTTATAAACTGTATGCTTTAAATTTAACATTCTTTGTTTTTTACGGAATTAAATAGAATTTATTTCAGAAGCTTATAAAAACTTATGATTATCATTTTGATCTATGCTCTATATCAGGGGTTCCCAACCTTTTTATACCCTAGAGCGCATTCTAAAATATCGGCAGGGCGGCGGGCACCAGCTATTTTCTAAGGATATTTATAATTAATCAAGGATAAAAAATAATAAACAAAAATAATTTCAAAATAATAAAATTATTGTACAAATTACATACACACAAAGAAACGTACATACAAAACGTAATACAAAGTAAACAAAAAACACACATACAAAGAAATCATTTAAAAAAACATAAAAGAAAACATTAAAAAAAATATCAATCTGTCAGTGTGATCTTTGGCATTGCATTTCATTGGCCAGTGCCTCGTAATTAGGAGAGTATGACGATAATCCTGTTAGCAAACAATTATAAAGATGCTCATCGGTGAGTCGAGATCTATATAGAGATTTTATTAAATTCATGTTTGAAAACAACGATTCGCATAAATACGTTGACACGAAAAACTATTTGATTTTATATGCCGCTTTTTTCAAAAATGGGAACCTTTCTTTGTCGACTATGTTCCATAAGTCCTCTGATATTAAGGATTTTAGCAAAATATCATTCTTAAGGTCCAAAATTTCTAACTCTAGTTCTTCTGCTTTCCCATGAACAAGATCTGCAATACATGCGGCTAGTTCCATTACATTTATTTGGCAAGTAAAAGGATCGATACAGAAAGAGACAATTGACTCGATATTTGTAAACTGCAGAAATCTTTCTTCAAACTGTTTTTGAAACACTCGAAGGGTCTCGATAAATAATGACACGTTTAATTCATTGTTACTTAGCATTGTCTTCATATGTGGGAAATGCACGAGAGACTTGATCTGCAGATGTGATATCAACAAAGCCAATTTCACTTTAAATGAGTTTATAGAGCTTATCATTTCAGCTATATTTTTGTCTTTTCCCTGCAACTCCAAATTGAAAGAATTCAATTTTCAGTTAGTTCATCATAATTTTCATTTTTATCATTTATAAATGTTTTTATTTCTTCAATTAATATAAATCTTCAATTTATATTTTTAATTAGTGTTTGTGAAAAAAATTCTGTCGAATAGTGGCGGGCGCACATAAATCGTTCCGCGGGCGCCATGGCGCCCGCGGGCACGGGGTTGGGAACCCCTGCTCTATATCATCGTCTTTTATAAAAATACTCTTAAATTTAAAAAAAGAAAATATAATTCATATTTTAAGCCAAGTGTATAAATATATTTTCTAATTAAATCCTTCTTTAAAATTAAATATATGTACATAAATACATATATATGTACATATTGAATTAATTTTTAAAACAAATTTAGTATTCTGTACATCTTGTCAATTGATAATTTTTTATTATACATTCGAACTATTTATTTCTCAAACTTTTGAAAACATAACTGAAGATTTTTGCTATAAAAAACTTTCCAAGTAATAAAATAAATCTTTCTATTTTATAAAATTGTATTTATTTTATATTATATTTATAATTCTAATCGTGTTTATTTTTCAAAAAGAAAAATAAAAGACTTATATAATAAGTAATGAACTACTTCTGTTATAGTATCAATTAAACAATTTTAAAAAAATAGTTTTCATTTATAATACTGTGTCTTTCAAATTAGAAAATATTTTAGATATTAAAAATAGTAGTTTAAAACGAATTCCCACCGAAAAATAAGCCGTAGACAAATAATCCTGACATAATTCTCTATTCCTCCTCGTGTACTTATGATTATTTATTACTATTTATATATATTTTTTAAAAATTTAAAAGAATTGATGATTTTAAATATTGCATTTTTAAAAAATAGTTATAAGTACAAATAGTATTACAATATTTCACAGATTTAACTCAAAATGCTGAAAAAGTAAACAGAAAACGTGTACCTGAATTAAACCTCAACATAATATTGAACCAATGGAATATATGTGAGGGTTATGTAACGACAAAAACTTAAAACTGTAGTTAAAAGACAATTATGTTCTTTCTATTTCTATTTCTAGTTCAACTTTTTACTTTTATTTATTAGCAACTTCTGAAATGTATATTTTATTTATTGTTTAACAAATTCATTTTTAATTATACTACTATTTGCTTTGAATCGTTTTATTCGCTAGATAGTTTTATTGTTGAAATTCTATTTTGACTATAATCTTTTTACAATCCGCATGCTTTTTTTATACTCGCTTTTAAAAAACTTTTTATACTTTCAGTCACACTGATTTTATTGCTTACGCTTAACACAAAGATACAGTTGCAAAAATGTTTAATAAATCTAATTAAAACAATTATATTATAATAATATTTTTTTTTAAAAAAATAATTTTATTTAAACAGGTCCTTAATTAAAATCTAAAATATAACATATTTATAAATTAAAATCTCAATTGAAAAAATTATTTTAATTTTTTAGTTAACTTTTGAAGGCCTTTCGAACAGTTGTTCTTATATCCATTAACACGAATTTTAAAGTCAAATGAACGTAAAATTATATAAACGAGAAGAAATTGTAAAATTAGTATTATTAA
>CP092093.1:24712500-24737500 GCA_029203775.1 Neoneuromus ignobilis
CGAGAAATGATTAAAAAAATGTTAAGAAATAAATGATACAAAATTTGAATTCACAAATAAAACCTGTATATTAATTCAATAAAAAAAAGAAACATATAAAATGATCTAAATAAATAATCGTACTGCATTATGAGTGACTATAATTTTCAAAGACGGAATTAAGTAACAACATTTGGGTTTAAGATCACTGGACAAAATTTGGAGGCTGGAATTATGTATATATTGTATGATACATATATATATATATATATATATATATATATATATATATATATATATATATATATATATATATATATATATATATACATATCACATATATATATATATATATATATATATATATATATATATATATATATATATATATATATATATATATATATATATATATATATATATATATATATATATATATATATATATATATATATATATATATATATATATATATATATATATATGTGTGTGTGTGTGTGTGTGTGTGTGACTCAAAAAAACTATAGAATTAGTAAAGAATAATAAATCAGAGTGATTAATTAAATTTATGTCTAAACCATTCAGTTTCATTTGGGACATAGTATATGCATATATATATATATATATATATATATATATATATATATATATATATATATATATATATATATATATATATATATATATATGTATATATATATATATATATATATATATATATATATGTAAACTTCTCAAAATATATTCAATAATAAATTTACATCAACAAATATCAACTGTCATAACCTATAAATTTTCTTAACACAATTTTCATTAAAGAACAATATCCGGTTATTGCATAATTATTTAAAAATGGTCACTAATAGTAGTGTACTTGATAAAATTTATTTCAATTAATTTCTATTTTAAATCAACTATAGATTATTTTTATAGTTAATCGATTCAAGTTTGATTACAAATTCATAACTTGTTTCCACACAGCGTTGAAATGAATTTCAATGAGTGAAAGTATTAATAATTTATATAGTAAAAAAACTTTCAAATTAATATAGAGTATATTATTCAACTCAAATATTTTTTTTTCACTATATTTGTTGTAATACTCGTAACATTTGAATTCTAATACTAAATTTCTATTTATCTTGCGATGCATTTAATTCTGTACAAAAAAGTAAACATTTGACGAAAAAATATTATTTCTGTCTCTCTATAATCGGATGTAACATTTGAATTCTAATACTAAATTTGTATTTAGCATGCGATGCATTTAATTCTGTACAAAAAAGTAAACATTTGACGAAAAATTATTATTTCTGTCTCTCTATAATCGGATGTAACATTTGAATTCTAATACTAAATTTGTATTTATGTTGCGATGCATTTAATGCGATGACATTTAATTCGGATGTACATTTGAATTCTAAAAAGTAAACATTTGACAAAAAAGGTAAACATTTGACGAAAAAATATTATTTCTGTCTCTCTATAATCGGATGTAACATTTGAATTCTAATACTAAATTTGTATTTAGCATGCGATGCATTTAATTCTGTACAAAAAAGTAAACATTTGACGAAAAAATATTATTTCTGTCTCTCTATAATCGGATGTAACATTTGAATTCTAATACTAAATTTGTATTTAGCATGCGATGCATTTAATTCTGTACAAAAAAGTAAACATTTGACGAAAAAATATTATTTCTGTCTCTCTATAATCGGATGTAACATTTGAATTCTAATACTAAATTTGTATTTAGCATGCGATGCATTTAATTCTGTACAAAAAAGTAAACATTTGACGAAAAAATATTATTTCTGTCTCTCTATAATCGGATGTAACATTTGAATTCTAATACTAAATTTGTATTTATGTTGCGATGCATTTAATTCTGTACAAAAAAGTAAACATTTGACGAAAAAATATTATTTCTGTCTCTCTATAATCGGATGTAACATTTGAATTCTAATACTAAATTTGTATTTACAAAAAAGTAAACATTTGCGATGCATTTAATTCTGTACAAAAAAGTAAACATTTGACGAAAAAATATTATTTCTGTCTCTCTATAATCGGATGTAACATTTGAATTCTAATACTAAATTTGTATTTACCTTGCGATGCATTTAATTCTGTACAAAAAAGTAAACATTTGACGAAAAAATATTATTTCTGTCTCTCTATAATCGGATATAACATTTGAATTCTAATACTAAATTTGTATTTATGTTGCGATGCATTTAATTCTGTACAAAAAAGTAAACATTTGACGAAAAAATATTATTTCTGTCTCTCTATAATCGGATATAACATTTGAATTCTAATACTAAATTTGTATTTACCTTGCGATGCATTTAATTCTGTACAAAAAAGTAAACATTTGACGAAAAAATATTATTTCTGTCTCTCTATAATTTCTGAATTCTCTACTATAATCGGATACAAAAAAGTAAACATTTGACGAAAAAATATTATTTTGTCTCTCTATAATCGGATGTAACATTTTCTAATACTAAATTTGTATTTACCTTGCGATGCATTTAATTCTGTACAAAAAAGTAAACATTTGACGAAAAATATTATTTATAATTCTAACATTTGAATTCTCTAAATAATCGGATACAAAAAGTAAACATTTGAAAAAATAATTCTATAATCGGATAACATTTGAATTCTAATACTAAATTTGTATTTACCTTGCGATGCATTTAATTCTGTACAAAAAAGTAAACATTTGACGAAAAAATATTATTTCTGTCTCTCTATAATCGGATGTAACATTTGAATTCTAATACTAAATTTGTATTTACCTTGCGATGCATTTAATTCTGTACAAAAAAGTAAACATTTGACGAAAAAATATTATTTCTGTCTCTCTATAATCGGATGTAACATTTGAATTCTAATACTAAATTTGTATTTAATTCTGTACAAAATAGTATGCATTTAATTACAAAAAAGTAAACATTTGACGAAAAATATTATTTCTGTCTCTCTATAATCGGATGTAACATTTGAATTCTAATACTAAATTTGTATTTATGTTGCGATGCATTTAATTCTGTACAAAAAAGTAAACATTTGACGAAAAAATATTATTTCTGTCTCTCTATAATCGGATGTAACATTTGAATTCTAATACTAAATTTGTATTTATGTTGCGATGCATTTAATTCTGTACAAAAAAGTAAACATTTGACGAAAAAATATTATTTCTGTCTCTCTATAATCGGATGTAACATTTGAATTCTAATACTAAATTTGTATTTAGCATGCGATGCATTTAATTCTGTACAAAAAAGTAAACATTTGACGAAAAAATATTATTTCTGTCTCTCTATAATCGGATGTAACATTTGAATTCTAATACTAAATTTGTATTTAGCATGCGATGCATTTAATTCTGTACAAAAAAGTAAACATTTGACGAAAAATTATTATTTCTGTCTCTCTATAATCGGATGTAACATTTGAATTCTAATACTAAATTTGTATTTAGCATGCGATGCATTTAATTCTGTACAAAAAAGTAAACATTTGACGAAAAAATATTATTTCTGTCTCTCTATAATCGGATGTAACATTTGAATTCTAATACTAAATTTGTATTTATGTTGCGATGCATTTAATTCTGTACAAAAAAGTAAACATTTGAAGAAAAAATATTATTTCTGTCTCTCTATAATCGGATATAACATTTGAATTCTAATACTAAATTTGTATTTATGTTGCGATGCATTTAATTCTGTACAAAAAAGTAAACATTTGACGAAAAAATATTATTTCTGTCTCTCTATAATCGGATGTATGAGTATTATGCATTTGTTTGATAATTTCATATTTTTTATTTTAACATTAAATCATCGTTGAAAAAGTATGAAAAACTTTTGTTTATATTATTTTTCTTTATATTAAAATATATTTAATTTTTTAAAAAACTAAAGAAATATTAATTAATTTACTACTTTTTATGAAACATATTTTTTCTTCGTTTTTCAAAATTTTAACATAAATATATAAATTGAACTTGAGTCAAACAATGAAAATAAACCTTAAAAATATATTCAGTGACCTAAAATTAACCAAATTGTGTGAAAAATTAATTAAGTCGTCATTATTCGTTTTTAAAATTAAGCAAATATTTATATGGATTTTAAATAGTGAAATAAATCAAATAATATAAACACGTTTGATATTAATATTGTTCTTTTTAGTAAATAATAATAACCTAGTGCCACTATAAAGCAAAGAAATAAATACAAGGGCTGTTTGATAATTATGGTAAAAAAGTAAGAAAAACTAAATTGAAAAATTTAATTAAATTAATTGATGAATTAATTAAATTAAGCAATAAATTAATTTACCATACTTATCAAACGGCCCTCGTATATCAGAAATAAACAAATATATATGTGGACGTATATCATACATATATATATATATATATATATATATATATATATATATATATATATATATATACAATCGCTCGAAAAAGTCTGAGTACACCTATCAATACCGATATATTTCACAATAAAACAAACTTATTAATATAAATTTGGAAACAAATATATTTTTTATCAATTCTATAAACTATTAATTATTTATACATGACAATTCAAAACATTTTAAATTTATAACAAATAAACTAAAAAATAAATAACAAGAATTCATACAAATTGAGCAGAAAAAGTCTGCGCACACATTTTATTAAACGGTAAATCACCGATTTTTTTTTCAATATTTGCACTTATTGTTGTTTTAAAATTATCACAGTTTTATGTTATAGTTCATATATTGCAATTGAAACACTAAAATATCATTTTTAGTAACTAATAGTAAAGTTTTTTGGAAAAAATAAATAAAATGGAATTCAAAAAAAGGAAATGCCTGTTAGCGTGTGTAAAATTATTTTAAAGTTAGGAAAAGAAGAAAAAAGTTTTCGTGAAATAAGAAAGGGTGTTGGAAGACAACATTCTTTTATTCAAAGGATAGTAATCAATTTTAAATCCAAATTTGAAATTGCTTTCTGGCCAGCCGTCGAAGTTAACATTTAGATAAAGGCGTAAGATTGTGGCTTCAGTGAAAGAAAATCCCCGAATAACTGCACCCCAAATTGCAAAAGATATTAAAGTACTATTTAAAAAAAAATCTGTGCTGATATTATGCGAAAAATTATAAAAAAGGGTGAGTATCATGAACGTGTTGCGCTAAGAAATCATTTATTTCACGTGTCAATAGATAAAAATGGATTGCATATGCAAATGAGCACATTAATAAACTAATCCAGTTTTGGGAAAACATGATTTTCTCAGCCGAGAGCAAATATTCCATTTTTGGAATAAAAGGACTCAAAATTGTATGTACATGATTGAATAAAAAAAATCTTGTTCCTACTGTGAAACTCGGCGGTGGTAGAGTAATGGTATAGGGGTGTATAACAAGTAAGGGCGTGGGACAAATGGAGTTTTACGAATCCAAGATAGATAAATATGCTTACTTAAATATTTTAAAACGAAATATAAAGCAAAGTGTTGAAAAATGAAGTCTAAGTCCCGATTATAATTTTTTGCATGACAATGATCCAAAGCACACGGCAGAAGTTGTTGAGCTATAGATATGATATAACGTTCCAAAACAGTTACATGCACCTCCCCAATCTCTAGACCTAAATCCTATATAGCATATTTGTGATTTTCTTAAACGTAGAATTCGCCAACATGACATCATTTCAAAGAAAATGTTGAAGAAAGTTGTAGAAGAAGAATGGAATGAGATTAGTACTAAAGACACTACAAAAATGGTATATTTCATGAAAAAACTATTACAGGAGGTTTTTAAAAGAAGAGGCTATCTAATCAGTTACTAATTAACTTGAATAGTTTATTTTATTTTATATTATTTTTGATTTTCATTTTCTGTACGCAAACATTTTCTGCTCAATTTGTATGAATTTTTGTGTTTTTTATTTTTTAGTTTATTTGTTATAAATTTAAAATGTTTTGAATTACCATGTATAAAGAATTAGTATTTTATAGAATTAATAAAAAATATGTTTGTTTTTATATATATATATATATAAGTTTTTGTTGTATATAGATGTACAGACATTTTTTAGAATTTTTGTGTTTTTTATTTTTATATATATATATATATATATATATATATATATATAATGTTGTAATACTTTAAACAAAATCGTCAACGTAAAATTCGTTATAATTCAAAGAAAAAAAATTTAGTATTCATTTTAATACTGAAAAAATTAACTCCTTTGAAAAACATAACTTTCCCAAATATCTCAACTTTTTATAAATGTATAAATAATCACTTATTGTTCACTTTATTATGTTATAAAATATTTTATGTAGCATACAATGCTATAACAATAACATAATGATAATTAACATACATATCAGTGAATAAAATGATCAATAATTAAATACTGTACATTTGCAATTTTCTAACATATTAGGGAGAGTTAAGCATATGTATTTAAATATAAACATTTGTTTTAATATAAAATAAGTCATTATAGAGTCGAATAACTTAATAAATAATCATAAAAACAGATTATTTAATAAGAATTAACTTTGATGAAGTCAAGTATAAGAAAATAATAAACACTTAATAATAAGAAACATCAAAGTTGAAAGTTGTGCATGAGATTACAACGTCATCTTATAAGAAGATAATTATCATAGAACTTTGTAAACTACTGGGCAAGCATTGTAAAAAAAAGAAAAGAAACAAGGGTTTTCAAAGGCTGTAGCACCAAAGTGTAGTAATAATGATATTGAAAAGTAAGTACCAAATTATTTGGCATAATAAAAAAATATTAACACATTGTGTTCATTAACTATTAAAAAAGTATTAAATGAAGTTAAATCATGAAAATAGTTATACAAAAATTTTAAGAACATGTTATAAATGACGAACATAACTACAAGTCTACTGTTTTATTTTTACTAAAACAAAAATAACTTACTTGTTGACAAATCTGTCCTCTCTTTAATATACGTTTGAAATCACGAAACTGACACACTGATTTAGTTCAGTTATGTAACGTTTATTTTAGTATTATAACGTTTATTTTATTTTAATTTATAATACCGATTTCATACAACTTTCCGTTCACACGATTCGGGTACTGTTGATTCAAGTTATTAACTTATTGTACATATAACTTATATCGTCTAACAATCAAAACTTCTTATTATGCCATTACTTCTAATGAAACGTAATATCTGGAATATTTTAATAGAAATAAATAAATACTTTTATTTTAACATAATTATTAATCATAAAAACATATTACGATTGTTTTGTTAAAGCAAATTAAATACTTTTAAATTTTATTATTGCACAAATAAATATTTTGAACTTATGTCAACTTTCTACTTTGAAATCGACAATTAGTAGTTTGGTTATTATTATAAATAATTATATAGTAATATATACTATGCAAGAACTGTATGTTTTAGTTATGTACATAGATAAAAAATTACTAAAATATGTATTGTATAAGAAAATGTATTTAAAATAAATTAAACAGAATTATAAAATATATTTTGTTAAACAACCATAATTTCTTTGGAAGATTTTAATATTTTTAACATGTATAGAAATAAATTTTCATTATTTTATAACTCCTTTTTACTTCATTAATCAAAAAATAATCTTAAATTTTTCTTGTCGTTCAATCTGAAAATATGTTTTAATTTTTATTTCAGACATACATTTTTATTATAATCATAACTTGTTATTTTATAAAATAATAATTTCTGAAATATAATAATACTGTTACATTAATTATTAATACAATAATGCCAACATTTTCAATTTAAAAATGTTAATAATAAAAAAAATTAAAGCATCTTACAAATTTTTAAGACTTTAATAACTAAAATAGTTATCGTGATAAAACTGAAAATGACTCTCAATTTCTAATCTCTTGAAACTTATACTTAAATTTATTTATATACATTTAGACTAGTACTCTAGTTCATTATTTCTTCCATTAAATGAAATAATCAATTTATCAATTGGTATACAACTCCGAACTGCCCCCAATCAAGATCCATGTTTTATAGCTCTATAATAGTCTGTTTCTAATTTTTCAATTTCTATTAAAATTACAAGTTTTCTCGAAATAGATATAACAAATTTACTTTTAAATATTTTTTCCAAAAATTATTTTTGTTAAATATTTACTTGAATATTAAGATGTTAACAGTATGTATCTTGTTTACAAATACTTTTTATTAAATTGTATAAATATTTTTACTAAATAATAAGATGTAGTCGTAAGGTTTTTCAAATTTTATTTTTTATCAAATATAAATATAAAGTAAAAACTATTTTAACACATATTCGTCGGGTAACTTTTTGCACCGCCATTCACCAAATGCCGGCATTTTTTGACACTATCTGTAGAAATGATATGGTCTATATAAAACTAATGTAACTTGTTGAAAATCATATATTTTTCAGTGAAATCTTGGAAAATGATATAAAAAAAATTATCTTTATATATAAATTTTTAATTTTTTTTTGGCTTTCTTTAGTTAAAAAACCATTAAATTCATAAAAAAAGTTTAAATGAATTTCTAAAAACACAAAGTTATTATTCTCTTTTTTTAGATGAAGTACATTATTTTTGAGTCTTTAATTTTATAAATAATTAATAATTTTTCAGTAAATGGTACTGTTCAAAACATGTGCCAGTATGAAGGGGAATATTGCAAAAGTCACATACTGTCACTATCATTATTATCAAAATTAGTTTGTGAAAAATCTGCCTCACAATCAAATAAAATGCCTGCATATATTTCATTTTTGTCCTCCATTTTAGGTATATTTTATTATTTGATAAGAAAGGGTAAAAAATTAACAATAATACAACTAAATTTGTTTAGTTATTCGAACACCCGAGCGCTTAAACTTTGAATAAAATTCTTTTATACCCAATACCGACTTATACAGTTTTACTTTGTTTTTGATTACATTTGCACCGTTATGCGATGCAACTAAAGCTAAAATCAGTTCTCTCATGGCATTATTTCTGTTTGGTTAAAATTATAATTTAATATACTCAGAATTAAGAGAACAAAAATCAATTATTCTCTGTAATATACAAATGACGAATTTTCGTCATTTGGCTGTGTGTGATTCTCTGGAAGATGACGAATTTTCGTCAAGCGGACGAATATGTGTTAAAATCAAAATTGTCTTTTACTTTTCTTAAAATTCAATATTTAACAATATAAGTAGAATTATACAAATATTTATTGTTTTACACAATTCAATCACTCACTCCCAGTATCATATAAATTCTAAAAATACACAATAATCACTTATTCTTTACTTTATTACTTAAAATCTGTTACATATTTGAATGACTATCATCGTCAGATATAAATTGCGTAATTCATATCGGTTTTTAAGTAAATAAACAATGAGTGACTATTGGACACATATAAAATATTATAATTTTAAGTGCCAATAATTCAATTAATAAACTATTAATACATAGAACAGAGGTATAAAAACATTCAACCGGGTGGAATAAAACAAGGAAAATAGTAATTAGTTAGAAGTAGAAAGTCTTGAGTGGCGTTTATGCAGCAATGAATTGAGAGGGGATGATTATATATATATATATATTTATACGTATACATAGGGTGACCCATATGAAACTGAAGTGTTTAGACGCACATTTACTTGATTAATATCATTAATTATTCTTTACAATCCTTCAGTCTCATTTGGGTCAGCTATATAATAAGGGGTTTATTTTATATTTATTACATTACTACTGTTTAATAATTTCGACTTTCATAATTTGCTTTAACATTAATAGCCAAAAAAATATTAATATTTTATAATTCATATATTTATTTGTTTTTTAAAAAAAATCAATTTTTATATAACTGATATGTGAATTTCGTTTTAAATGGCTATATATATATATATATATATATATGAATGTATCTAATTTAATTTTTTCACTTTAATTTTCAACATATTAAATTTTAAACTAATTAAATTTTTAAATATCAATGTTTCTTTAAAAATAAAATAAAAATCTAAAAGTAAAAAATATGCGTCTTAATAATCAAAATTGCGACCCCATTATAAAATGTACGCTTATGGTAACGTCTCATCATATTCATGAGGGGAGCCATCTTGTCCTTTGATAATCAATACAAGGCGGTTGAGAATATACATATCTATATATATATATATATATATATATATATATATATATATATATATATATATATATATATATATATATAAGGAAGGGTCGCGAAGTGGTAACGTCTCAAAGAGGGGTTCTGAACATGCGATGAACACAAATATGAACGACTTGATAAAAGAGCAAACGTATATAATATTGACGACAGTATAGTTATCTCTCACTCATTTAAATATCAACATTATTAGTATTCGCCGCAATTGGATATTTAAGATGAAGTTCTGTAGGGTGTCATAAACTCTGATGCGCATTTCGGTTTAACGTAATGAATTCTTTAAACATGTTACAACCTATAATTTTCAATTATTATTTTTAAAAGAATAGAACTAATATTTTAAACTTATATTTTTTCATAATCGTAGTTTTTGTTTAACCTATTTTTTTTTTGCATACAGTGTATATTAAAGTTGATTATAAAAAATATTTTCAATTTCAAAACTAATAAAAATACTCTTCTATATATTCATTTCTATAATTTTTATTCGAAGTTATTAAATATCAAACTGTAAAAAATGTTTACATATTAGGTAATTTTGTATTTTAAAATTGTTTTATATTTAATTAATTAAAAATTGTTATTAATAAAAAGATTAGTGAATTTTTTGCCAATTATTTTGTACAATATTTTATTTATATTTTTAATTTAAATCTTATTTAAATCTTCTTTTAAATTAAAAAAATGCGTTTAAACAATATATATATATATATATATATATATATATATGTATATTATTATTCAAACAAATAATATATATATATATATACCAGGGTCGTTTGATAAGTATGGTAAAAAATTAAGAAAAACTAAATTGAAAAATTTAATTAAATTAATTATTTAATTAAATTAAACAATAAATCAACTTACCATACTTATACTCGTAAAACGACCATCGTATATAGATGTAAAAACATATATATTTATATATGATTTTTTGGGTAATAAGTACTTTTGCCAAAACTGACATAAGAGCAAATAAAGTGTTTTATGTATTATTTTACGTATATCTAGGGTCATCTAAATGTGACGCCTATATTTGTGTTTTATTAAAAAGAAAAGTGTGTATAGAGTGGTATATAAGAAAACATGTGTATAATTTCTTTTTAATAAAACACAAATCTAGTCATCACATTTGAATAACCAATTATTTTAAATTGAAAAAACCGTTTTCCACAAATTACTTTCTTTTTTGCACTATTATGAAAACTAAATCAAACTTTAAGCATACAAATTAATAGACAATAAAATGATAATGGACACAACACAGACTAAACATAAAGTCCACATCAAAGTAACATCATAATTATACATTGTTCTGAATTTACCCTAACTGATTAGAATACCCTTAAGTCGACGTGTATTAATGTTTTAGATGCGGGTATTAAATTCTTTATTCGGCTAGAAATTTAACTTAAACTTTTCTTAAAGAATAAATTTTTAATTATGAATATATATCTTTTTGTAACATTAAACTATTTTTCTCTCTGTTTGATTAAAGTCTTGTGTAAACAAAAAATAGAATATAATGATGAATTTATTTAAAAAATAATTATAAATTAATTGTTTTTTATTAAATTTCAGTAAATATATTCCATTAAATTTTTGTGACGACTATAATTACATTTTAAACATAAACTTCTTAAATAGCTACAATAATAAAAATCTTATAATAATTATGATATTATTTTTCATAATATTTTGATTTCTTATCTATTTGTTAAAAAAAGAAAATCAAAATCAATAAATTCAGGTGACTGGGGCTATGTTTTGGTTACTTTTTGATAATTAGAAAATAATCAAAAACGCATTATATGGGATTTGTACTTATAATAATTTTTCTAGCATATATTAAAGTGTTTCCTACAGCTAGTTACTCTACACTTAGCTTTAAATGAATTTATATATATTATATTTACATGTACATTCTAAACCATTATCTTGTAAATGAAAATCAAATCTATAACACCAATAACTGAAATACACCCTTAAACCATAACATTCATGTCAACATACTTTACTATCAATATTAAATTTTCTTTTTTCAAATTCTTAATTAGGCTTTCTCCACATATTTTTGTGTCCATTACTTCCAAAATATTAAACTTAATTTCATTTACAAATATAATATACTTACAATATTTTAAATATAAGTTTTCATACATATTGCATATTCGAATCGCTTTTTGTAATTGCTTCGTTCACAAACAGTTAACCTTGCAGTTCTTCCACGATAATTTTTATTTCCAATAATTTCTGTATTTTTTAATATTTTCTGTGATCAATTCCAAACTATTAGACAATTTTGGTATCCTTATCCTTATATTTTTTATTTCTTTTATCAGATTGATCTAACAATTTGTGTCGACATCATTGAATTTTAATTTTATTCAATTGTCGATTGAAAATAATTCAGTATTAAAATAAAATCAACATTGAAAATAATTCTTTTCTAAAAGGTTTGTGATACATTTACTTTTTTCTTATAAAGTTTTTTTATTACCTAGGAACCCTGTCTTCTACTCGCTTCACTTGTCAACTCCCAAACTTGCTTGTATGTAACAATGTACGGAGCATTATTACTTTATTTCATAAAATTTGTACTTCGGTAATTCTTAGAAATCTTCGGGAAAGTTCGGAAACCAAATTTTCATATCCCGTTCAAGAACCTTTCTTTTTTGAATAAAAAGGTTATTATTCTGTCAGTTTTATCTATAGATCTTTTATGAAACTCAATCGTGATAATTCTATGAACTATTTCAATGTTCAACGTTATTTCTGCAATTTTTTGTATATATATTTTCATAAGTCTTAAAATTCATTTTTCATCCTGATTATTTTTGGAATATTTCCGTACTCATCTTATTCATTAACCAATTGTTAGTTTAGAGTTTTCTGATAATATTTTACACTATACTATATGGAATTCAGTTCCATACACAATTTTACGTTATGAACATTTTTCTAACTTAAAAAAAATCCATCCAATTTATTTTTTTTTATTTTATTCCTTTACGAATTTTTTGACATTATTTTAGTTATAAAAAATAATAAGGATACCAAAAAAAAAACAACTAACATCATCGAAAAACTTAATTGCAATTGCGAGATTATTTACTGTTGTAACAATACTATTTGGAGGTTATCTTTTTTATGTATGATAAATTGATAGTCAGATACTTTTGTATGTTAAAATATTGAATGTTTAATTCAATAATTTATTTTTTCTAAATTACTCGTTTATTCTAATTTGTAAATATAATAATTGAAATACTATATAAATAATTTTATGAAGAAAAATTTAGTGGATATCAAAGGTGATTGGACACTTTTATGATTGACTGTATTATTATATCAAAATTCCAAAATGTCATTTTTTAAAATATATTTCTTTCTACTATACATAAATATAATTGGAATTTTTCTATCATCTACAATTTTATGGCAAATAGTGTCATAAATTTAATTCATATTATAGCATGCTTTTGTGATTATATGTTAGGACACACATGTTTATGTTGTCTACTGAATTGATTAACGTTATTTGCTGCAAGACACAACGTACTTAGATGCATTTCATACACTTCACAATATGCAACGTGATACATGCATGTTTTCCTGACAGTTGTTATTCCATTTGTGGTTAAAATTTATACAATAAGCCTATATCTGTTGAATTGTATAGTGTTTAATGTTTAATTGTTACTGTTATTTCCTAAAAACTATATTTAATAACCCACAAAAATTATGAAACATGCATATGAATAAAACATTTTAAATATTTTACTTATTATTGAATAATAATTAAAATATGGTACAATTTTTTAGTAATATTGTACAAAATATATTTTTATATTACAAATTTCCTTCAAAAATATTTTAATAAATACTTAGAAGCATAAATGTTACTTTGCAAAAATCTTGCTTGCAAAATTCATGACACGAAAAATATTTTAAACGAATTTCTCATTGATTGTAACTGTATACATCGAGACTCTTCTATTTATTAGTTTCACATGATCATACATACTTCCAACAAAAATTGCAGTTTTGGTGTAATATAGGGTCATCTAAATATAATACCTAGATTTGTGTTTTATTAAAAAAACAAAAACAAAAGAAACTATACACATACCTCCCTATACACCACCTTATATACATGTTTTTTTTTAATAAAACACAAATCTAGGCGTCACATTCAGATGAGCCTATATATTTAATTCAATGTGATTTCTAAAAACAGATGGAACGAAGAAAAACTTCAAAAAAAATATGAAAATTAATCATTACTTATTATAATTGAAAAATAATTTTTCGAGGGAAATTGCACAAATAATTTAAATATGATGGTTTATAGTTTTTAATATAGTAAAAAAAAATTATCGCTACAATGTACAATAATTCATATACGAATCATTAATATTTTTTATTAGTAACTTTGAATTAAATATTTAAAAGACGCTAAATGTGAAACGATTCGTTTATAAAATATACATCTAACAAAATATGATCTTTTATCAAAATTAATAAATTATCTGTGTATTGACAATTCATCATACGAATGTTACAATTGATTTTGTCCTGGTTTGTTGTGAATTAATTTAAAAAGTAAAAATCAATTGTAATTCCACTTCTTCCACAAGATGTTCGATTAGATAATGAAAACCATTTTTCTATTAAAATTCCATTAAATTGAGATGTAAACATCTTAATTATATAGACCAAACATATGTAACTAGTGAAAAATTAAACACAACATTATGTTTTCTTTTCAAAAAATAAATAAAAAACTAAAAAAAATGTTTTTATTATTTTTCCTATTTTTGTCTAGTATTTGGAATTAATACAGGTATTTTATTTTTTAAGTAAAAATTACGCATTAGAGGGATGAGGTTAAGAATTTATTAAAAAAATCAAGTTCAATAATTATATATATATATATATATCACACATCATCAACCCCATATCAATCCACTACTGGACGAAAGCCTCAATGAATGTTAACCATTCACTGATATTTGGTCATATTCATCACACTGACCAGGCGGATTGGTGAAGATTTTTTTATTCGGGGTTTACTCCCTTCTCGACAGTTATTTTTTACAAGATGAGGTTGTCGGCCTTCATGCTCAACCCTCAATAATGAGGGATTCTCCGACCGGGAATCGAACGCAATCTCCCGCATGACACGCGGTGATGCAAACCACTGTACTACCCAGTTGATGTAAATATATATATATATATATATATATATATATATATATATATATATATATATATATATATATATATATATATATATATATATATATATATATATATATATATATATATATATATATATATATATATATATATATATATATATATATATATATATATATATATATATATATATATATATATATATATATATATATATATATATATATATATATATATATATATATATATATATATATATATATATATATATATATATATATATATATATATATATATATATATATATATATATATATATATATATATATATATATATATATATATATATATATATATATATATATATATATATATATATATATATATATATATATATATATATATATATATATATATATATATATATATGTATATATATATATATATATATATATATATATGTATATATATATATATATATATATATATATATATATATATATATATATATATATATATATAATTAACTGAAAAGCATAAAAATAGTTTCGTAATGATGTAGGATTCATATAAGGGCTTTATTGAATTTGAAAAATTTTCACTAAATATAAAATGAACTAATATACATTTTATATACATTTTACATTTTAAAGTGCAATTAAAAAGCACATGGAGAAAACTTAGGATTATAGAATAAATTTGTGTTCTAACAAAACAATAATCATCGGCACCAAACTAGAAAAACTAAGAAATAGATTTCGTATAGCATACTGAAATAACTCAAATTATTTGTCAATCATCGGTTTTGGATTCTGTAGAACATTTATGGAAAAGAACAAAAGAAATATTTAAACTAGTCATTATATTTTAAAAGAAGGAGAACTAAAGATATATTTTCTGAAAGAATAGAAGAAAATCAATCCAGTTTCAACAAATTAAACTTATAAAATCCATATATGGGGTCATCCAAATATGACAGCTAAAATTGTGTTTTATTAAAAAGAAACAAAAGAAACTATACACATGTATCTTTTTAAGAAAACACAAATCTAAGCGTCACATTTGGATGACCCCATATAATATATTAAAACCTGTTTTAAATGAATTTTAACCCCAACACCACAATGATTAAAATTTTAATAGAAAGGCTCTGACGATAATGGCGTCGCCATCGAAATGCATTTGCCGATATAATTATAAATAATAAGTGAATAATAAGTGATTATTAAACACTTTAAACCATTGTTGTGTTGGGGTTAAATTCATTTGTGTTAAAGTAAATCAGCCACAGTTCCAAAACGACAAATACCTGTTTTAAAATCGAAATGACGTTTCACTAAATATTAGTTTTTAAAATTAAATTTTTTTAGACCATTGTTTGGACCGTTGTTTTTTTAGATCATGTGATTGTTAATATTCAAATACTGTTATGTGTAAAAATATCTTATTGATTTAAAAATGTTATTTTTTTACAATTTCAGGTTTGTTCTAATTTGAAAATATAATATTTTGATGTAAATTAATAACTCGTTAGATAATTATAGAATTGGAAGATGAAGGAAAATTATTTTTTAAAAAATAGCAGATAGAAATATCTTCAATTTTTTTATGAAACAAAATTTAATAGATATGACAGTCAGTGGATAATTTTGTGATAGACTGTATATAACTTCAACAATTTAATATTATAAATTATAGGAATATTTTATTTAATATAATAAACAATAATAATTACGTTTATTTTATATGCCAAATAATCGTATAATTAATAATTTGATTCTATTAAAATGCATTTATCGAAATCACATTTACTTTACAATGAAATAAACAATTGATATGCAAATTATCACATCATATATTAATATACAGTAATTCAATATACTAGCATATATTAACTTAATATAGTATAATAATGCAATGTAATATAACATTGTTATGTAATTCCATCCAACGTAACATGTAACTTGTTAGTAATATTGAAACTATGTTACTAGTATACTAAAACATTTTAATTCTATTATTGATGATTACTAGTTAGTTACTTATTTAAGCCCATTAGAGCTTAAAAAAAATCTAATCCATATTTTTTTATTTTCTTTAAACTTTTAATATTTATAACGATTAGATCCATATATAAAATGTGATCTTCAACCCAAATACACTATCGTCACAACACCATAAGGTATTGCAAAAGTTATAAACCAGAATTTAATTAATGATAAAACTAGAATTTATAGCACTCCGATGATAATGGCATGACCATCAAAATGCACATCAACTTATAAACAAATAAAGTGAACAAAGGGTAATTATTGAACACTTTTATAATACCTTGTGGTGATGAGTGATGTTCATTTAAATCGAAATGAATTTTCACAGTATTAAAACAAATAATTACAAGTTATCTAATTTTAGGAAATAATTTATTTAATAAATTCATTTTTTAATTATTAGTTAACAGTTTTAAGTTGGATATATATTTAATAAAAAAGTTTTCCTTAATTGACTTTCTTGATATTTCATATATGTTTATCTTTAATTTTTTTACTTATTTACAGTAATTACCAAATCATATTTTATCTTATTTATAAAATAAATTATCTTTTATTTCTATATACTAATATAAATTATAATTTCTTTACATCTCCTTCGATTTTAATACAACTTAAGAATATAATTTATTTAGAATTTAAATGTATTATTAGGTATACCCATAAATAACGTCGTTTTTTGATACTGTACAACATTTTATTTTATTTAATAATTTTATTTATTTTATTTAATGAGTAGATGGAAATGTTTTTAAAATGTTTAAAAACTACATTACTTCTGGGTTCACCTAATATGTTATTTTTTTTAATTTGTCTTATTTTCGTTTACTTACAAAACCATATTACTTGTAATTATTGATCTTTAATTTCAATTTCTTTTACTCTTAATTTTTGGTCTATTAAAATACACTATTCTACAATAAAAATTAAAATTCGATCTATCTATCAATTTCTAGATGATTTCCTTTTATATAATGAAATCGCTAAAACTTAGTCAATGACGCTTCTCCTATTTTATCCATTGAATGTATGCTCTCCCTTTAAATTTCCCCTTACTCTTCCGTTTAATATGTACAACTTGTTATTATTACATAATTATATCAATTTATTTTAATTCAGGTTTATTATTTTGTCTTGCTTATTCACTTCTCAATCTAATATTCATTAATTATATCATAATATGTTTATATATTGCATTTTAATCTATAGTATTATCATTTGTTATTCCATTTCTTGCATTGATGTTTGTTTTTTAAATTTCCTCTTTCTTTAATATTTTGTTCTCAATTATTTTAAACCCAAAATACTTTAGGTTCGTACAACTCAAGTATTTAAGTGAATTGTACATGATTGCAGTTACAATGATTATTTTTATTTCTACTTTATTTACAATATTCAACTCTTTGTGTTTACATTACGAATACTGTTACTCATTACTGATACATTACTCTTCTATTACACAGTTTTTTGATTCAAATCATACAATAATAAGTACTTAGTAAATTTCTTTTATCTATTTTATATTCAAATTCAAAAATAAATATCATATTATATTCAAAATTAAATGTCAGATATGTATTTGTGTTAACTGAACAAATACTTCATATATTCAATGGATTAATGAATGCTATAAACATAACATTTTGCTTGTTAAACTGATTAATAATTATTCACTCTCTATTTTAAAACATTAAACAACAAATTGCAAATTATTTTAAAAAACAAAGTTTATAGTTTTTAAATAAATTTGTTCAAAGTACGAAATTAAAATTAATCTACATACACACACACAATTATGTATATATATATATATATATATATATATATATTCATAATTATTGATCTTCTAAATTAATATTACAATAAACATACTTTTCGTCATTGTGATAAACTTAAGTAGAAACATAATAACTTATGAGAAATATTTATTTTCTATTATTTTTTCAAAATTATCGAAAATCATTTATTAAACATTTTTTTTATATATTTTACATATATTATACACATACATACCCATACATTCACACACACACAAATATGTATGTACAAATATGTATATATGTATATATATATATATATATATATATATATATATATATATATATATATATGATTCGACTTTAGACTAATTTGTAATTTAAAAATTATAAAAATAAATTTTCTAAAAATTAATAACATAACTACTTTGTTTATATATATTCGTAGTCACTTTTAAAACATATGTTAATATAGGATGGCCCATATGGGACTGAACGGTTTAGACATACATTTATTTCCCAAATATACTTTACTATCATTCAGTCTCATTTGGGCCATCCCCTATATAAATTTCACAAATGTTCACATTACATTGAGATTTTGTAAAATATCATAAAATATTTATATTTCTTTAATTGAATTTTAATCCAAAATTAATTTTTGAACTTAATACATAACTTGAAGAGAACACAGAAACATAATTATTAATGTTTATCTTTATGTTTAAAATTTCACTATTGTTTTAAGTTGTAAAACGTAATAATGTAAGTACAAAACTAAATATTAATTTACGTACTACTTATAATGTGTATATATATATATATATATATATATATATATCGTGATCGAAAAACCTCCAAATCATTACGAGAACAAACAAGAATAACTGATTTAATCAATGGCCGTAGTTAAGACATGTATTGTAATAAAAAAAGAAGACAATAGACAAAAATTATTATGAAATGAGGACCAATAAATAACAAAACAAAAAGACCAAAGAATAATTACTATCAAAAATTAAGAAATGAAATTATGAAATGCAATGTAGGTGAGGGTTGGATTAAATTAGCCGTGAACAGGAAACAATAGAAGAGTCTTAGGAAAGCATTCAAAAAGAGCCAGTGACATTCTATAAGGTATTCGCTGTTATAAATTTTTATAATGATAATGAACACGCACACACACACAAACATATAAATATATAATATATATATATATATATATATATATATATATATATATATATATATATATATATATATATATATATATAATATATATATATATATATATATATATATATATATATGAATAATTCAGCTGCTCTTAACAACAGAAAGATGTGTGGAAAGATGTATATTAAGAATAACATGAAAAGATAAGAAAATAAATCAATAGATAAAAAAGAAAAAAAACGTTATGGATGTTAGAACAAAAGTAAAAAGTTTAAAATGAAAATGAACTTGTCATATAGCAAAAAAAAGGAAACCAACCGATGGATAAGAAAAGTAATTGATTGGAAACCCAAAAATAATAAATCAATGAAGAAACCTATAAATAGATAAGACAACAAATAAGAAAATTTGTCGAAATAGACTAGAAGAGAATGGCATTTGATCGCACGAAGTGAAAAATTTTGGAAAAGCCTTCATCCGCCAGCAAATTGAAAGAGCTTGATGAGATGATAAAATATATATATATATATATATATATATATATATACATATATCATCATCATCATAACGCCCACATCAGTCCACTACTGGACGAAAGCCACAATGAATGCTAACATATATATATATATATATATATATATATATATATATATATATATATATATATATATATATATATATATATATATATTAATATATAAATATATAATTATTTTAAAATGTTCATATAGATTTTTATTTTAAAAATAATTATTAGAATTCTTTAGTGAATAGCAAAATATAAATAAAATTACATACATTAAATTATTTTTATCTTAAAATATATCAATATGAATATTACATTCGAATATTCAATTTGAATATCTAATCAATTTCATTATTGAAATACTTAATGTATGTATTTTTAAAAATTTATTAATTTTTGAACTAATTTTATTGAAAATATAAATTAAAACATGTATTTTTCCAATCCAAATTATATATATATATATATATATATGTGTGTGTGTGTGTGTGTGTGTGTGTGTATGTGTGTGTATTTGTGTGTGTTTAGATATTTTTCTAATTATAATTATATTTTTCCCATTTGTAAAGAATAAATTTAATAACTTAAATAACTTTTTATCTAAACAACACGTTTACTAATTTTTCTCACATTATATTCGTTTTTAATTTATATTTTCATATAAATCTATTAAATGTAAGTAATGAGAAAACAACAAAAAATTTAATTATTAAAATATTTCTAATTAATATATAATGTACATTTTAATTTATGAATTTTATTATCTTCTCATTGTTAAAATTTATTACTTAAAATTGTATTATTTTTGAAAACTACTTATTGATTTAATATTTTTTTGACTATTTAAAATAGTATTAAATACATTAATATACATTTTTAAAAATCAATTATGTGATCAACACCGGAAATATTTCAATGGATTAAAAACTGACTAGCCAAAATATTTTGTTAATTATGTCTATTTTCCAAATTAATAGTTCATAAATGGAACTATTTTATTAAAATATGCATATTTATATTCCCCTCTACTATTCTTAACGCTACGTATCCGTGCGTAATTAGCAATTACCTACGTTCGGTCAGTCATGATAGATGGATGGATTTAGACGTGGACATAATGTCGTAGTTAATTCTCACTGACAAGTTTTCATCGCGTGCGAATGAAACTCGGCAACAACAACATGATGATATAACTTGAGAAGGGATCGCCTCAAGCCATCTACGTCAAGAGGGTAGATCTTCTTTACGCAAACATTAATAAGGTGTATACGTCTATATCTGGTTTCTTAATATTTCAGTAAAGACGATCTTGTAGAAATACAATTTTTAGACATAAAAAAAATTCAATTCTTAAATTCTTTAATATATATATATATATATATATATATATATATATATATATAATAACTTATTTTTTACTATTTTTTCTGTCAATAACATCCCTTTTGTAATAATTATTTATAATTATAAAAAAAACATATTATTTTGCTGCGTTTCTTAAGATAATCCATAAATAATATATATTGAACATTATAAAAATATTTCTTTAAAAAAAATGAAAGAAATATTTTTATTTTTTTTCAAAAAAATAATCATATATCATCATAATTATATCTGCTTATATTAACTCATACTGGGAGAAAGCTTACACATATACAACTATCTATCGAACAATAATGAATTCCTACAAATATTCATTAAAAATAACTCTTTTATATATAGTAAATGAGTAGTGAAAGACAAGTGTTGATTTAGTTAATAACTTGTTCTGTATAATGCAGTTCTTTTTCTTTCTGAATCTTCTATTTGAATCATTTCATATAAAAATCTGATTACGGTACTTCATTTAAGATATAGTTTTTTATAGAAAGAAATATTTTCAAATTATTCTATCTTATCTTCTACAACCACCAAAAAACATTTTATTTTTTAGATGGAAATCATTAATTAAAACTTCCAAAACTACGCTCAATATGAACTTTGATCTATAATATCCTTTCATAAATTTTATAAATTACTGAAATAGTTTTTGTAGTCATTTTGCGATGATTAAATAAAAACAGTACATAGTGGTGAATATACGTTTTATTTACTTCCATTTAAAATAAACTAAGAATGCATTTAAGTCAAGTATAAACGATCTGTCACACATTAAAAAAATGTTTATCAACAAATCTTTAAAGTCATTCATATATCAATTATATAAATGTTTGTTTACCCTATGTATATATATATATATATATATATATATATATATATATATATATATATATATATATATATATATATATATATATATAATATATATATATATATATATATATATATATATATATATATTATATATATATATATATATATATATATATATATATATATAATACTCAGTTTCGATTCCCGGTCAGAGAAATAGACAAGCTTTTTAGTCGAAATATCAGTAGCTTGCATAAAGGAGTAAGCCTGAATAAAAAATTCTTACCAACCTTTCTGAACAGATAGTTAATATGACTAAATGTCAATGAATGATAACATTCAATAGACTTCCCCTAGAAATGGACTAATATGAGCTAATATGATGATGGTTATGAATATTTTTCCACATACTTTACTGATAAATCGATAAAATAACGTGTTCTTTAATTGAACTTCAAGATCTCATTCTATAATTTCATTCTCCATCTTAAGATATTTAAACTTATGTTCATCTTAATCTGTCCATCATAGGTCATAAGAGTTTTCATACGTTACATATATATATTAGGTTGGCAAATATCTCCCTTCCGCCTTCTGGTCTTTTGAATTTCGCAGCTATGTACAAAAAAAAAAAAAAAGCGGTAGGGAGATACTTGCCAACCTAATATATATATATAAATATATATATATAAATATATATATATATATATATATATATATATATATATATATATATATATATATATATATATATATATAACAGTTCATTAATTGTCACATAAATTAACTATAACCCTCTACTGATATTCAAGACACAGATAACATAACTGTTTTGATTTTGTAGCTTATATTTATACAAATAAAAAACTTTACAAATATCACAAAATTTTAAGAAATCTTCAATATTTATTATTAACATATTTCATAAATGAGAATTTTAATTACAGAGCTATATTTTTTTAGAAAAACAGTTTTAAATTATTAAATAAATTTTATAATTGGATACTCTAAAAATAATAAAAAACAAAATATGCATCATCAAAAAAGTCAACAAAATTTAATTACTTAATACATCAAATCTTGTGATTTAAAAAATCAATCATAGACGTATAAATAAAAGAGACACATTATTTATTTTTTCTCTCAACGTTCGTCATACATACATACATATATATATATATATATATATATATTTTTGTTTGTGGATCACACACACACACACACACACACACACACATATATATATATATATATATATATATATATATATATATATATATATATATAAGAAATATAAAAAAAGAACAAATTAAAAATTTAAACCATTACAAATAAACAATAGCCGTACTTAAAATTGCATTATTTACAAGTTAGAGTATGTGTATATAATTTCTTTAATTGACACATATAAAATCAAATTAAATGAATGTGCATTATAAAAATATAATGAGCACAAAATAGCTCACATATTTCAGACAATTGATTTAACACTACTTGCTTCCATGCAAACACAATTTCCTAAATTATTTAATTATACAAAGTAAACTTACATGTTTGTCTTTGTAATGCACATTCAAGTTCAAATCTATCAGTTCTGCTATCCAAACTGAAATATATTCTCAAGTTAAAACTAACATCTTATAATTTATTCAATAATCGTAATATTTCCCGTTACAAACACACACACACACACACATATATATATATATATATATATATATATATATATATATATATATATATATATATATATATACATAAATATAATATTACTATATTTCATAGATCATACTATCTTCTCAATACTGAAATATCAAATTTAAAGAAAAAAGTTAGTTTTTTCAATATTTAATGATA
>CP092093.1:24740000-24752500 GCA_029203775.1 Neoneuromus ignobilis
AAAACAAAAATTACGTTATAGTAAAAGTGAAAAAATTAAATGAAAATAAGTCGATTACATAGTACGAAGATACGATCACCGATAAGCAAGAGAAATTATTAATTAAAAACCCAGATATATATATATATATATATATATATATATATATATATATATATATATATATATATATATATATATATATATATATATATATATATATATATATATATATATATATATATATATATATATATATATATATATATATATATATATATATATATATATATATATATATATATATATATATATATATATATAAGAACTCTCATGAGAAGATCCATGAAAATATGAAACAGAAAGAAAAAAAATCATCAGAATGGACTAGAAGAAAATAGCTTAAATCAATGAAAGTGGATGGTTTTGGAAAAAGTTTACATTCAGTATTGAATGAAAAGAGGTTAATAATATAAATATATATATATATATATATAATATATATATATATATATATATATATATATATATATATATATATATATATATATATATATATATATATATATATATATATATATATATATATATATATATATATATAAATTATACAGACAACAAAACAATTATTTTAATTCTTGCTCAGAACAAACACTAATTTATTTCATATAAATTTATATTCTGACTTGCAATTAAAATATATTTTTTTAAATAAAATTATTTTTGAAATTAATAAAATATAATATCATATAAATATGCATACATCAAGTAAATAATTGAAATAAACCAAATTAATTGACATAAATCAAATATTTTTTTAAATGTACATCTACATCTCTCTCTCTCTCTCTCTCTCTATATATATATATATATATATATATATATATATATATATATATATATAATATAAATATCTTTTCATACCATGGAATTTAAATCATCTGCAATTATATACAATTTATTTAAAATATACTATTATATTACCAAAAAAATCAGTTTCTCCTAGCACGATAACATCAAAAAATGTAAAGATATTATATTTATAAATTCACTAGTAAAATTTTCGAATAAGAAAAGAAATTTTATACTTTTACATCTTCAAAGGTTCATTTGAAATAAATAATTTGTAAAATCAGGAAATTAGTGATATTTTTCATAAATTGTTTATAAAAATTATTATATTACCAGTTAAACAAAAATATTAAATTAAAATTATTCTTATTTTAAATTAAATCCTTTTAACTGTTTTTCTATTACTATGTATATATTTAGTTATTAAAACTTTAGACATTCATATTAGTATAGTTAATTCTCAACAAAGATAAGGAAGAATTGATTTCTTTACAACCTTTTCTTACCATACTATGTCGATACCAACCCTTCATTTGCTCCTGTAATCCTATAACGGAAAAAAATCTAAATAAGTTCAGCCCTACAATAAGACGCTAACAAAAATAACGTATAGCTAAAAGAGAGGGGTTGGACGTATTCATGAGTGGGGTGGGTTTTTCAAATCGTCCCCTCAAGCGTAACATTATATCAGTCGATAGTTTCCACCCTAATATATATATATATATATATATATATATATATATATATATATATATATATATATATATTATATGCCTGTGTGTGAGTATCTTTTCTATAGTAAAGACAGAGACTACACTGACTTGCTTACGTAGTTATCGCTTGTGTGTGTATATATATATATACATATATATATATATATATATATATATATATATATATATATATATATATATATATATAACAAGTTCATATAAAAGTAATATATGTTAGTTATTTCTTAGAGATGAACCACTCAGAATAGGATTTATACATACTATTATATGAAATTTTTATGGTACGTCTGCAATAGAAACATGTTTATTTAGAATCCGATTTCAAATGTGCATCCGTTTCTCTTTTAGAAAACATAATCTCATTTATCAGTTGAAATAAACAAGTCCTTAAATCAAACTTTCGTAATCCTGTTTTTTACATTTATTCAATATATATATATATATATATATATATATATATATATATATATATATATATATATATATATATATATATATATGAATACTGATATTAATATTGTATTCGAAATGTTTTATTCTTTTCCTATTGTTATTTTTTATCAATTCATCTTATTTGTTTCGTATACACTTTTTAAGTCAATAATATTCAATGTTATCAACTATTTGGTATATGATAATACTTATTTCAAAGAATATATGTAAATTGATTAATAAAAAGTACACTATATAAATATAATCAGATAGATTTATATACAGATCAAACTGTAATTTTAAAATGTAAAGAAACTAATTGAATTTTTTTAGATAATTTTGACATAAATGAAATATCACCCTGACACCACAAAATATTAAAAATTGTTCAATAATTATTTGATATTCATTTTGTTTGTTTATACACTGATGCGCATGTCAATTTCAATATTGTCATCATGAGAGCACTACGTTATAAAATTTAATTCTAAAATCTATATTTTATAAAAAAATCATATTATAACACTCATTGCATTGAATTATTACATCAAAAATCACACATCAGCTTGTAAATAAAAAAAGAGAACAATAAATATTTATTGAATACTTTTTCAATATATTATGGCATTGGGGTGATAGTTAATTTGGATGAAAATGAATTTGTCACAGTTTCAGAATAAAAAGTTTAAAAAGACTTATTTACAAATAATAATATTTTTTTTTTAATAATAACATATTTATTTATTTTACTTTTCTTAATTCAAAAACATCAAGACTACAAATATGTAACGAATATAGGGTCATCGAAATGTGACACCTAGATTTGTATTTTATTAAAAAGAAACTATACACATGTTTTCCTAGACACCATCCTATAGACATGTTTCTTTTTAATAAAACACAAATTTAGGCCTCACATTTGGATGGCCATATTAAAATATACCAATACTCCGTAAAATTCTGGTGCTGAAAATGTATAAAATTGTATAATATTAAAAAATATAATTATTTTTTAAAATATTTTTTTTTGTCAAATTGTTAACGCTAATAAAAATTTAATGATAATGGATTATATTATCATTATAATAAATGTGTTTAAACTTCGTTTTCGATATTTGTAATTTAACGAATTAGGACCACTTTTATTTCTACAAAACAATGAAACACTTTAATATAAAATAAATTATCATTATCATTTGTTTATTGTAAACATTAAATACATTATTGCTTAAAAAATTACACTTTGAAATTGAAGTAAATACTACATCAAATTAATTTATTATTAAATATATTATATGTTTGTGTTAAAATTAATTAATTTCGCCTTACTTTACTTTTCATGAAAAAGGCATCATTAATATGCAAAGTTAAATCAAGATAGGAAATTTAATTTATTCAAATTCTACAAAATAGATAACCTATAAAAATAAAACAAACTTCTCAGATCATTTTAACAATTTATTATTATATCCAAACATTAAATAAAAATATTTTTTTAATATCTTGAAGACATTATGGTCATTTATATTGTGTTAATATTAGAGTATATATATTTAAATGATATTGTATTTAATTTCAAAAATGTTCGTAGTTCAAATTTGTATTAATTATTTCTCTTTCCACATTTAATTTACTTTATATATATATATATATATATATATATATATATATATATATATATATATTAGGTTATTATAAAGCTTTCAACTCAATATATACATCAGTAATATAAAATATTCGTAGGAATCAAGGAATTGAAAAGTATATATAAAGCTTTTAGAAAATATTTTCAGAAATGCTACATCTTCCGTAAAAATAGACGAAACAATAGGAATATTTAAAATTATAAAAGGAGTGAGACAGGACGATGCAATATCACCAAAACTGTTTACAATTACTTTAGAAGTATTTAAGAGACTAATATTATAATATGAAGGGATAGAAATAAATGGTAAGGTACTTAATCACTTAAGATTTGTTGATGATATTATTATTTTTTCGACAAATGTATATAAAATAATTGTACAAAAAAAGTAAAAAAATGACTTTATGATAAATATCAACAAAATAAAAGTAATTTTCAATAAATTTTCAGATCAAAGAAAAATCGAATTAAAAGAAGGAAAAAAAGAAGTTGAAAACTATGTATATCTGGTACTAGTTATTAACACTAAAGGAGCATTTATATATAAACAAGGGAGTAAAAATGAGGTAATATCAATTTGGAAGAAATTTGGATATTATGAAGTCAAATATTCATTTATGTTTAAAAAGAAATGTTTTCGATCAATGCATACTACCTGTTCGCACGTACAGCAGTGAAACATAGGAATTGAATACAAAAATAATTCAGTGAAACCAAAATAATTCAGTGAAAACATTGAATACCAAAATAATTCAGTGGCTTCAGATAACTCACAAAAATATGGAAAGATATATGTTGGGAATAACATGAAAACATAAAATCAGAAATAAATGGATTTGAGGAGAATCAACAATTCCGGATGTTATGACAAAAATTAAAATCCAAAGAAGAATGGACTACCGATGGACAACAAAAGTTATCGATTGAGAATCTCGATATATAAGAAATTACAGAAGAAGACCTATGGATAGATGAGACAAAGAAATTCACCGGAATAGAATGGAAGAGGAGGAAGGAAATGAATCGGTGGAAGAGGAAAATTTTAAGAGAAGCCTTCATTCAGCAATGGATAAAGAAAGACTAGTGATGATAATGATGATGAAAATTATATATATATATATATATATATATATATATATATATATATATATATATATATATATATATATATATATATATATATATATATATATATATATATATATATATATATATATATATATATATATATATATATATATATATATATATATATATATATATGTATATAGGTGTTTTTAAGCACGATAGAACTCTAAATTGAATCGCTATCGAAAGTTCTATCTAACCTAAAAACATCCTATATATATATATATATATATATATATATATATATATATATACACATGTGTGTGTATGTATATATCAAGGTATAATAAATGGTGTTTTTTAGGTTAGATAGAACTTTTGACAGGGATTCAATTTAAAGTTCTATCGCGCTTAAAAAAACAGCCTATATATATATTTATACGAGGGTCGTTTGGTAAGTATGGTAAATTTATTTATTGTTTAATTTAATTAAATTTGTCAATTTAGTTTTTCTTACTTTTTTACCATACTTATCAAACGACCCTCGTATATATATATATATATATATATATATATATATATATATATGAACACACATATTTATATATTTGTGTGTGTGTGTGTGTATCATAATATAAAGTGTGTTTATTTATATTTTATTTTCAAAATGCACTCTAAATACACAATTTTATTTAAGTACATATATTTTCTTTAGGGAATAGATATATTGCCTACAAAATTCAACTGTTATTTAAATCTGAAGCAATAAAACTTACAACGAATAGGATATAATAAAAATTTATATATAATTTGCGTTTGCAAGATCATTTTAAACTTCATTTTACTACAGTTTAAAGTTGTTTTCCTAAATTGAAATAATATAATAAAAATACTGACGGAGCATTGGCTATAAATAACTTTACTATATATAATCAATATTCAAATTCACAATTTTATAGATATAATAAAACTAATACATTAATTAATTTAATAACTCTCAATTAAAATAAGAAATATATATGTATGTCTGTTTTATATATTTTTTATTGATATAAAAAAATATTGAAATATTTAATTATAAAAATGTTAAGACATTAATAATTTTTTTTTCCATTTATATATTTTTTTTATTGAAGAATAATTTATAAAAAAATATCCATTTCTTTATATACTTTTCAATTTTAAAAACCTTCGTATTTTACTAATCATTTTATCAATGAAATATTTGTATTACAATAAACTACTGTAAAACATTAATAATCTTCGGAAGCATAACTGGATAAATAACTTATAAAACAAAAAAATAAAAACATATTCTTCTCATAATAATTTATAAAACATAAAAAAACTTAATAAACCTGATTGAGTATGAAAATTAATACTTATAATAATGTTTCAAGTTTATATGACAATATTTATATTAATGAATTTATAGAAAATAATGTGAAAATAAATATTTCAACAAAAATATTAGTACTGTGTTAAATAATATTCAATTTTTTGTTCTCTAATAACAACTAATAGTAATGAATATTTTATAAAAACCCAATAAAATTGTTTACTTAATAATTAAGCATCATCGTTAAAAAAAACATGTTACATCAAAATAATATCCAAATACAAACATATATATATATATAATATAATTTTAAATATTTATTACGAATTACAATCCCATTAAAATCATCGTACCAATTACATTAACGGCCATAAACAAATTTAATTATTGATAGAACTGAACAAATGTACATAACAAATAATAAATTTCTATACATACATATATAATTCCATGCAACGAAATACCATGATTAATACTCATCGCGGGACTATAAACTTAGCAAAAAGTAGCTACAAGACGTATTATATATATGTATATATATATATATATATATATATATATATATATCTTTGGCACTACAAGTTTCTCTTCAATCCCTGGCTCTGGCACCACTATGACCATAACTATTTTTTCAACTGTGATTAAATTTGAAGTATTGTACACGTATGCCTATCAGAATATTTACAGAGCGGAATATCGAATACTTAATACTATAGTTTATTATAATTCATTATAAATAACACACACACACACACACACACATATATATATATATATATATATATATATATACTCGTATATATGGAGTTGCTATTATTATTATTGAATAGATATTGATTGCAAACAATGATATATAAATATTTTAATTATATATATATATATATATATATATATATATATATTATATACATCGTATATATATATATATATATATATATATATATATATATATATATATATATATGTATATAAATATATATGGATAAATGAGCCATAAATATCATAAAAATCGTCGGAACGGACTTGAAGAGAAACGCATTGCGTTAATTGAAGTGTAATATTTTGGAAGTGACTTTCATTCAACAGTGGATTAAAAAGAGCTAATCATGATAATGATTATATTTAAAATAATATCAGAAACGAAAGGACTTGAATATATATTATCATTTTATAAAAAAAATATATAACTTATTATTTTCTAAAAAATTGCAAAACAAATTTTAATTTTGTTATTTATGACATCTTATAAGTTATTAACCAACAAAATAGTAAAAGTTATAAATTAAAAATATAAAAAAATGTTTATTATTTTATTCTACTTTTATAATTAAAATTTCCTTTAATGAATTAAAATAATTGAATAATTATAATAAAACTCAATTTTAATATTTTTAATTTTTTAGTGTCATGTCTGATATACAAGCCAATCTTTTATATTATTTTTAGAAGTTATAAAGTATTGTAAACTTTATTAGTTCAAATCAAAAACTATAGAATAATATTTATATACGATATTTAGGATTATTTTTATACTTGCATGAAAAAAGAAAATAGAATTACTGATTTAAATATATATATATATTGTTTCGTAAAAATATTATACAAATAAAAACTAGTACAGTTTATTTATGTATTTTTTAAAAATCAATCATCTGTGAAGTATTCTATAAATTTTTATTATTAGTAAAATATTGTAAATTAAATTTTAGTAAATCATTTTAACAAAAAAATAAATATAATATTCTTTTGTATATTTCTAAAATTTTATTGAATATTTTTGGAGATATAGGTACTATAACTTCAGAAAAATTGATAGAAGGGATCACATTATTAATTTTAAAATATCTAAAATAAATTGTTCTATTAGGAAATATATAACATTAATTAAATGTTTTGGCCACATAGTTTGATAATTTTAATCCTATGCACTTTTTCAACAAAAAAAATATTTTTATAAGTAATTACAACTATTTTACACACGGTAACAATTTCATTTTTCTTATTTATCGTTTTTGTAACAAATATAGTAAAGCCACGTACTAATAATATCGTACTGAACTATTGTTTCAAAGTTATCGGCGAAGCACGAAAGCTGTGAGCTTTAGAAGCACGCCTCAAAGTTTCACGCTAAGTCCATTGTAGAATAATGCCGTTCGGACAATGAGGCGGGGAGACAAGCATACTACAAGTTATAGACTGACTAATGTTAGCCAAAACTATCAATAGAAAAAAATTTCCCCGATTCTGAAAGCTGCATACTATTGCAAAGAAAAACCACGACATTGTATTTCATCTTGATATATATATATATATATATATATATATATATATATATATATATATATATATATATTTGCATTCACATCTTCAAAGTGCTATGAGTATATGTGATATATTTACATACGTATAGTAATAAATCTTAAAGGTTGGTTTCAGACAAAAACCACGCTTAATACAATATATAAATTAGATACATTATTCTTCATTAAGTGCTTGAATGGATATTTGAATTTGACTAATTTCAATAATATGCATTTAGTACTTAATTAATCAATTTCTACGTTTCATTAAATTGTACTTTGAAAAGTTAATATATTTGCTATATGTGAAAAATAAATATAATTTCTGTATAGTATTTACTAAATTATAATGATTTATAGATAATTTTCAGCTAATACCTATATTACACATATATTTTCACAAATATTAAAATTATGTGTTAAAATTCCTATTTTATATATATATATATATATATATATATATATATATATATATATATATATATATACATATATATACAACAGCGACCTCTTTCTATCCACTCTTGAATGAAAGTTTCTTCTTCAATCTATTTCTTTTCTATTCAATAATGATGATTTTTCTTATATCTGTGTCGCACCTATCTATCTATCTACCTATTATTTTTTATATAAATAAATTTATTTTTTCAAATATCGAATAATAAAATATCAATTTTTTATTGTGAAGAATTATATAAGGTCATCCAGATGTGACGCTTAGATTTGTGTTTTATTAAAAAAAAAGCAAAAGAAACTATACACATATTTCCCTATACACATATTTCTTTTTAATAAAACACAAATCTTAACGTCACATTTGGATAACCCTATATATGTATATATTTGTAATGCATTCTTTTATGATCATATTTCTGAATAAAATAAGATTCTTTAAGGTAATAATAAATATTTCAACACTAAACACGCAGTTTATTTTTCGCTGATGAGCTTAATTATAATATTATTACGCTATATTCTAAAATATATATAATTTTAATACTAAAAGAAGAAAAAATAAAAATATCACTCTCGAACTCTAAGCCTTTAACATCGTTATAAATATATTTATTATCCACTCACTTGTAGAACGACTAATGAGCAACGACTAGCTCACGTTTATCTTCATACCTCTTACCAATATATTCCAATAATAGTTTAGCTAATGATCTATAATACTATCAGTTGGTTTGGACATTTACGTAAAACATGTAACCAAGTGAAAGCAACACCATATACCAAATTAAATTCAGTAATCTGAAAATGAAGGAAATAACACACCAGCCTCTCTGTGTAGGATCATCTTATTATAAATATAAATTAATTCTAAATATTATACAACCGACGAAATAAATACAGGTATATTCAAAAATAGTAACAAATTTAAATTTATTTTAGTAACAGATACTACAACCCAATAAAATAAAATACTTGTAAATATATAATTTATTAACGAGTATCAAATTTCGATAAAAAATCATAAATAATTAGAATTTATTTATATATTTAAATATATACATATATATATATATATATATATATATATATATATAAAGGTGTTTTCTTAAGAGTGATAGAACTTTAAATTGAAATTAAACAAACACTAATTAACCGGATGACTATTTATTTGGTATTATTCGAAAGATCATTTTATGGAAATAATATTTAAAAATTATTTTGGGCATATGTGAATCACGACTGTCTTTGATATACTGTATTCTCTCAGTCCAATTTTGGGTCACTTTTTCAAACAATTAGGGTCTTTTATCCGCAATAACATGAGTTATGTTGGCTTCTAATGCCTCAATTGTTGCTAGTTTATCAGCATAAATTAGAGACTTCATATCTCCCATAAAAATAATTCAGAAGTGTCAAATCACACGATCGTGGCGGTAAATTCACAGATCCATTTTGGAGATAACATTATCGCCGAATTGTTGTTTCAATATCTCGATTGTTTCGGTCGAAGTGTGGCACGTGGCACCATCCTGCTGAAACCACTTCTCTTGCAGATCAATGTCATGCAAATTTGGAAAGAAATAATCTTGATCATCGTTCTGTAACGTACACTACTGACGGTAAAGAACTCTCTAACTTCTTTTCAAAAGAAATAAGGTCCGATGATGCCACCAACGTGCAATCCGTAGCACACGGTGCATTGTTCTGGATATTACAGGCTTTTGTGAATCACTTCAGGATTGGTCTCACTCCAAATGCGGCAATTTTGCTTATTAACGCACCCGTTAAGCCAAAAATGAGCATCATCACTGATCAAAATTTTGTGCTCTATAAGTTTGGCGAACAAAACACTGATTTTTGAAATAATCCCTGTCGAAAGTTCTATCTAACCTAAAAAAAAACATTCTTTATATTTAATATATAACTATGTAAAAAAACAATGTTTTTCACGTTACACTGTTCAAAGTTCATATGAAAATATATCAAAAAAATATAAAAAATATCCAAATTATTATTAATTTATTAACAATATAAAAAATAATAACACAAAGTAATGAAAAATGTAAAATCTATAGATAACCTAACATTGTTATTAAAATATATTCTTCAGAATAAAAAAATCTCAATTTATTATTACTATTATCTGATCATCTACAGTCATCTCGAGAATGTCTCCCCGGTCAGCATACCGTCCGATTTCTTGAAAAGCTCGAAGGGGTCAAACGAAGCATGCCGCCTCGACCATGTGGTCAAGGGATCGATTATTAATATACACATATACATACATTAAACTTGGTATCAAACTCGAGAAGTAAAGTTCAACCATATCGCTTAATATTACACATCAACATAGTTATATTGCAGAACTTCTCTTAAACAGTGTACAAGATATGCCAACAGTATAACGATGTAATTATACGTCTCTATCTTATAACAACCACTCTATACATTTTCGGAAATTTTATGTTCTCTCGTGAATATAACAGCTAATAAATAGTGAGCAGAATAGAGTTTTGAGCTTTGATAGTTTTGGTAGAGAACGGGTGAATATTAATTAAATGTATGAAAATCGTATTTAAATATAATCAACAGCGATGCATTAGCAGATTCAAAAATTTACAACGCGATAATATTTATTTACATTTTCTTTTAACTTTGATAACAAATATAAAATTTGACGATAAATTTAAAAATAATTAAAAATTAATAATTTATACTTACAATAACCACTTTACGAAACTAAACCGTGCCTAATCTAAAAAAAATTTTTTTTTCTAATTCAATACAAAACTTAATGCATTTATTTTATGATTTTTAACTTATAGAATTTCACAGCATAATTTTAATTACATTTTTTGTTAAAATGCTTAAAAGTGTGTGCATTTAAATACAATTTTAAAATAAATATAAATAACAAAAATGAAAATAGCATATAAATAAATATATTCATAATCAAAATAAAAGAAAATAAAATCACAAAAAGAATTACTGTTCTGAAACAAAGAAAAAATTTTAAATGCTAAAAATTATTTATTTTTCATTCCTTACTATATTTAAAAATTTATTTAGTTACAAAATATAAATATTAAAATTTTTCATTAAAGCAAAATAAATGAGAAAAAGTTGACCAATAACAAAATCAAACAAGTAAAAATCATTGATTTATTTTATTAAATCTTTATTTATATGAATAAAACCTATTGAAATATTTACTATTTCTATTATTAAATAATTTACATACTATTTTTTAAAGTTTTCTTACTATTCACAATCATACATTTTCTACTTTTGAAATTATCAATAAAAACAAAAAAATAAATGATTATATTTTTAATTTTTATATAAAATAAATTATTTTTTAACATATAAATTTAATTATGTAATAAGTATTTCCCCCGATGCAATAAAATATTATATATTTTAAATATAATACGAAATATGCTATAGTATCATGATTTTTATAAATTTCAAAAGGAATAAATTTTAATAAATGCAAATATAAAAAAATATATATTGAATATATTCAATGATTTCAAATACCAATGATCCAATCTCTTTCTCTTCTATTTCTTACCGATTAACTTTCTCATGTCTCTATTTCATTTATCTAAAGCTCTCTGACAAAATCTTTTTTTATTTCTGAGTTCCCAATCAGAAGTTTTTCTTATCCAATATTAGAAATATTTTCTTACTAT
>CP092093.1:24757500-24762500 GCA_029203775.1 Neoneuromus ignobilis
AATTTTATTTTCAACCATTTACAATTTCTGCAAAGCAATTAAATATCACAGAATAAAAACTGTCATTTGAAATATTTCTTAATCTCTTTAATTAATCTATTTCAAAATAAATATTAAGTTAATAAATATTACCTCAAAATTATTTTCGAAAATACTACATTTTTCTAACAAAAATATACAATTTTTAAAAATAAAATAAACTTTTGATATCAAAACAATTCATATTTATATGTTTATATAATTAATATTTTCCATTTTCAAACTACAGAAATGATATTTTAAATTACTATCAATATACATTACTATTAAACTCATATAAAAAACTGATATTGATCAAACAACATTTTGGTACATTTTTTTGATAAATATTTATAAACTGTTAATTTTCTAATGTAATTAAATATACATCTGTGTTCAAATTTCAATAAATTCATATAAGCTATAAGTGAAATAAATCATAAATAATTCACATTATCTCAAGTAGAGTAAAAATAACTAAATAACTTATTTTAAGAAAAGTGCTTATATTATCTAAATATTCTCAGATCTATATTAACATTGTCGAAAATTACATCATTTTTTATTATATTGATGTATTATTTGGAAAAAAATAATTTTATATCTTTTCATAATCAAATATAAAAAAAGAACTTAAAAATAATTTAATTGTATGTCTTTTTAAAGGATTTTTTTACTACAATAAATTCTACTTGTAAAAGCTATTTCTGTATTTGCATAAACTTTAACATAAATATTCCTAAATCTCAGAAATCACTTAAAATTGATTTATTTTGTACAAATGATCAGTTTTTAAAAATTAATGTAGGAAGGACCGAATGAGACTGAAAGGTTTAGACATACGAGGTTGTTTGATAAGTCCGTGTAAAAATAAAAACTGCTTCATTTTTTTGAATAAATCGTTTTTATTTTTCAACATAGTCTCCTTTTAGGCTTATACACTTCATCCAACGCTGCTCTAGTTTGTTGATCCCTTCCGAATAATAGGATTTGTCCAAGTCTGTAAAATAGTCATTCGTTCCTGCAATCACCTCCTCGTTCGAATAAAATCTTTTTCCCGCGAGCCATTTCTTCATATTAAGGAACAAATAATAGTCCGATGGAACCAAGTCTGGAAAATAGGGGAGATATGAAACGATTTGGAACCCTATTTCCATTAGTTTTGCGGCCACAACTGCTGAGGTGTGAGCTGGTGCGTTGTCGTGATAAAAGAGGACTTTTTTGTGGGTTAATCGGGGACGTTTTTCTTGCAACTCGGTTTTCAAACGATCCAATAACAATGAATAATATGCACCTGTAATGGTTTTACCCTTTTCCAAATAGTCGATAAAGATTATTCCTTGCGAATCCCAAAAGACAGTCGCCATAACCTTCCCGGCCGAAGGAATTGTCTTCGCCTTTTTCGGAGCAGATTCCCCCTTGATAACCCATTGTTTAGATTGCTCTTTGGTCTCAGGAGTGTAGTGATGTATCCATGTTTCATCTACAGTGATGAAACGACGCTTAAAGTCCTGCGGATTTCGCTGAAACAGCTGCAAACCGTTCTTGCAACACTTCACACGACCTCGTTTTTGGTCGATCGTGAGCAATCGCAGCACCCACCTGGCGGATAGCTTTTTCATGTCCAAATGTTGGTGCAAAATATTATGTACCCGTTCGAGATGCCTACAGCACTAGTAATCTCACGCACTTTCACTCTTCTCTCATCCATCACCATATCATGGATTTTATCAATGATTTCTGGAGTGGTGACCTCAACAGGGCGTCCAGAACGTTCAGCGTCTCTTGTGCTCATATGGCCACTCCGAAAATTTTGAAACCACTTATAAACCGCACTAATCGAAGGTGCAGAGTCACCATAATGTTTATCAAGCTTCTGTTTAGTCTCCTGAGGCGTTTTGCCTTTAATGAAGTAGTGTTTAATCAACACGCGAAATTCTTTTTCGTCCATTATTTGACAATCACTCGATTTCCTTGATTCCAACGATTGTCAAACACAAAGGAATAGACCGATATGGCTGAAACTTGATATGTGTTCTTCCAAGAGGTGCTACTAATTAAAAATAACCTCGATATGCACCAGTGGTGCCATCTTTCGGAATTTACACGGACTTATCAAACGACCTCGTACATTTACTTGCTTACTAATATTCACTATTTTATACTATCCTTCAGTCTCATTTGAATCCTCTATATTATCACTATCAAAGAAATTATATTTATTGTAACATAAACATACACACATACATACTCACAAACATTCATATTTTATATATATATATATATATATATATATATATATATATATATTAAGGTTATCAAATAAAATCATTAAAACTTTGACAGCTGGTGGCAACCATATTTGAATTTTTTACTCATTTTGATATTTCAAGTCAGTATGTTTTGAAAAATTATCATATATCGTTTAATACTTCAACAATGGTTAGAAATTGTAAAAAAATATTATAAAAATCAATGTTCGGTTCGTAAAACATATCATATCGTGCACTTCATGAAATTTACGATCAACTCAAAATATAGAAAGTTGTAGAATTTGGAGTGAAAGTAATCCACAGGTCATTGAACAAAGACCACTGCATTCACAAAAAATAACTGTCTGGTGTACGTTACATATTGGTAGTATCATCGGACCATATTTTTCCAAAATTTAAACTGGAGATCACGTTATAGTAAATGAAGTGCATTATCGAACCAAAATTAATGAATTTTTTCCAAAAATGATCGAAACGGGTTTACACGATATGTGGTGTCAACATGATGATGTTACGTGCTATCGCATCTACAGAAACAATATACTTATTAAATCAACAGTTTAATGAGTCCATCATTTCACGAAATGGATCCATCAATTGACCAACAAAATCATGTGATCTAACTCTATTGGATTATTTTCTGTGGGGTTATGTGAAATCATTGGTTTATGCTGATAAACCACAAACAACAAAAGCATTAAAAATAAACATTGAACGTGTAATTCATGAAATTGCACCACAATTATATGAAAGAGTACTAACAATTCGACTAAACAAATGCACTATGTCAAGCGAAGTCGTGGTGGTCATATGAATAAAATTGTGTTCCATCAATAATACCATAGAATGTGCTTAAAAATTAAACAAACAACTAATTAATTAAATACTTTTTATTTTATTTCTATTTTAAACTTCTGAAGCGCTTATTGGAAAACCTTATATAAGTAATGTTCCTATTTTTAATATGTAAACATGGAAAAACAAATAATAAACGATCAATTTTATGATCAAATAATTTTACAAAGATATTTTATAAAGATAATTCATCTATCTATAAATTTATTATAATAATTTAGACAATAACGTTTACCCAGAAAATAAAGATAATTAAACATCAATTTACTTCACTTACTTTAACAAAACAGAATTTACATTTAATTTTAAAATGTTACATTGATTTTGAAATGTATTAATAGTCTAAAATACTGATTAGTTATTGTATTGCTAAAAATATATATTATATGATAGTACATTTAAATAAAATAAAATAAATTAAATTGTATAAAGTCATTTTAACTGCAACCATATATTATTATTTGAAATATATGTAGTTAACTTGAAATGTTTAACCTTAGATAAATGAAAAAAAATGTAACAAATTTTTTCAGCAAGAGAATAACTAATATATATATATATATATATATATATATATATATATATATATATATATATATATCAGAAATTTGATAAAGCAAAATTCAAATATTGACAAATAATTATCATATAAATACAAGTTTTAACATAATTCAAATATTGACAAATAATTATCATATATATATATATATATATATATATATATATATATATATATATATATAAATACATACATATTTATGTAGGGTCATCCAAATGTGAGGCTTAGATTTGTGTTTTATTAGAAAGAAACATGTGTAAAGTTTCTTTTGTTTCCTTTTAATAAAACAATAAATCTAATCGTCACATTTGGATGACCCTAAATATATATATATATATATATATATATATATATATATATATATATATATATATATATATGATGTTTATATATGAGAGAAAGGCAGAGAGATAAAGTTAAATCAAACTTATTTAAAGGAGTAAATCCTCACCAACCTACCTGTCAGCATGATGAGTATGACTAAGTACTAGGAAACTGTAACATTCAGTGAGTCTTTTGCCCAATAAGGCTATTATAAACCATTGTTATGATGATGGTAATGAAATATATATATACATATATATATATATACACATATATATATATTGTTATATATATATATATATACATATATATATATATATATATATATATATATATATATATATATATATATATATATATATATATATATATTATATATATCAGGAGAGAAAGAGAGAGAGAGATAAATATAATATAATTCACCAAAAAATATAGGTGAATTATTCAATAGACTGGAAATATTTAGGAAAAATCTATTTTTCAATAATTATATTAATAAAATAAAACTAGTGGGAAAAATAAAATAAAATACCTACATGCTTAGAGTAATGTTAACTTGACAAAAAAAATATTCTTAGTATTAAGAGTAGAAAAAATAAAAAACATGCTAACATCAGTGATTTACTATAAAAGTTTTCAAATAACAAATGAGAGATAAATGTTCCCAATTTCAAATTACTAAAAATTATAAATACAACATATTTTATTAGAAATAAGAAAGATAGTAAAAGTAAACAATTTTTTGTTGAACATTTTTAATACAGACAGCATATGAATTTCCAAAGATTAATTCAATCAAAATTGATCCACATAAAATTAGTTGAACTTTTGTACAAAAATTACATATATATCTAAAATAATTTATGGAATTATTAGAAAAATTTATTGTCATACTAATGAAGGTTTTTTTAAGCGTGATAGAACTTTAAATTGAATCCCTATCGAGAGTTATATCTAACCTAAAAGCATGT
>CP092093.1:24770000-24802500 GCA_029203775.1 Neoneuromus ignobilis
TTCCTTAATAAATATTATAAAAATTAAAAAAATCATTATCTTTTACTCATATACTTCATTCAAATCATTAATATTCAAATCAAAACAAACAAAAAAATCAACAAAATAACCTTTATAAATTTGTATCTAATTTCTATACACACACAAATAATCGGTCGAAAACTGATTAGTATCTTTTTATATCTTAATTCAAAAACATCAGGAACCTTTTTATTAATTTTAATAAATAAAATAAAAAATATTATTTATATCAAATAAAAAGGAATTTTAATTCTTGAAAAATAGCTCTATGAATAAAATATCTACATTCCTTTTAAAATCCTCATTGCAATAATTATTAATCTTCAAATATTTTCCATATGTGCATATATTATACTATTTTTATAAGAACATCGAAAGTTTTTATCATGAAAGTTCATCGTGCACTTGTGTTGTGTTTGCAACTTAGTTGTTACCGACTACTAATGTTGCGGTTGGATAATTACAATAATATGAAGAGATTTAATACTCTGTTATGTTACATAATGAAAATATCTTTTAAAATAATACCATATTTACAATATTTTAAAAAATTGTAATGTATATTCAGTTTGTAATTACGTCCTTTAATTTTTTTAATAAATAGTTAAAATAATGTTCAAATTTCATCATTTTATCAAACTTTTCATACAATTAAAAATTATTTTTTAAAGTGTTGTTGAAGGTAATCTTTAATTCATGTTTTAATTTAAATGAAATATTTTTATATTTATTAAATTCATTATATATATATATATATATATATATATATATATATATATATATATATATATATATATATATATATATATATATATATATGTATATATACGAGTATATAGGTGTTTTTAAACTTGATAGAACTTTAAATTGAATCCCAATCAAAAGTTCTATCTAACCCAAAAAAAAACAGCTTTATATATACTTACTCACACATACACACACATGTATATATATATATATATATATATATACACATATACATATGTATTATATATATATATATATATATATATAAGGTATTTTTGAGATTTGATAGAACTATCGATATGGATTCAATTTAAATTTCTATCGTGCTTAAAAACTCCCTACACACACACACATACATATATATATATATATATATATATATATATATGTGTTTTTAAACGTGATAGAACTTTAAATTGAATCCCTATCGAAAGTTATATCTAACTTAAATAACAGAAATTGTACGTAGATATTTAAACCAAAAAATCTTGACTAATAAATACTTAAGAATAAAAGGAGAGCTAAGATATACAAAGATATTATATGATCGATAATAACTCACACTATATAGGCAATTTCAAAAATATCAAAACGGAGCAAAAATGCAGAGATATAAATAAATATAATTAGAAAATAACAAAAAAAAAATAGAATAAGAAACATGAATATACGTGAAAAACCCAGTATTATATATACAACTGAGTTGATAAGAAAGAGACGAAATCAATGAAATAAATTCATTACAAGAATAAATGAAGAAAATTGTCACAGTGGCAAGGGATAATAACCGCGAAATCAAAAAATCATCAGACATAATAATAATAATATATAAAGACGAGCACAATTATAAAGAAGTAGAAAAAAATTCTTTTAATATTCAAATGATAGTAATTTTTCATTTATTTTGTGAAGTTGTTATATTTTTTCATGACAATTACTTATCTATTTATTAATAAATTTAATAATTAATCTATATTTTTTATATTAGTTTTAATTCAATTTAAAGTTGTAAAAAATCTTAATTAATTATATATAATAATTATTCTTAACGTTATGATAGGAAATATACATATATATATATATATATATATATATATATATATATATATATATATACATATATACAATGCATATATATCAAATACACTTGTATATAATTGCATTTCATTAAAATATACTAAATTTTTTGTTTATTCTCTTCTATAATCAAACATTTTATTGTCAAATTGATATTAAAAGAACATTTTAATAAGATTTTTTTTTATTTGCCTAATATTTCTATTAAATATTTTATATTAAAAATTATATTTATTTTGTGACTTATTGAGTAATTTTTACATTTCACTTTAAGTAAATACATTAGTCATCATTTAATTAATTCTGTTATATATATTATATTTTAATATATAATATATACAATAAAACTTACTGTATTCCTTAATAAGTATTATTAGTAAACAAAATATATGTTTATGAATATATACATATATATATATATATATATATATATATATATATATATATATATATATATTATATATATACATATAATGTTAGCATTCATTGAGGTTCTCGTCCAGTAGTGGATTGATATGGGCTTTATGATGTGTGTGTGATGACATATATATATATACGAGTATATATATATATATATATATATATATATATATATATATATATGTATATATATATATATATATATATATATATATATATATATATATATCATCATCAAATGTAACGCCTAAATTTGTATTTTCAAAAAAATAACACAAAAGATTATTATACACATGTTTCCCTATACACCACCCTGTACACTTGTTTGTTTTTAATAAAACACAAATATAAGTATCTCATTTGAATGACTTCTCTCTCTCTCTCTCTCTCTCTCTATATATATATATATATATATATATATATATATATATATATATATATATATATATATATATATATATATATATATATATATATATATATATATATATATATATATATATATATATATATACTCGTATATATATATATATTACCTTTTATATTTTTATAAAAGCCTATATGATAAACCTGACTTTAACACTTTATGGTTCAAATTATTTTCGCAGTTTCATTTAAACTAACCTGAATAAATTCAACCACTATCTCATAATATTATGTAGTTATCATTCGATTTAATATTTTCCATTTAATAAATACAACAGATTTGTAGTTAAATATTTATATTAAATAGAGTATTAACGCATTATGGTCCGCAATATTTCACGCTAGACTTCATCTGGAGTCGGGCCAATTTCGCAAAAAATGCACAAAAATAACTTCTTCATAAAATCGATGTAATTCTTAAACTAATTAATATTTTGAAATGAAATTTCATATTTGCCTATAAAATGGTTCATGCATAGATATATGTAAATATAACAGTGATTTTCAATCTGTGATGCGTGTACCAATGTGATAAAGTACAAAAAAGGGATACTTTATAATAAACATATATATATATATATATATATATATATATATATATATATATATATATATATATATATATGTATAATAAACATTTATAATAAACATATATTTACTTTATATTAAACTTCATAAGAAATTACGACTATAGATTTCACAATAAACTATTACAATTGTTTTACAATACTCAAAAAATAATAGTAAAATCTCACAGAAAAACTTTGCGTTTTTAAGTAAAATAGTTTTCTATACAGTCAATTCTCAACTTACGACCATTCGCACTTACGTTCGGTGACGGAACGGAACCCCGTTGTAAATCAAAAACTGACTATACTATAAAAACAATAATTTATACATAAAAATGATAGATAAAATAGCGAGCGATTCTATGCAAACGTTAGATTATTTTACTTGGGTTGAGAACCATTTATTTACAATAATAATAATATTTTTCATAATTTTTATAATTTACCAATATTTTTAATATATACGCCACCATCTTTTGATGGAATTAAAAAAAATATATAACTTGTATATATATATATATATATATATATACTTTTTTTGGTGTCAAAAGTTCATACAACGAAACACACGTTAACGCGTGATCGAACTTGTAGAAGTACATTACGAAATGCACATTTACGCGTGCCCGGGCGGTAATGTGTTAATATATAAAAAATAATTAATTATCTATTTGTAATTTATCATTGTATGACTTCTTAAACAAATTTCGACATGCTGTTTAAGTTTTCTTTCACATATTTTGTATATATCAGATGTCTCTTTTCTTTTCTCCGATATTTTGTGATTAGAACATGCTGTAAAATCATTACAATTATTTGCAAATATTAAACTAACCTCTGTTATTGATCACACAGCGGTTGCCCATTTTTGTATTACGATATAAAAAAGACAACGTTTCCAAAAAATCTCTGTATAATCATAATATTATAAAAAATATTTTTAAAATTACTATGACCTCGAGATAGAACTGGCAGGAACAAAACTCGATGTCGAGTCAGATTCGTCATAGAATCGTGAAATGATAGTATATCAATGTAAGACAACTGTATAAAAGATATATTTAAAATTGATTAAATAAATATATATCTATTTATATATATATATATATATACATATATATATATATATATATATATATATATATATATATATATATATATGATAGAGTGAAAAATATATAAATAAATATAGAAAATGAAAAAAGAAATAGAGTAAATTTTTTTATACTAAAAATATTTTATAATATTTTTTCATCTTATATAAATACAAAAAAATCTGATTATAGAAAAACACTATTCTAAAAATGTTGATAATACAACCACTGAATAGCTCCAGTGTAAATGCGGTATTGTAAGTAGTGGAAACGTTTAGTTTACAGACTACACATAAGCTGTTCAAAACATCTCTAGTAGCAGTAACCCAACGAGGTCTGTATTGGCTACTTACTTCAGAACACCTTACTCCACCCACAAAACCAACAACTTTAGAGAATGGTCTTAAACCCCCGAGGAATTGGCTTTGTCTTGTTCTTACGTTCAAAACAGTAGGTACTTTAACCAAGACTAAAATGTGTAAATTATCTACATTATAGATGAAACAATTTAAATTTAAAAAAATGTTTCTGATTTCTACCTTTGATTAAATATATTTATTTAACAGTTACATAATGTTTGTTTATAATATAAAAAATATTATTTATACATATATATATATATATATATATATATATATATATATATATATATATATATATATATATATATATATATATATATATATATATATATATATATATATATATATATATATATATATATATATATATATATATATATATATATATATATATATATATATATATATATATATATATATATAATATATATATATATAAAGGATCATCAAAATGTGACATCTAGATTTGTATTTTATTAAAAATAAACATATCTATAGGGTGGTGTATAGTGAAACATATGTAGAGTTTCTTCTAATTATTTTTAATAAAACACAAATCTAGGCGTTACATCTGGATGACCCTCTATATTCCCCATCTACCACTCAGTCAGCGCGGTGAGCATGACAGTACTAGTGAATAATAACATTCACTGAGACCTTAACCCAATAATGGAATAACTCAATCTAATATCATTATATATATATATATATATTAAAGCAATTTCGAAAAAAGTAAAAGTTGAATTAAAAATAAATATAAACAAAACTAAAATCATGTTTAATATATTTACACAGAAAGACAGAATATAATTAAAAAATCATTTCTTGGAACAAGGGTATAAAATGAAATTCCTGAAAAAAAATGTTCCGCATGGCGGTGATCTATAATAAGGCTTTGATTTAGATCGAGAATTGGAGCAACATGAACTGCACATTGAAAAGAATTAAAAATATAATGAAGAGTAAAATATCAATGAGCCCAAAACGTAAAATATATAACTGTTGAATTTATGATATGAATGTACATTTGTCTTGTACGCATGTGCGAATATGTGAGAGTGCGCACTGTGTAGTTTCTAGAGTGAACAAGTCCGAAGTAGACATGTTGTATATAATGTAATATAATAAAGATATTTAAAGTAAAACTGTCTTGAAAAAATATTCCTTTTCCTCAACAATAACAAATGTGTACTACTTTCTTGTACTTACAAATCAAAAATCTGGCCTCTAAATGCAAAAACGGAACAAAAATTTTTAACTACATAGTAAAACATAAATTGATAATGTTAGAAATTTCTAACTGTTATTAAAAAAAACTGTAAATTGATACAAAAACAAACAATAGTAACTAATATAATAAAACAAATAAAATCGATACAATGGGCAAAGGTACAACACATAACAAGAAGAGAAGACAATAGGTGAACAGAAATTATTATAAAATGGTGACTGAAAGACAAAAATTGACAAATGAAAAAATCATATCAAAAATAGAAGAATATAATTGTAACATGTAATAAAAATTTAACATGTAGCGTATAAAAAACATTGGAAGAATACTGTAAAATATCTGATTTAATTACATTTGATTAGGTTTTCGCCTAACAGTGGATTGGTAGCAGTGACCAGCAATGTAGACTTTTATAATAAAGATAATATTAAATAACGAAATCGAAAACTACGTATTGAAACTATTATATAAACGTGTTATATGAAATTGTATAACTAATGTTCGAAAGATTGGAATTTTTAATTTCATCATTTAAATAAATTTAGCATTATTTAATTAAGGTCAACAACAGTAATAAGAGACCTTTTATAAATTGTATGTTAGATATAATGACTTCTGATATTATTTTATGGTACTTAACTTGTTTTAACAGACATTAAAATTTTAATTACAATCTAACAAAGTATGCATGTGGACTTTTATTTATTTTTATTTAAAATGTTAAAAATTGTAATAATATTAAATATTACACCATAAGACATCAGTGAAATTAATTGTTTATGAAGATTACGTATTAATTTGAATTTCGATTAAAACATATATAAAATTGAGTCATTTAAGATATTTTACAATTCCAATTGAAAGTTAAGTAAAAACTTCTCTATAAATATTGTCATATTATTATTAACAGTTATATGTATATGGCAAACATTTTTTTTAAAAAAAAGAAAATTAAAAAATTAGTAAAAACTTTTTCGGATTTCAATTTAATTTATTCTATTGACTTTACAATGTAGTCACCTTCAATTTCATAATAAATTAATGAGAACTTTTAGGTAATTAACTAAATAATTTCTTTTCATTATTGTTCATACTGTAATTTTATTTAAATTAACAAAAAAAATTTGAGATTATTTTTTTTATTTTGAATACAGCATAATATCATTATTAAAAAAATATAATGATGTACTTAATTATATATATATATATATATATATATATATATATATAATCAGCCTTTTTCTACTGCTAAATAAAGACTGCTTCCAAATCTTTCCATTTCGACTAACCCAATGTTCTTCCCTGTAAGTTCATTCCTATAAATTTTCTTATATCTCCATCTCATTTATCTATTGGCCTCTTCGTGAACCTTTTTATGTCCTTAAATTTCCAATCAATATTTTTTTTCTATCAGTATTTTTTTCTTTCTATATAATCACCTGCTCATTTTTATTTTAAATTTTTCGCTTTTAATAAAACCTTCGTAACTTTTGTTATATTTCTGATTCACTCGGTTCTCTTTGTTTCGACATTATATTTCTAACATACATCTTTCCATGCTTCGTTATAGTGTTTAAAACCACTTAATTATTCTGGCATTTAAGATCGGTATTTCACTGTCATAAGTGAATAGAGTTAGCATCTATTGATTAAAAAAGCTATATATATATATATATATATATATATATATATATTAGAGTGACTGAAATGAGATTAAAGGATTTAGACATATATTTACTTGTTTACTCTAGGTGACTAAAAGGAAACTGAAGAATATTAAAAGATAGTAAACAATAGCAAGGAAGTAAATGTATGTCAAAACTCTTCAGTCGCATTTGGGTCTCTCTCTTTCTCTCTCTCTCTCTCTCTCTATATATATATATATATATATATATATATATATATATATATATATATTTGTAATCTATTCATAGATCTCTTCCTGAGCTTTTTTATTTTTCTGAGTTCCCAATCAATAATTTCTCTTTTCTATCAGTGCTCTTTTTCTCTTCTTGATATCTTGTGCTTATTTTTTAAATTATTTTCATTTTAAACATCTCACTCTTATTATAAAGTCTATAACTTTGGTCTTCTTCAAATCCATTTATTTCTCTTTTAATCTGTTATTTCTAAGATGAATCTTTCCATGTTTTCTTGTATTGTCCGGAATCGCTGAATTATTATATAATCTAAGACGTATATTTCACTATCATAATAAATAACTGTAATAATAATAATAATTGTAGTTATTAAGTATAATCAATTTAAAATTTTCTTCTCCGTAAAAATTACATTCTATTTTTTCAAATATTTGTATTTTATTGCGAATTGTTTCAATATTTAAATATTTTTTTATCAAAAATGTTTATTTATATTTCATTTTTTGTAAATATAAAAATATTTGAGTAGAAATCTTTAAACATTATGTACATTAGTTTCAATATTTATTCAAGATATCATTTCTCAATCTGCAAGTATGTAATTGAAAACGTTTATTAAAATTGCACATTTTTTCTCATTAGAACTCGTTTTCAAGGAAACTCTTTTTTGCAGTATTTGTCCAAATTTAAATTCATCACCAATTTTTTTCTTTTGTTTATGAACAATTTCAGAAATATTCTTTTTAATCAAAAATATTTATAATTTAAATTTTTCAAGAAAATAATGTTTGATGTTAATTTTTAAATGTTTTAAAAAAGAATTTAATTTATTTATTCAAAAGAATAGCATATCACTGCTTGGCATTTAAATTCAAATTTATGAAAAATATTGACAAGATTACTATTTTTTTAAAATATGTATTGTGGGTATGAAAAAAGAACAATAATGTTATAATAATGATTACATTTTACTGAAGTTCATACAATAATTATTTACAATTATATATATATATATATATATATATATATATATATATATATATTAGAAAGAGTCACATTTTACTATTTTTTCTTTACAATCACAGAGGTCGCAACTGTCGAAATCAGAATCAGTATCAGAACCGTAATCTAAATTTACATAAAAATATAAGTTAGAGTATATTTAAATGATTAAATACATATATATATATATATATTTATATATATATATATATATATATATATATATATATATATATATATATATATATATATATATATGTATGTATGTATGTATGTATGTACGAATGTATGTACGAATATATGTATGTACGTATGTATGTATATACGATATGTTACAAAATAAAATTTTAACAAATTCTTAATGTAAAAAACAGAAGATTTATAAAAAATAAATTTTATGATTTTTTTTATAAATAATTTTGTTTTTCATTTATATATATATATATATATATATATATATATATATATATATATTACATGTTCGTACAAATGAGTTAATACCTTTACGCTCTTTTGGATACAATTGACGTTCCATATTGTAAATAAGTTCATGTGCTGTTTTCATATATTTTTGTTGTCGAGTACGAATTTTCTTTCGGATCAATTCTTTTTCAACTTCTGGTAATACAAAGTTGTGAACTAAATCAGAAGTAATCTCTTCTAACTGTAGATAATCATTGCTACAATAAAAAAATACATTTTTTTATAAAATGTAAATATATATTTATTAAAGATTTTTAGTATTTAAGTTATTGCAAAATACAATTACAATAAAACTGTTAGAATTATATTATTTTTCATATTAGACATTTTAACAAATAACATGTTCATGCTATTTTTTACCAATATTTAAGTTTTACAATAAAAATCTATATTCTTATTTAATTATCTTACACATATTTTATTAATAAGAAAATAAAATTAATATTAGCTTATTATTTATCTATCTAATTGAAGTATATAATAGATCAATTGTAATATATCATTATATAATTATATGAATATAGAGTATATAATTGAGTAGCAGTTGTACTTCATTTTTAATACTTCAAAATTGAAAAAATAAAAAATGAAAACTACGATGTTGAAATATAAGAACATTGTAAATAAAAAGTAATATTATTGGCACCTTACATTTTATAAATCTATTAAAATTCTTCATATAATTACATTAACAGTAATACATACAAACTTAAACAAATATTATAAGCACATTAACTATAAACTTTAAGTTAATAGAACTGCAATCTATTTCTTTCTTTACTTATATATACTTTATTATTTCATCCTTACACACTATTTTATATCTATATCTATCTATCTACCTATCTATGTATATATATATATATATATATATATATATATATATATATATATATAAATGTTTTTATATATATTTAACTGTTCTTCTTATTGGCTGATTGTATCAATTTGAAAAGTGTGATTAGTAATCACAAATTAATAACAAAAAACAGGATTATTCTCACCTATCTATTGCTTCATTGGCAGCTTTATCAACTTTATGTGCAATATTTCTTATATAAGCTTTTGCTTCTTCTTCTGTTACATCCTCCATACTTTCGGTGATTATATTTTCTAAATATAAATCAACAGTATCTTGATGTACTTTAGTTATCTAAAAAATATTTGTATAAATTTATGTGTATATATACATATATATTTATATTTATTTATGTGTATATATATATATATATATACATATTTGTACGGTCTACCGAAAATTTCAGTCTCTTTTTTAAATAAAAAAAATAATTCTTTGTTTTATTTATTTCCATTTAATTAACAATATAATTTCCATAAATATCAACAACTTCTTCCCTTCTTGATAGAAACTTTTGAATTCCTTTCCTATGAAATAACTCATCCTTGAAAGTAGAAAACTCGTCTAATACCTTTTTCACATTTTCAGCTTCATTAATTTATTTTATTTAAAAAAATTATTTATCAAAAGAAATGTTATTCAGAAAGTGTTAGATTTTAAATGTGCTTTATTAATTGTATAATAATCTTGGTGATTTAGATCCTCCCAAACAAGTTCTGTTATTTTTCTGAATTACTGAAGAAACATATAGGTCTTGCGTTGTCATGCTGTAAAATAACTTTCTTCGCATTAACAAGCTGTGAAAACTTTTTTAGTTTCATTATTCAGATTATTACATTGTTAAAAATCTTTTTCAAAATAATTGTTTATTTTGGCTTTAAAAATTAATAATAAATTGACTCTCTCATATCCCATCATATTTCACATTTAAACTCTGTTTAAATTATGATGTAGCGGACTGTCCAGCTTTACCATATATTATTTTCCTCTCTATATTTTCATAAGTAATCCACTTTAAATCTCTAGTTAGAAAGCATTCCAAAAATGGTTCATTTTTATGGAATGCAAGTAGAAACAAACAGTTACATGATCCTGCCTGTTTTCACCAATCAATTGAAGTAGTACCCATTTCTACTATCGTTGATGTAAGTATAAATGGGTCTTCTTCAAAAATGTTACAAAAAAATATTATCATCCATCACAGAAGATCTTCTAGTATTTAAGGTTAAAGTCTTCATTCTTAAATTTCTCAAACCATCCTCTGGATATCCTGAAAGGATATACAGAGTATGATTATGCGTTTGCTCCAAAAACGTTTAACAAATTTCTATATGCTTTTGCAGCATTCTTTTCTTAATATTCATAAAATATATAAAGTCATGAATAAATCTTATCAACAGATATCTTCTTTCACTATTCTTTGGTAAATACTGTTGAATAAACATTTATTTTAGTGTATATTGAAGGGCACCAATGATAAAATATAATAGTAAAAAGGAGTTATATACCTTTCATTACAGCATTTTTCTACTCGTTTAAAATAATTGTGGGATAAGAGGACTGAACTTTTCAGTAAACCTAATATCTATGTATATATATATATATATATATATATATATATATATATATTTACAAATAAACCAATCAATTCTAATATTCAAATATTTCACATATTACAATTTATTAAGCAAATTTAATGTTTTACTTTGATAATTTTTTGAAAAAGTATTTCTATTAAAAATGATCTGCTTTATAATTTTTAAATAATAAAATAATGTACTTAAGACCGTTTGAAAAAGTACAAAGCACACATACATATATACATACATGCACACACACATACACATACATATATATATATAATACTCACCTGTTTAAAAACTTCATCGAGTTCTTTACGCCTTCTTTCTTCAAGCTGACGTCTTCCTGCTTCTGCAGCCTCACGTCTATACCTTTCTCTTGTAGCATATAAAGCAAATGCATGTGCTTTTCGTTCTTCAGATAATCGTACCATTTCTTTATTAAGAAAATCTAACATTGTGCTTATAGTAACACCTTGTAACTCTGTTATAACAGCAGAAATATTTTCATCCTACAGTGAAAAAATAATATTTTATAATAAATTTACGAAGATATCAAAATTGGCAATAAAATATTTGTTTTAAATGAACATAATGTGATAGCCTACATTTTTCATTAATAACTGGTGTTCTCGTTGATCAAGTCTTATTTTAATTCGTTCGTTGTTGATCAATCCCCAATCACCTTCTTGTAAAGCGTGAGTACTCTTTATTTCTTCAATTAATTCTGCACATTTATTTCGTCCCTCATAAATCTATATTAAAAAGATTTTTTTTAACTAAATGGAAGTATTTAAAAATATATAATTATATTTTTTAAAAAATAAAATTGTTTAAAAATTTTGTGTTTATATAAAATTATTTTTATATGAACAATTAATTTCAGAGGGTAAGTAATAAATTATTTTCATTCAAAAAAGTTTATAATTTTTTAAGAAAGTACTTTTTTAAATTAAAACATAGAGATAGTGCAGAAATTGATATAGTAAGACATATAGCAGGTAAAATATAAATAGTATATAATTGAAATGTATAATAGTTATTTTAAACATTTCTATATTTTTAATATAATTACATTATTTCTATTTTATTTTTTAAAAGAAGAATGAAATATGCAAGAGAAAAATGTAAATATGTTTTTAACAATTTTCTTTTATAAAAATCAAATAGTGATTATTTTTAAAATGATTATTTGTCATGATTATTTTTAAAATGTTAAAATAATTTGTTTAAAAATTATTTTTTAATTTTAAATTATGTATAATACTGGAACAAAATGAAATAACGCATTATAAAAATTTTATTTGCAATAAATACCAATCATACTAGAACATTATATATTTTCTGACAAACTTTTAAAGGATAGTTGAACAGAAATAATAGAAACTTTATTTTTGAAGAAAGGAATTTCAAGTAAATACAAGAAAGTATTATTTCTTACAATAATAAATTTTAAAAATAATCATGTTTGTTCATTATATATGTTATGTTTATATTAAAATCTGTTAGAATATTTATTGAACCTAATAATATTTAAATATTTAATATAAATTGATTAAATTATGTTAGTATTTAAGTTAAAACACACACACACACACTAACATCACTAACAAATTATGAAATAAAAGAACAAAAATATGTAAAATAACAAAGATAGAAACAGAAATGAGTTGATTAAAAAGAAGCAAAGGTATAGACGTTATAGTAAAAGAGAAAAGTTTAAAATAGAAATAAGTTGATAATATAACATAAAGAGAAGTCCACCGTTTAAGGAGGTACAAACAATCATAAAAAGAGATCTGTGAATAGATAAAATAGGGACTTGAGAAATTTATTGAAATGAAATGGAAGAGAAAGAAACTAAATCGGTCAAAGTAATTTTTAATAGTCGATGAAAATTTTGGGAGAAACGTTCATCAGCAGTGGATATAGAGATTGCTGTTGCTCGTAATAATGATGATAACGATTATATATATATATATATATATATATATATATAATATATACATATATATATATATAAAATATATATATATATATATATATATAAATTATTATTTATAAAAGTTATTAATATTTGTCAAATTACCATATTTTTATAACGTAATGGAAAATAATAAAACAAATTTTAAAAAATGTTTCTTTTCATAATACAAATGGTTTTGTTGTTCTATAATACTATTATCACTTTATTATACATCGTTTTTAATATTATTAGTTTACTTACTAATGATTGTGCTGCTCTTCCTTTAATAACCTTCTGCAAAAATATCGATGCTTGGTGCATTTTTTCATCTTTATCAGAAATACCAGTTACTCGTGGTGTTATTGGAGGTGTTATAGATTTTACCTTCTGTTTTCTAAGTGTAAATGGAGTACGTGATTTGTATCCATACATTCTTATACCTAAGAAATGAAAGTAATTTATTAATACTTTGATAATTCATATTTTTAACTTAGTATATATATATATATATATATATATATATATATACATATATACACTGACGTGAAAAAGTATTCGCCATATGGGTAACATAAACAATTTATTGATATAATTCAATAAAGTCATTAAATTAAAATATTTTTTTATTCAATTGTTAATAAATATAATTAATTCTATTATATAGTAGAAATTGTTAAAATAAAGACAGTAGGTTACATTTTTTCTGAGCAAAAGATTTCGCCACTTATTGATAATGGCATACAATATCAAAGTTTTTGTTAAATAAATGTGGTAACACTGCAGTATAACCAAATATTTATATTTTCCGAGGAATCCCCATTCAGTTAATGTTGACAGTTTTCATCATTTAGTGAATTTTACGAAGATATTTCAAAAATAGAACGCAAAAAAATATAATCCTGTATATCCGAGAGAGAAATAGCTATAAATTTACTCCAAAAAAAATAAATTATATAAGGAGATTTTGAAAATCGTGTCCAAGAGTCGTACTACTGTCTGTGATATAATAAAACGTTTTAATGATACAGGAAGTTTAGAAAATTGCCAAAGAACTGGTCGACCATCCAAACTTACAGTACATGAACAACATAATATAATTAATATTATTAAGAAAGAGGCTAAAACAAGCTCATCCTTTTCGCAGGACAGTTATAAAAATATATTGGAAAAGAACTACATCCTTGTACAGTACGGAGAATTCTTAAAAAGGCTGGTTACAACGCCCGCGTTTGCAGAAAAAAATCAGCTATAAGTAAAGTGAACCAAAGCAAAAAGTTTCAATTTGCAAATTTTTATAAAACAAAATAATGGAATAGAGAAAAAATGAAAAGCATATTTAAACAGAATAAACGAAAACAGAATACCACAAAAACAAGTAAAAAAAAGATGTATAGATTAATTGAGAGGACGATAAAATCCTACACTGTAAAATATATATATGTTTATGTATATATTTTGAAAATTAAGCAAATAAACTAAGTATTTAAAAATAGCAATTTAATAATAGATGATATATAAAACGAATAGTAGTATTCGGATTTTCAAATTTGTTTCATAATCTGTTAAAAACTATAAATCATAAAAAATGTATATTAGTTAAAATATAATTATGATTATAAATAATTTATTCTATAATAAATCGCATTATGAATTATAATTATAGCATATTATTCTAGCTAGAAAAACAAATTATTAATTTATAAATAATAAAAAATATTATTTCTATACAAATATTTAGCTCACATAAAATTAATTAAACAAATTATAAATGAAAAGTAAGAAATTCAGATTAGAAAAATAAAGTATGAATGCAGTTATTACTACACAGAAAATTATAACAAAATCATTAATTTTAATTCAATTTTAAATTACAAATAGGCTTTGGTAAAAATCTTAAAAATTAGGATGAAATTATCTAATCTTGATTTTGATGAAATATTTCTAAATAAAAATTCTTATTATTGAAGTATTATTATTATGAAAATTAATTTGAGTAAAATAGTAAATTTTCAAATTTATAAAAATTATTACAATTGAAATTGAAAAGAATACATATAATAAAAATTTATAGAGATACTCTTATAAATAAAACTTTTAAAATTCAATTTATGTTATTAATAAATAAAAATTTTATTAAAATATATAGATCAGTTTGATTAAAATATCAAATAGAAACAAGGTGAATGATTAAAAAAATAAGAATAATGAAGACAATGGCTGCCAAATTATTAAAATAGGACCATTAAATCAATTTAATTCTTCTAAAAAAAATAATTTTTTTCTTATGAATTAATTTCTTAAAAATACATATTAAAAAAATAACTTACGTTTAAAATTAGAATGTAACTTTTCCAGAGTTTCATGAGACCATTTTGTATGATGTACACATAACTCTTTTTTATTAATAGGTTCACTAAGATCTTTTAATTTATCGAACTTAAATAACCATGAAGGTAATGTATTAATCTTTTCAATATTTTTAAGAGCATTTGCTTCATATTTTTTGAAATTTGGTATTATTTCATGTTTTCTCTTTGGATGCTCTCCATGACGCATCAATGGACCATATAATTCAGATGATAAATCAATATGTTCATCAATTATGTTAACTGGACGATATTTAGTAACAATTCCATCTTTTTTCATAGTAAGTTTTCTTAAAGCTAATTCATAAAACAATATTAGTTTCAAACATTACAAATGTACATTAAATATTTTATACCTCGATTCATGTTTTGTTTAATTCGTGTAAGTTTATTTCGCTTCTCCTTGTGTTTATCAATCCAAGCACGCATAATTTTTTTCTTGACTCTACCATTCAATTCATCACTAACATCATTTAACAATTTAAATGCTAATTCCATCCGTAATTCATGTATTGTTTCTATTTCCTATATTAAATAATACATTGATTATAATAACTAGTATGAATAGTAATAGATAAACAATGATTTGATATTATCTGTATTTTAAAAAATGTTTAATTTTTATAATATAATATATAAATTACATTTTTTATTTATTAATAATAACATTTTCAAATTAGATTTCATATAATTAAATAGACTTGTTTAATACATATAACTCATTTGATTTATTTGTAAAAATATTCTTAATTTACAGAAGTTCCATAGAAAAATTAATGAAAAATATATATAAATACAATTGTATTTACATAGAGAAGCAATTTTCAACATTTTATAAAAACTTGAGTCTATATACTATACTTATTAATTGTTACAAAAGTTGAAAAGTACACAAAATACTTATAGTGACAATGAATATTTAGTGAAAATAAATCACTCACTCTAATATCTTAAAATTTTATAAAATAGTTGAATAATTACTTATTATTCATTTTATTCTCTAACACACATTTCAATAGAATATCATCATTGTTAAAATATTCTATTATAAAATCTTTGCTGAGGTAAATAATTTATTTTTATTAGTCAATTTTATACAATGATAAAAATGAATATTAATTCTTAACATGTTCAGGGTAAAAGTAAAAATATCTGAATTTCATATATATATATATATATATATATATATATATATATATATATATTTATATATATATATATATATATATATATATATATAACCAGTGTTGACTAGAAAAATAAAACATCAAATTAATTTTAAGTAGTGTTTGAGATTTTTTATGTAATCGCTTTAACAAGTCTGAGAATTTGAACTTCATTATGAATTATTTTAGTAAGTATATTGCATATATTGAAATGTAAGCATCTTAGTAAATAGTCATAATAATAGACATCTCGTATAAATAGATAACCATAAAAATAAGACACTACTGAAAATATTTTAATATTTTCTTCAGTGTTTACAAAGAAACATTATAATCTATTTTATCCTAATTTAATAATAATTTTAAATATTTTTATGCAATATAAGCTCTAGGGAAAAATAAAAATTGCTCTTTGGAAAAAAGATGATTTTTAAATAATTCATAAAACAAAACAACAATATTTCATATATTACACTAATTGTTTACGATGTATAGTACGAAATGCTCTTCGGCACTGTAAAGGTTTGAAAATAACAGAAATAGAAAAAATCAATTGAAATAAATAAGTACACAAATAAATGACACTAATTCATTTTTAACTTGCTTAACTTTAATATTAATCATAAAATAAATACTGAATATAATATTTATTTATAAGACTTTGTATGAATGTATTGCTAGAAAAAAATCTTATACTTGTTTCTTTTAAAAACTAAAAAAATGTTTATCTTTTGAAAGTGTTTCTTAATGAACCACTTTAATTTTAAAAAAATATATAATTCTATGAATCTAAGTCTAATTTATTTTCTCAAATGAAAAACTCTTTTTACATTGTCCTAAGAATAATTCTTTAGATTCACACTATACATTAAAAACCATTAACATCAATGATGGAAATATTCTTATCAGGTGCACAATGTCGTGCCACTATTTTAGATTAATTATGAGAATATGTGACAAAATGGATCAGCACTATTACAAAATGTGTTAGAAGATATCATGGTATCTTAAACAGATAAAAATTGACTTTTTATATGAAATTTTATGCTAGATAACAATCCGAAATATTCTTCCTGCTTAGTAAAAAAAGTGGCTTCATAATCACTTTATTAATATTTTAGAACAACTGACTGATTAGTCTTATTTAAATCAAATAGAAATTTAATGAAAAGAAGTTAAGATAAGAATATAAAATTAACACTCTTTAAATGTAAATAAATTATAGATAACTGTAAGAAAAATTTGATGAATCCATCTATAAATGATGTTTAATAAACACTATACATTGCAGATATAATGAAGTTATAAAAACCGAAATATATTCTATAAAATATTAAATATTTGTATAATAAAATTGTTTTTTTGTAATTTGAAAAATATATCTCATTTAAATTGCATCCATCTTATTTGTAATTATTAAAACAATATATTATATTCGATCAATATTTATTTTTATGGAAATAATTGTCTTTATTTTATTATTCACTAAATATATTTTTTCCTGGTTAACACAAAAGTTCAAAATTAAGTAAAATAACAAAAAATAAATATTACTACACATATCTTTATTTCTTTGGCCATCATTATATTCCTATACATATGTATATGTTTTTATATAATATTTAAAACACGTTATTATGAATCTACATTGCTTACAAAAATGTTCATATTAAGAACAATTTTATTAAAGAGTTATTTACACGAGAGCTATTACAATTTATCAATTTCTTTTAATCGATTTATGATTTCAATTTCTCTATTCGACTAGCTAAATTGAATAAATTTTATCAATATAACAAATTATACTTTACGTAAATAATTATACATTTATTTATTTAATATGAAGAAAAATATTTATACATTTCTATGAATAAAATGAATATATATTAATAAATATGTATATTTTAATATATTTTTATAGTATTAATTTTAAAATTAATACCATAAATAGAAACTTATATTAAAAATGTATATCTTATATGTAATTTAATGATTTACACCCTATTATTTATTTCTATTTAATTACATTATTACCTTTTCTCGGAACTCCCATTCATTTGCTTCAATTTTTGCAACATTTATTCTTGCTTGTCTTAAACTTTCTTCATCAACAATTGCTGATAGCAATTTATCCCATGCTCTTTTAATACGTGCTCTTTCAATAATCTCTACTTCATGCATACCAACAGGTAAACCATGTTCTACAAAATACAATAGATCATATTTATTTTATTGTAAATTAATATTTCATTTTATCAAAATTCATAAAAATAAAATAAAATTATCACTAATAACATAAAAAAAGTCATTATTGTCAATTATATAAAAACAATAATTAATTATTTTTTGATATTTACTAAAAAAAATGAAAATAAAAAATGGTTTTATATAACAAATTTAATAGAATAATTATTTTTTTTCATTTTATAATAAAAAAACAATGTTTGAATAATAATTCTAAAATAATAATAATATATTTATTTATAAAAAATAATATAAATATATATAAAAATATTTTTTGTAAACTTTTTTTGTTCTAAATTATAGTGTAAAATATTTCTCAATATTAATAGATTTCTAATTAAAGGTTCAATTAATTTTGATAAATGTATTCAATTATGATATAATTCTAATATATTTTTTGTTTCATAAAAAATTCGTAAATCATTATAATCTAAGAAATTAAAAAAATATAATTATTAATTATTAAAAAATAAAATTACTTAATCAGTTTTTCTTATTACAAATTTAAAAATATTTGATTGAAAAATTAGATATATAAATTGAAGAAAAAAATATACTTAACTCCATGATAAATATTCAAGAGTTAATATTTCTGGTTCACTGTCATCAGTGACAATATATGGTGGTTCCCACGGAATGGTTTGTGCAGATGATTCCCTAAATATTGTTTGTGTAGCATGTGATTTTTTCTTTTTTGTTGCAAGTGATTTTTCTGAACATTTTAATTGATCTTCTTTTATAAAACTATCAGTAATAATCATCGCTTTATCAAGACACGGAACATTGGGTCTAAATAAAAATATGTTTTTATTTAAAATTCTCATATATATATATATATATATATATATATATATATATATATATATATATATATATATAATATCCAAAAAATTAAACATTTTTTAACAAAATACAAAACTTATTAAATAAACAAAATTTAAACTGTGAAACTATTTAAACTCAATAAAATAAATTTAATAATATAATTTTTTTAGTTTACTTTCATTTATTATATATTTAGGAATTTTTCTCATTTTTCTATGTAGTTACATAAAACCTTTGCATTTATTTTTAAAACGAAGCCTAAAAGTTGACAATCATAATTAAAAGACGAAAAAATTATAAATTGCATAATGAAGATGTCATAACTGATGTGGAAAAATTAATTTAAATAGGTCTCTATATTATAGAATATTTTATAAAAAATTAAAAAAAATCCAAAGTAATTTACATATTGATTTGATGAGGAAGTCCTTTCGGTTCTAATATATGAAATGAAAAATCTTTTTTTTATTTAATTCATTAATACACATTTTTAATTATTACGTTAACACCATCATAGTCTATCCTAAGATTAGCTGAGAAGGGAAAAAGAGGGAGTCAATTGGGAGCCAATTTTTAACGAGGTTACTTTGATTTTATTTGACACAGGTAAAACCAAAAAGACTTTCTCACCAATTGGTAATTTAAAATACTAATTGAACACAACAATAAAAATAATTTTAGTGCCTGTAAAAAAACCAAAAAGAGTATAAAAACGGTAGGAATTAACACAACTTTAATAAATAAATTTCACAGAAATATCATAATAATTTAAAAACACTTCTGTGCCATGTCCAAAAACTGTCCATAAATGTGATTAATAATTCAAAACAGTTAAATATTATAAAAATCTAATTAAATAAAAATGATACCTTCTGAAAACAAGTTGTAACTTCAAAAGAAAGTAAATTTAATATATATTGTTCGAAGAAATGAATTTTTGAATGTAGAAAAGAAAATATAAAACTGGAATCAAAAAAATCAAGAAAGTACTTTTAAACGATTTATAAATTTTTGAATATTAGTAGTGTAAGAAAAATAATATTCATTGACTGTGTTATGAAGAGAATGAAGTACAATATATAAAACATATTGAAAGAAAAATTTCAAATAGAGTGGAGAAATATAAAATTTAAAGAACATTCTTATACTATGTTTATCAGGAAAACGGTTCAAACACACTACTCATGTAGTTAAAATATTACTGTTATATAATAACTTCCACCATTAATTAGTTATCATCCTCAATTCTACATATAAGATATGAATCTTAAGAAAATTTCAAGTAAAATAGAGAAAACCCAAAAAAAACGATATGTCATAATCGTAAAGACATATCAAGCCTAAAAAAAAATTAAATGAAATCTATTTGAAATTCACACCAAATTTAGTAAATCATGAAATATTTAATTGATACATATAATATACTTATAGAGTATTAATTTATGAATTATAATGAAAATTCTATTATTGTAGATTAATTATGAAATCATATAGATTTATAGAATGTACTCTGTGCTTATTTTTAATAAAAATTATTAAAAATTCTAGAAATTATTGATTGTTAATAAAAATAATGTTTATGTTACTATAATGCATGAAAACTTATTGCATTATTATACTTGTAATATATATTTATTAGTACTAAACAATTCAGAGGATACTAATGATCTTATTTGTGATAACGTGTATATATATATATATATATATATATATATATATATATATATATATATATATATATATATATATATATATATATATATATTTACTTATTTTCTATATTTATATACTTATAAAAAAATTTAAAACGATTAGATCCCTCAACATTTTTAATATCAGGACGTTTCATTTGTTTCCTTCGTGCTGACCAACTTTTATTAACTGATCGTGGAATTCCATGACTTCCTTGTATATATGCTTGAATAGCACTCGGATAAGATTGTAAATTGCTGAACATGGATGCAAAATTTGGTTGAATCGCCTTAAAGTAAAATAATTTTAATATAATATCCTTATTTTTATTTTTTATAGTACATATTAACACAAATTAATAAATATCAAACAAAAATTAATTATAAACTGAATTAGTACACATGGAATTATTTTAAAAAAATACATTTTGATTGTTTTTATTTTCTATAATTATCGTTTATATTTCCTGTAAATCTTTAATGATTTTTTTTAGAAAAAAATAAATTGCATACAAATTTACTTTACATTACATTTTGTAATATAAAAACATGTTTGATATAAAAGCACACGATTTAAAGAATGTATTTTATGATTAAATTGTCCTACTTATCCCCTATTAATCTAAGCAATTATGTGTGATGGATTCGGAAAATAATTTCAAAAAGCTTAAAGTAAATGGAAAACCAATATTTCAAATATTTCTTAGTTGTCATTACATTAAATATATATTTAAATATTTATTAAAACAGTTACTTGTAACATTGAAATACTTATTTAATTTATGTACATATTTTTGTAATACTATCAAATTATTATTCTAATACTTTAACTCAACTCTGTACCACATTCTATACTTAATTATTATACTGTACACTTTTGTCACTAAAAACCTTTGACATGAATGAATTATAACTTTCATCACCACAAGATATTAAAAATTGTTCAATAATTATTTTTTGTTCACTTTGTTTGTTTATAACAAAAATAATTTAATGTGCATTTCAATAGCGATGCCGTCGTCGTCAAAGCATTATTGGGTTATAAAATCTAGAATTACATGTATATAAACAAACAAAGCGAACAAATAGTCATTATTGAACACTTTTTAATAGTTTGCGGTGTTGGAAGTAATTATAATATTCATTTATGTATATGAAAGTGAATTTACCATAAATTCAAAACAAATAAAAACTAAAATCTCTTAAAAACGTTTACTTTTTTATTAGTTGAAGAAAAAATTAATGAAAATATTAGAATAATGGTGAGGATATATATACATATATATATATATATATATATATATATATATATATATATGCATTTATACATTTCATTAGTTATAATTATTTTTAAAATATACTTACATATTTAGCTGTTTGCGCTGTGGCTTGTAATGCAGCTTTATGAAAGTCTTTAGCATTAGATACTGTAAATATTGGATCTGAAATTAATGTTGAAAGATAAGGAATGAAATGATTAAGACTTTTAAATATGAATGTAATATATATATATATATATATATATATATATATATATATATATATATATATATATATATATATATATATATATAATGTACTTGTGTGTGTGTATGTGTGCAAAGAAAGTGAAAGGCCCGAGGGAAACTAAAGTATGTAATCTTCAGTCCCGGTTTATATCCTTTAGTCTCATTTGAACCACCTATATAAACATAATCACAATATATATATATATATATATATATATATATATACATATATTCTTTTTAAAAGTACATGAACATTTAAATTTTCTTCATTTCTTTATCTTGATTTTGAATAATTTTAGAATTATTAAAATTTTTGTTAATATAAAAGATAAATTTATTCATCATACACAAGTCTGTTCAAGGGAAAGAATATTTTTTAAACGGTTAAACGGTTATTAAAGTTGACTTATTAAAAACATTTGAATTAAATTAACGTTACGCTAATTTATATTAAAAATACTTATTTGAAAATATTTTCTATTAATGAAAATATAGTAGAAGCTTTTTCTTTTGTTAATATATATTTATTGTCAAATATATTTCTGTCATTATTTATAAAAAGACTGATATTCTAAATATAATATAATATTCTAAATATAATATTCTATAAAATAGTTTTCATCTTCTTTATTAATGCATATTTTATATTTGTAGCAAAAGTTGTATTGTCTTTTCTTAAAATAAGGATTAAAAAACAGTTAAAACAATTATACTCTTTTATTTTGTAAACAAAATATTATATTTTACCTATATATATTAGGTTTATCTCCCTTCCGCCTTTTGTTAGCTGCGAAATTCAAAAGACCAGAATGGAAGAGATATTTACAACCTATATATATATATATATATATATATATATATATATATATATATATATAATATGTACAAAAAAGCTCTCTGTAAGTAATATGTGGCCCAAATTAGGCTGAAGGATTTAGACATACATTTACTTTCTTAGAATTATTTATTATCCTTTTTTATCCTTCAGTCTCATTTGGGCACTCTCTCTCTCTCTCTCTCTATATATATATATATATATATATATATATATATATATATATATATATATATATATATATATATATATATATATATATATATATATTATACATACATACATATATTAATACCTAAATATATCCATGAATGTTTGTATTTCATCCATGGATATTATAAAAAAGTTTAATAACAATTTATTTACCAATTTAATTTTTGCATATAAAGCATTTTTATTAAGGAAATATTGTTAAAAAATGGTATTATTTTTAAACAAGAGTATTATTTTTTATTTCAAATAATTTAAATATAATAAAACTTGGATACATACCATATAAATAATCATTTGGTCTATGAGAAGAAAAACCTTGGGATTTCGTTAACATTTTTGTAGACATTTTAAAAATAATTTTATTTTACTTGGATTAATAACTTACTAATTGTGTTGACAGCTAAGAAGGAAAATAGATATAATATTCGTCGCTGTTGTCATAGTAACAGAAGCTCTTTGTACGCATATTCCCATTTTGTTTTAGTTACATACATACACACACACACACGTATATATATATATATATATATATATATATATATATATATATATATATATGTACACGAAATTCAAAAGGGAAAACATTAAAATGATAAATAATAAATAGATAAATCATACAGCAAGAAAAAAAGACCACCGATGGACAAAATAAATTATTTAAAATCCAGAGATATAAAAACACCCACGAATAGACATATTACATAAATGGGCAGATCTATGAGAAAATTAATTGAAGTAGAATGAAAAAAGGCACTGGGTCACTCCAAGTAATAAGTTTTGGGAGGAGCCTTTATCCAAAAATGAATAGAAATTTGATGATAATAAAAAAAATCTTTATCCAGGAATTTGTTATCAAGTGTGGCTTCTAAGAGTAAATAATAAGCTCTGAAAACATATACTGTTTATATATATATATATATATATATATATATATATATATATATATATATATATATATGAATGTATGTATGTATGTATATGTATATAAAATCAATTGACTTTACCTCTGAGAAAAAATATCAATAATTATATTATAATCGTTTAAGTATTTTCTAAAATTTTATATTTTAAAATAATAATAAATAAATGAAAACAAATGTTAACATGTTTATTTAATATGCAATATTTAAACACATAACAAAGTACAACCATTAATGTTTTTTAAAAAAATAAAATTATAAAAATTAATATTTGGTCACATAAACGTTTCAAAATGCATTTTTATTGATTAAGAGAGGATTTTGCTAGATTTTCTTTAAAAAAAATAGATTAATTTTATTCCAATGTTTCAAACATGTGTTCTTAATATATAATATTAAAGTAAAATTTTGATTTACAATATAAGTAAAAATATAATAACTTTGTAAAAATCTCTTCAATTTTCCTTACAATTTTTTTCCACATTTCATTGTAAGATACTAAGTATTCGAAACTATTTCAGTTCTTTTTAATGATCAATTTATTAGTTTTATAAAGCAATAATTAAGTGTCTGCTTTTCAGAAACGTACATTTATTCCATAATGATAATCCCAATGAACTTTGATTTTTTTTTAAATGTTAATGTAAATTTATTGATTTCTTTTCTTTTCAACATATTGAAATTTCTACTCAACGCCATAATGCAACAAGGGCAGCTTTCATAATTAATTTGAAAACGCATTTACTATATTAACTGCTTTTTTGCATACTTTTTTCGAAATCAAATACATTTTTAACAAATTTTTAGACATATTTTTCTAGCACAAGTGCAAATATTTATTTCTGTTTAAAGTTTTTTTCTGATTTACTTTATATTTCAAGTCTTCACATTCGTGCTTCATTTCATAATAAATTTTCAGTTTTATATTTTTTATTGTTATTTTGCATTACATTAGAAATTTTTCATTATAAATACCTTTTCTTAATTAAATACTCAATAAGATTTTTGTGATAAATTTATTTCTCGTATATTCACTCTCATTTCAATACAAAAAGATATATTAAATAATAAATTAAAAAGATATATTAAATAATAAATTAAAATTTTCATAATATATATATATATATATATATATATATATATATATATATATATATATATATATATATATATATATATATATATATATATACTAGTTGGTCCAAATGAGATTGAAATTTTTGAAAAATTTACAACTTTTGTGTTTATTTTTATTTATTTTTTTAAGGATTATAAAATATAATTTGAAGATTTACAATGCCTGTTAATGACGTGCAACAACGAATAAAAATCATAAAAAAAGTTATTCTACTCAACGGTCTTTTATTTTAACTCATCGAAAATGCCATCAGCATTTTAATGTCGAACAACTCCTAGTATCAACATGATTAGCAACTTAGTCTCCCAGTTTCAGGAGCAAAGATCAGTCGTAGATGTTTTGAGAAGTGATGGTCATCATTATGTATGCACTGAAGCAGTAGTGGAGGCTGGCATCAGAGTGTAAACAATGATACATCTGTATCTACTCGTTGTCGTTCCATCCAATTGAGAATATCCACATCATTGATACAACGAATTTTTAAAATGGATCTTAATATTTTTCCTTATAAATGATACAGACTTTGTTACCCCAAAATTCTTAACAACGCCAACAATTCGTTTTATACAAATAAGTAAAAAAATAATAATAACTTTTAAACAATCTTATAATGAATAATGAATCTATAATAAATAATGAATAATGAATCTATCTTATAATGAATAATGAATCTTCTAATCCATTTTGATTTAAGTAACTATGTGAATAAGAAAAATTGCAAGGGCACTGAGAATATATTTTTTTTTCAAAAACGTGGAAGGTCATCTAAAAACCATCACTGCGGCTCTCTCTCTCTCTCTCTCTCTCTCTCTCTCTCTCTATATATATATATATATATATATATATATATATATATATATATATTACAACATATAGGCTCTGTATATAGGAGTATGATTAATATTATTTACATCCAAAAATCCAGAATAGTCCTAACATATAATTCCAGCAGGATAGAACCACTGCCCACACAGCAATGAAAGCGACAATGAAACTTCTTCGTGAATTTTTTGGTGATTGACTCATTTCAAGAAATTGTGATTTCGTTTAGCCTCCCTGATTTATTCTTGCAAAGCTAATTAAAGGAGCAAATATATGTCAACAAACCCCAAACAATTCATTAACTCAAGAATTGCATTTGTGACGTATAATAAATTTGGAGCCCAAAATGTTACGTTTAGTAATAGAAAATGTTCTGGAATGAACTAGATTTGTGAACAAGACAATAAGGAACGTTTGAGATGTGATATTTTATACATAATTCTAAAAAAATTATATATATATATATATATATATATATATATATATATATATATATATATATATATATATATATTTATATATATATTGAGTGAAATGTATTACCGTTTAATTGAACAGAAAAAGACAACTATATAACATAGTATCACAATGGCGACTAATGATGATTTATCTGACGAAATTGTACCGGCAAAGAAAATTAGATTGAATTCTGAAGAAACTGACAGAGTCGACCATTCAGAAAACGAAAATATTTTGAATGATCTTTCAGATTTTATACCTGAAAAGATTTTAACCAACAACAGTCATAGGAAAACTATATGTGTTTTGGGAAAGTTCCAAGAAAAAGACGGCCAAGCATTAATTTTATTGGAAAAAAAATCATTTACAGAGACAGAAATAAATGATAAAAATGATGGTTATTTTACTAAAAATTCTAAGTTGAAAAATATATTAAAAAATGATATATATGGCAGCTATGAATGTTTTCCTAATATTAGTATTAACTGTAAGTTTTATATAGGTTATATATATGTATGAATAATTGTTCTTTTTAAAAGTACCATATGCTAATATAAAAGTAGTTTTTATTGTCTTTCATTTTATTTATTTGTTGTAAGTAAATTCTTAAATATGATTGTAAATTCCGTATACATTATTTTTTAATTGTGTTAAAATATATCTGAATTTGTTCTCCTTTTAATTGAGGTTAGAATAATTTTATTATTTTTTCAATCAAAACCAAAAGAATTTATAGAAAATAAATTTAGAATTTTCATTAAAAAAAATAAAAGTATATATATATATATATTAGGTCTACTGAAAAGTTCTGTCCGATAATATCATCTTAAATTTTAAAGTGAATCATACTACAGAAATGGAATTCACAGATTACCATTACGCTGGGAAGATGTCATTAGTAATAAAGGAAAAATTATATTGTTCAGTAAATATTAATAAATATATTGAAAATGTACTATTTTTTTAATTCAAAAACGAACAGAACGTTACGGTAGACCTAATATATATATACACGAGATAAAATGATTGAGGAATAATCTTATTAGATTTTTATTACAATAAATGTGTGTTGTATTCTAGGTTTAAACGCAACAGTTATTCATCCAGCTACAGAAAAACATATTCAAAAATATTCATTCAAAAATCTTTACATTGTGAATGAAACACCAAATTTATATAAAACTATAACGTTACCTCATATAGAAGAAGAACAATTTGATTTAAAATGGTTGTATAATATATTAGACCATAAAACTGAAGCTGAACGAATTGTATTTGAAGATTTAGATAAAAAAAATGGATTTATTATTTTGCCAGATTTAAAATGGGATGGAAAATCTCTTGAGACACTTCATTTATTAGCAATACCTTATCAAACAGAAATTAAATCATTGCGAGATTTAAATGATTCACATTTACCATTGTTAAAAAATATTTATGATAAAGGAACAGTAAGTATATCTGTTATATTTTAAAAGAATCATTGTAACTATATGAATAATAAATATATTTATTCATTAATGCAATGTTAATAAAAATACTTTTGTTTCTTGTAGATTTATAATTAACTAATTCAAAAAGTTTACTTTTTTTTAGAAAACAATTGAAGATAATTATCATCTTTGTCCATCACAGATACGTATTTTTCTTCATTATCAACCATCATTTTACCATCTTCATGTTCATTTTACATATTTGAGATATGAAGCACCTGGAATATATGCTGAAAGATCTCATATATTATCAAATGTCATTAGTAATATTGAGTTAATGCCTGATTATTACCAAAAAGTTACATTACCATTTGCAGTAAATGAACAAGATAATTTATTTAAAAAGTTTCATGAAAAAGGTATATTAAAAAAATTAACAAGTCCATAGTATAACTGTAATGTATTAATAGTGAGTAGTATATTTTTAAAAATGGCATTTTATTTTTAATATTAAAATAATATACTAATTATTTTTATAATATTTAAATAAGTTTCAATATTGCATTTATTATATTAACTTTTTTTAAAAAAAATAAGTAATTTAATTTTTAATAAAAAAAATGTCAAAAATAGTAGAATCTATGTTAATTGAAGTACGATCAAAACTTCAGTCTTGTAATGTGTTTATTATTATGAAAAATTGTATGAATGAAAGTGTATCTTATAAAATACGTGTTAAATCAGAATCTATTAATTTGATTTGTGAAAATTCCTTAGAAATAGTGTCGGAATTTTTTACAGTTACTGATTATTATTTTCTGCCAAAAACAGTGTCAAATCTAAAAGTTGAAAATAAATATATTTCATTTAGGGTTTCAACACAGCCACTATTAAAAAATCGTGGTAGTTTTCATTCAGAAATTTTAGATATACCTTGTAATTTTGAACCACATTATCAAGAGTCTCTGAATAAATTTAAATCTTTACATAATGAAGTAAAATTCTCCTGTGCAGACTGTACTAACTACATAAGTGAAATTTTAAAATTTGATAGAGTTCTGCCATTACCTTCGGAAAATTGCAATCCTAGTGATTGGTTTTGTCACAAATCACAATCAAAGGAACTTTCTGCTTCTTTAAAACCTTCTACTTCTGATTGTTTTTATAATTACTGTAATTTTCTAGTTCAGGGTTCATTATTTTTAAAAGATAATATTATTACAGATGATGTAATATATTGTCGTAGATGTTTAGCTTGGATTGGTACTATAGATAAAAATAATGTCTTCAATTTTTGGACTTGCACTGTTAATTTTGAAATACAAAATGTCTTAAATATCAATAAAAAAATAGACTTATTAGAGATTCCTTATTCTAATGTAGATACTATAATTGAAAATTCGAATTTATGTGTAATTAAAAAATGTGAATTTAATGATAATAATCCAGTTCAGACAGTAAGTCATAATAATTTAAATAGTATGTCATTTCCTTTATCAGACTGTAAAATTACACATTTAGACATGAAAAATACATTGAATAATACTGTGATTGAAAATGACCAGTCCAACTATTTAAGAAAATTAAATAATAGTTTTAGTAATGGTATTGATAATAATTTAAGTTTACATCCAAAAAAAGAGAAAAAAACAAATTCAAATGTAGATGAAAATTCATTATCAAATATAAATGTTACTTATTCACAAATGAATATAACGGATGTATCCAAAGAACCAAAAAATAATATTTTATATGAAAATAATTCAAATATTGTTAAAATTAAACTAGAAAATGAAGAAAAAGATAGACATTTCTTTATTAACAATAATGTATTCAGTGATTCTAGTATAAAATACATTTCTACTCAAATTAATCAGATGGAGAGACCAAAAGTATTAAGTATGCCAAATAGGAAATTGGATGATTTTAAAAACTTATTATTTACTACTGTAGATAATTCTCTAGGTTTGATTTGTAAAATATTGTTAGAATCTCTTGTAAAAAAAGCAAGTAAAGAATATATACTAATTACAGTAATTGACAAAAAATTAGATTTACATACATTTGAGAACAAAAAACATTGTAATACAAAAAGTACAGAAACATCAAAAATTACAGATTTTGTATTTAGTGTAAATTTAAATAAAATTAAAGCTGTGCAATTAATGTACCGATATGAAACAACATACTCAGATATAGTTAAAATGTGGCATTCTGATTTAAATGTTACAAACTTGAATATTGCATATCCAATGTTACAACAAGGTTTAGTATATATGAAAAATCAGTCGAAATTTTTACAGAATAGTATTAAAACACATGATGGATTTAATGTCACATATCTAATACGATAGCTTCCAGAAGAAAATAGTCTTTAAAAAAAAAAAAAAATGTAAATGTATTTAGAATCACAAAAATTAAATATAATATGTAAATTAATAAACAATTTTATTTGAGATATAAATTTTATTCATTTTTATTTATATATATATATATATATATATATATATATATATATATATATATATAGGTGCTCAAAAAGTCCAAAAAATAACAAAAATATCTTTCTTTACTGGTAAAAAATGACCTTAACCATTTGACTATGGACATGCATAATCATGTTCCTAATTAACATAATTGTATGATGTCCATAGTCAAACGGTTATTATTGAATGGAAAGATGAAGATAGTTCTTTTTAATGATCATTAGAGATTGGCCCAAAAGGAATAACAGACAAGTTTAATACCAGACATCCTAATAATAATTTAGTAATACAAAGCACAGTTTATTATTAGATTCCTTTTTTGATATTAGGTATTAAATTCCTCTAACACTTCCCTCTAGGTCTATCTTTAATGACTAATTAGGACTCCACCCTGGCATTCAGTGTTAATATTATTTTTCACATGTAAACAAAAAGTTTTTATCTGCAAAGAAAAAAAATGTCCATTATTTTTAAACTTTTTAGAGACCTATATAATATAATGTACAAATGTATGTAGTAAATGTAATATATGTATGTTAAATGTTATACATATATATATATATATATATATATATATTTATAAATAATATATTTTTGTATTGGCAAAGATTAATTCTTATATAGTAGATTTGTAAAATTTTACAACTTTTGTATTAATATTTTTTTTCACTAAATGC
>CP092093.1:24807500-24835000 GCA_029203775.1 Neoneuromus ignobilis
TAAAAACCTATATTATATTATATATATATATATATATATATATATATATATATATATATATATATATATATATAATGTAGGTATATAATGTATATACACATAATTTATTTATACTTGAATTAATTGATTATTAAAAATAAATATTATTAAAATTGTAAATAATTTCAAATTGAAAGTGTTATACTTACTGATGCATAGAAATTATTATCTAATTTTATATTATTTTTGATGATATAAATGATTATATGGATTAAAACCAATTTTTTAATTTATTATAGGCAGCAGTATTTGGGAACAAAGTCGTGCTGATAATTGTAAATTAAGATTTAATACTACATTAGTCTTGAAATTATATGCATTAAATCAGCATATTCAACCACCTGGAATTTTGATTTATTCTTCTGGTACAGTTTTAAGTAATTTGTTGTTAATATTAAGTTAATGCTTTTTTTTAAGAATTACGTTTATTATTTTAATTTCAAATAATTTTTCCAATTTAATTTTTATTTTAATCAGGTAATTTTTCATAATATAATACTTTTTTTTAGAAAATTATACTGAAAAATCAGAAAATCATTTTGATCCAATTGCAGAAGTTAAAAAATATTTTGATGAACATCCAAAGTTTGACTTTGATATGACTCAAATTACAGCGACAAATCCTCAGAACAATTTATTACAAACTAATTTAGAATCTAATATAGATAGGGATAACAGTGGTAATTTGTTTAAGGATCCGAAATTTGAAAATAGTGGATCCAGTTTTAGACACAAAAGTGATAGAGGAGGTTTAATAAGAGATTTTACAAAAGAAGACTTTTCAAAATTACCTCATGGTTCTAGTCAACACAAGCATGTAGAGGTAATTACAATTTAATGTTTTTTAATTAATATATAAACATGCCTGTAGGTATAAGTGTGTGAATATATGTTTATATTTTTTTGTATTTTTGATTAAAGGGAGATGAATTTTGGTCACAAAACCCAGAAACATATATTCCAGTTTCATATTCAATACAAGACTCTGTGATTCCAATTGACCCTAATAATTCATTTGCTGATGAAGATCTTTATGAGGATGAAAATCTTGAAAATAATTTTCAAAGCAGGGATCCTAGAAGTAAAGATATTTCTAAAGATTTAAATATCAAAAAAAAGAATGTGGAAGAAGAATCTGAAGATTTGTTAACTTCTGTACCCAAAAATATAAAATCTTTAACTGAAAAAGAACTTTTGAATGAACTAAGTTCTTTCAATGATTATCAAAATATTCAAAATGCAAGAACACGGCTACTTCACGATTTAAGCAACGTACCTAGTGATATTTTACGAGATACTTATTTACAAAATGCTGAAAAAGAATTAAAAGCAAAATTTGTGAATCACGTAAAAAATAACAAATATCAAAACAATGATTCACGTACTAATAAATTAGAACAACGGGACTTAAGATTTAAACAGTATGATAGAACAAGTGTTAAAAAAGAATTAGAAAGTATGTATGATGAGAGACGTCGAGAAAGTCTTTGGGATTTAGAGAGCGAGAAAGAGCAATATGACAGAGAACATGGTTATTGGAGGGGAAAAAGAGAAATGGTTAATATTAATCCTTATAATATACCAAAAATAGGAAGTACAGGAATATTACTGAAGTCATTAAATGAAGAAAATAACAGTATTGATATTGTATTTGCAACTTATTGGTTACCTGTACACATTGGAGCTCAAGCTGTTCTTCCTATAGATAAAAAATGTATAGATGAAAAAATGGAACAAGCAAAATCACCCACTGGTAAATATAAAAAATATATTTTTTTTAATTTTGAAATTTTTACTTTTTAAAGGAAATCATATTAATAAATTATTTACTCTTTTAGACAGATATCATACTTTAGAGAAAACTGTTCTTGAAGATCTATTTATAAAAATGTGTTTTGAAAAAAGAGGAATATCTGTACAAGAACAAAGTTTACCAAAAACAGGCAATGATAGAATAGATAACAGTTTATACTTACGTGACATGTCCAGACTAAGTTTTGGACAAATGATGATTAGCAGAGTTAATATAAAGTGTTCTTGTGGTACGTTACAAAAAGGAGAAAAGTGTGTACCCATGTTAAATCTAGCAGATCAAAGCTGGCCTGAATTTTTAGGCAAATATGGCAAAGGTTATTTTCAGGTACACAATTAATTTTAAATGAATTGTACTTCTTAAAAATTATATAATTCAACTTACAGTATGAATTTTATAATTTAATTAAAAACAGTATTTTTTACAATTACAATAAATTCAATTTTATATGTATATTAAAAGGTAATTGAAATAATATTGAGTATATATATATATATATATATATATATATATATATATATATATATATATATATATCATCATCATCACATCAGTCCACTATATGAAAGCCACAATGAATGCTAACATATATATATATATATATATATATATATATATATATATATATATATATATATATATATATATATACATATATATATATATATACATACACACACACACACACAAACACGAAATACATGAATACACATTATTTTTGTTACTTTATACATTCTAGATTTTTTATAAATAATATTTTAGTTTTCAAAAGTAGAAACTATTTTACATGTAACCTCTTATATTACTTATATAAAACTAGAACATTTCAACAGATTTATTATTAAGAAGAATAAAAGTGTTCAAACTTACCAAATCAATGTAATTATCCTTTTTGTATTTAGTGTTTTCTTATGTATAAATAAGATTGACATTTATTTAATTCTTAGAAGTATTTGTCTATATATAAAAATAATTATAGTTTTTTTAACAATTTTGGTAAAAATAAATCACATTTATTTTATACTTAAATATAGAAAAGTATTGAAATAATTTTAGTTCTACAATGATTAATATATATATATATATATATATATATATATATATAATTTTGTTTATATTTTCCAAATTAAAATAAAGGTGCATATTAAATTTAAAATCTTAATTTTTATTTTTCAATATAGCACTATTTAAAATTTCTTTTTAAAAATAGCGTGTGTCAAAGTAAAAGGTTTTAAAATTTTGATGCGATATTTTATATATATATATATATATATATATATATATATATATATATATATATATATATATATATATATATATATATATATATATGCATCTTATTATATAGATTGAATTAATTTCAGAGGATAAATATTATATTCGGTATCTTTTATGTAATTTTTTACGTATTTTCATAAGAACACTAATTAATTTAAACTGTTTTAGTAATAAAAAAATATTTTATTACTATTTCATTAAACAACATTATTTGAATTACAAATGATTGTCTATTAATTATTGTCATCATTTTAAAAAAATGTTGTTATAAATAGTTTTTTTTTTGTAATTTAAAACATATTTTTATGTTTTAAATAGCATTAATATATACATTAAAGATATTTTTTTTAAAAAAATGTAATTATTTTTAGGAACTAGTTGATATTCTAATATTGTAATACTTAGTTTACTATAATTATATTGTATAATAATTGCTAAGTAATTTGATATATAATATTATTTTACGTCAAATTATAACTAAAACGATTTTCAATCTATATAAAATTATATAAATTATTCATTCTTTTTAATAAAATGGTAAGAAACAGATTTTTCACTGAAATCATATTTGAAATAAAAAAATATTTTTTGCGATTATAATATAGCATTGTATTGCTTTTTAATTTAATTTATTTATTTAAATATATATAATTACATTAATTTTGTTGTAATAAAAGTTGTCAAAATATATTTTATGGAGAAAACTGAAAAATTAATTGTAATATATGAAATTAAATTTAAAACATAATTTTTTTTAAAAAAATAAAGAAGAAAACAAAATGAGCTAATGGATATGAACAAAAAATAATGAAATAATTAACATATTCCTATTAAAAGTATAAACTAATTTTTAATATAAGTGAATAAATATAAACACTGAATTTTCACTTTTTAAATGAAACTAATTAGTATTGTGAAACTAATGTAATATAAATGATTTAAAATCAAAGTTAAATATTTTGGATATGTTATGAATATTCAATTTATAATTCTAAATTTATATTAAAATAACTGTACAATCGATACTCTACATTGGAATGTAATGAAAATAAACAATGGCCTAAAGATCTTAATCTATCTCAAGTACTACATGTATCCAAAATTATTTATCATTTTGTCTAATCTTGTGTTGGTATCCAGTTTAATATTTATATACATATATATATATATATATATATATATATATATATATATATATATATATATATATATACATATGTATTTGTATATATGTATATATATATATATATATATATATATATATATATATATATATATATATATATACATATGTATTTGTATATGTATATATGTATATATATATATATATATATATATATATATATATATATATATATATATATATATATATATATATATATATATATATATATATATATATATATATATATATATATATATATATATATATATATATATATATATATATATATATATATATACAAATGTTTATTAAAATGTCTATAAAAAATATGTTTGTGTATGTCATAAAATATATTTGACGGTTTGATGAGAATTTTATTATTTTTAAGATTTAATAATTCATATAAACTTTGAATTTTATTTTATATATAATATAGAATCATAAGCTCTGTTTTTTGAGCTTTTTACTTCTGGATGCCAACCCCTGTATAAATATATCTAATTCTGTAAATATAAAGTGTAATATATAATATATATGTAAAAGTATTTCTTTATTAAATATATATATATATATATATATATATATATATATATATATATATATATATATATATATATATGTATATATAAATAATTTATTGTTTTTCTTATAGATATTTTGTTAATTACTGATATGTTAAATTTATTGTAAAAATATATAAGTAATAATAAAGACTTTGTATAAATATTAAATATTTATTTATTAGTATGTTGCGTGAAGAAAAATATAAAAGATGAATGAAAAATATGTAATTACTTTCACAGAAATTAATTATCAATCGAATACTACAAGATATTGAAAAAATGTTCAATATTCATTATTTATTTTCTTTGAGATTGTATAATACATCACTTTGTTGATGATGGCATTGTTATTGAAATTACGTCTTATGAACAATTAAAGTGAATAAAATATTGAACATTCTCTCAACATCTGATGTTGGGGTGAATATTCATTTGTATAAAAGTGAGTTCACAATAGTACCAAAATAAAAATGTAATTATTATTAACACATTAACGTTATTTTTGAAAATTTAAAGAGAATGTTAAATAATCGGGATTATAAGATGGCTAATATTGAGAACTGGTAAAAAAATGGGAATCAATAAAGTAGCATAATAAAAAGTTGAAAATGAATATAGCAAAACGAATAATATGTAGAATATGTATGTTAATGAGAAATGATTATAAAAATATTTTTTCCATTGGTTGTGCTGAAAATACTATAGCTGAAAACATAATGGAATGTGCTCCTGTTCAAGTAAGGATATTTAAGTATTTTTTTAATGAATATAAAATAATATGTAAATGATAGAAAAATATAGTGTATAGTTTTATGTGTACTATATTTTTAGTGATATATATATATATATATATATATATATATATATATATATATATATATATATATATATATATATATATATATATATATATATATATATATATATATATATATATATATATATATATATATATATATATATATATATATATATATATATATATATATATATATATATATATATATATATATATATATATATGTGTGATATATGTATGTGTATGTATGTGTATGTATTTATGCACACACACACACACAAATGCTCTTATATATTTAGATTATTCTAACGAGAAAGAAAATAATACTTAACTAATATTTAAAGATAATAATTAAAATTATTACAAAAATTAAATAAAATTATTGAATATTTATATATTAATGGAACTTATATTATTGTGACTTAATATTTTTTATATAATTTAAAAGAAATATTTAATTCTTATTTTATTTCAATAATAAATTGAAAACACTTAAAATGTTAAATACCATGGGGATCACAAATAATCAGAACTTAATTTTTATGTTCTTCACAAATCATTAGTGTCCTATGTTATTTATTTCTATAAAACTGTAATAAAGGTATCTATATAAACAATAATATTAATAATTTTACATTATAATAAACACTGAATACATGTGAATAGTAATATATTTTTTTAAATATATAAATTCAAATAGACATGATTAAATATAGATCAAATAGCAAAATATTCGAGCTTACATAGAAAGTAAGCAAATTTTTCCCTGTACTCAACTTGTTAATTATACCATTTATGTATTTTTTTTATAATTTTACTTATAAAAAATATTTTAAATTACAGATTTCTGAAGAAGATGGTCTACCAGATATAATTTGTTTGAAATGTTTTGAAAAACTAAGAGATGTATATCAGTTTCGTACTATGGTTGTAAATTCTGATAAATCTTTAAGATTACAGAATTCTACTGAAACTCATGTTAATGACGATTCACAATCTAATTTTTTGATATTTTCTGACTCAAAGAACAGTGTTGATGAAAAAAATGATAAAAACATTAAAAATGTCTCCTTTGGTGAAAACAGTGAAAAAACTTGTTTTTTATCTTTAAATAAATCAGTAACTGAAAAAGATAAAGGTAAGAATAATAACTATTTATATTTTTAAATATATTATTTTATTTATTTGTTAAAAGGTTATATGGATAAAAAAATATCTAAAAAACGATCATTAAAAATAAAAAATGAAAAAAGTAAAAAAAATATAAGAAAAAAAAGTAGTATAAACAAAGGCAAAGGACCTTTTAGTTGTGAAGTATGTGGGAAAGAATGTAGTAAATTAAGCAACCTAGCTGTTCACCGTAGAGTTCATACAGGTGAACGGCCATTTGTTTGCGATTTTTGTGGTCGTTGTTTTGTTTGTGCTTCGTCATTAACAGTTCATAGACGTGTTCATACTGGAGAAACACCTTATGAATGTGAATTCTGTGGGAAGAAATTCATTAGATGGTCAGGTGTCATAGAACATAGACGATCTCATACTGGAGAAAGACCATATCAATGTGATGTTTGTGGAAGAGCTTATACACAAGGTTCTCACTTGGTTGCACACCGAAGAACACATACTGGTGAAAGACCTTATGCATGTGATTTATGTTCAAGACATTTTAATACAAGTCAAGAAGTTGTAAAACATAGACGAACACATACAGGCGAACGGCCTTATGAATGTGATCTTTGCCAAAGAAAATTTACTCAATCTGCATCACTTAAAACTCATAAAAGACTTGTGCATAAAAATAGGTAGTGTTAGTAAATTTTATATTACAAATTAAAGTATATATGGGTATATAAATATATATATATATATGTGTGTGTGTGTGAGTGTGTGTGTTTGTGTATATAAATTAAATTATTAGAATTTACACTAAATTAAAATTTTTCTTTTGATTTCATTTTAAATTTCCTAATTCACATATTTAATTTTATAAATTAATTATTTAAATAAATTTTCTAATACTATTGTTTTTTAATATGTATATTATAATGTATAAATATCACAATACATCGTTCCATGTAACATTTTGTTTCAATTTTTAGTATTTAATATAGTTTTTTAAGTTATTTTTATTTAAGTATGTTTGTGAATATTCATAGTAAATTTCTGTATATATAGATACATCCTTTTTTAAAACAAAAAATAAAAATACAAAGAGAAATATTTTTTTTATTTCAAAATTATAATGCACACTAAAATTTTTAATCAATTTTATAATCAAAAATAAGTTTTTCTATAAATAAATTACAAATCTATTTAACATTGCTATTTTAATGTAATTAGGAAATGTTATGAAATATCTAGTTGGTAATAAAAAATTTCTATTTACTTCATTGCCAGTCACTTGCATTGTTAACTTTATGTACTCTCAATACATAATCATTAAATGTGTTTACTGTGATGTTATAATATCATATGAACTTAAATATTTTCTATTATGATACTGTTATTTTCATGTTTATATATATATATATCCGAATTTAATAGAAACTTTACATCAATATCATTAATGACTTTTTGAAAATAATAAAATATGAATTTATAATTACCATATTTGTCTGAATATTTTTAGTTTTTGGTAGTGTGTTATGCATACTATTTGATGTGTTTTTTTTGTAATGATTTAGAGAAAATATTTTTTTGATAACTAATTGTAACAAGTGTAAAGAAAGAAATGTTATATAAGAATATTTATATTGTAAAAATATATGTTATTAATTTAATTTATTCTGAAAGTTACATTTTTAGTTGGTTATGATTTTTATCAATCTTAGGTTAGGTTTTATATATGTAAAAAGTTTTCATCTCTAAACATTCATTTTGGTTTGTTACGAATGGATAAAGAAAATGATTATCAAATTAAATACACGAAATTGTTATTATTTGTTACAAAACTGTTATACCCTAAATGTCTTTCATGCGTGTTTCCATTATTTATGTTTTATATATACAGGTTACAACTGAAAATTTATGTACCTCGTTTAAAATTGTACCCAGTTCCTTTAAAGTTATTCAACAATTTAGATATTAATGGAAATCAGTATTTAGTTGATGATTATCAAAATGTAGGTGTTATATCAGAAAATCATTACAAAAAAATTAAATATGGGTTGGATCTTGTGAAAGCAACTGCAATACAAATAGTAAATAATAAAAAAATTGTATCTGAAACAAAAATAATTCAAATTTTACCTTGCGAAGTATTAAATAAAAATGTTCTATTAATTTCTGAAACCTTATTTTTTAATATGACTAAAAGCAGTTATGACACAAATATAAAAAATGAAGTTATTATAAGAGAAATCGAGGAGAATCCAAAGTTTGCATTCAGAGCTGTAGTTTCCTTTGTAAGCAATTTAATTGAATATGAAAATTCTATCATTGAATCGTTACTTTCAAATTATTTTTCAACACCGAAACTTTTATATGAAAATGGAATTTTTGAAATTCCTGTAGAAAAGTATTATCCTGAAATACTATTTGCCAATTGTTTACTAAAAAATGAAGATAGAAAATTTTATTTTAAATGTATAAAATTGAACGATGAAAAAAATGAATCAATGAAGTATGGACTTTGTGTAAAAGGTGAAACAGAATTAAGTCAAACTCATCATGTACAAAGTTTAGTACCACAAAGTTTTTATAAATTAGCTCATAGTCATTCATCTGATTTTCAAGATTATTTATTGTGTCACTGGCCAGTTGGTATTTTAAATACATTTAATAATGTTAAAAAAGCCGTTATTCCATTTTTAAAAACCTGTAAGTAAAATATTTTTGTATTTCATGTTTTTTAAAAAATAATTTATAATTATTTTTTTAGCATCAGTTATAATGCCTGATATATTGAAGCCTGCATTTCTGATACAAGGCATTAGAGGTTCAGGAAAAAGTACTTTAGTTAGGACATTATCCAAATATTTAGGTATACATTTATTACAAATTGAATGTCCTGATTTATATTCACCTATGACTGCACACATAGAAGCAAAATTAAGAAATTTATTTCTTAAAGTGAAATTATGTTCTCCATGTATATTATTTTTAAATAGATTTGAGGTAAAAACAAGCTTCTTATATTAATAGAAAGTGTATTTGATTTTATATACACCAATTATTTATATATTTATATGTGTGTGTGTGTGTGTATACATGAATGTATATGTACTGCTTATACGAGGGTAGTCCCATAAGTACCTGGCATGACCTAGAAATGGCGGTAGTTGTTTGAAAAATATCACTGTATTAGAAAGTACACAATCTATAAAGCATATGTTTCAAGTTTGAGGACACCACATTGTTTAGTATTTGTTTGGCAGCCATCAGTAGTGAACGTTTTCAGTGAATTTGTGAAAATGGAGAAAATCGTTCATCGTTACGTGATACAATACTTTTATTTGAAAGGCCTCAGCCCAACCAATATAAAAGCTGAACTGGATTCTACTCTGGGTGAGTATGCTCCTTCGTTTACAACAGTGAAATATTGGGTAGCAAAGTTTAAACGAGGCCGTACGAGCTGTCAAGACGAGCATCGCAGTGGTCGACCAAATGAGGTGACGACTCCAGAAATGGTGAAGAAAATCCACAAAGCGGTACTGAATGATCGTCGACTGAAAGTGCGTGAGCTAGCAGACATAGTAGGCATTTCAAAAAGTGCGGTACATCGCATATTATCTGAAAATTTAGACATGAGAAAGCTGTGTGCAAGATGGGTGCCGCGTTTGCTCACACTCGAGCAAAAACAGTGTCATGAAGATGTTTCAATTGAGTGTTTAGCGAAGTTTCACAGCAACAAAGTAGAATTTTAGCGCCGTTTCATAACCATGGATGAAACATGGGTCCATCACTTCATACCCGAGAGAAAAGAACAATCAAAACAATGGACTGAAAAGGGAGAACCGGCTCCAAAGAAGGCAAAAACCATTTCATCTGCAGGCAAGGTCATGGCGTCGGTTTTTTGGGATGCGCGTGGGATAATTTTCATTGACTATCTTGAAAAAGGAAAAACTATCAACGGCGAGTATTATGCGAACTTATTGCAACGTTTGAGTGAAGAAATCAAGCAAAAACGGCCGCATTTGGCTAAGAAGAAAGTGTTGTTTCATCAAGACAATGCACCAGCTCACAAATCCATTATTGCAATGGCCAAAATTAATGAATTAAAGTTTGAATTGCTACCTCATGCACCCTATTCGCCAGATTTAACCCCCTCGGATTATTTTCTGTTCTCAAACGTGAAAAAATGGCTCAGTGGTCAAAGATTTCCCAACGATGAAGAAGTGATGTCGGCAGTTAATGGGTATTTTGAGGAGCAAGACAGTTCTTATTATAAAAAGGGTATCGAACTTATTGAACATCGCTGGGAAAAGTGTATAGAGCTGAAAGGAGATTATGTTGAAAAATAAACATATTTTTTTCCAAAATTTTTGTGTTTTCTTTGTTGGGTCGGGTACTTCTGGGACCACCATCGTTTGTATGAAAGTGTATATATAAGTGTTTAGCATATAATAAGGTGTTACAACATATAGTGTTAAGAAGCTAATGGTACTGTAAAATAATAATAAAATTTTGTAAATGTAATTGATATCAGAAAAGCTTTATATTTGAAATTATGTGTAATTTGCATCAAAAAAATGTACATTATTTTCATTGCATGATGGCATTCATAGGTTTTGACATAATTGTGTGTGTGCGTGTGTATACATATATTGAAAGTAAATTTTTAAATAAATTTAATACAATTAAAATAATAAGTATTGAATTAAAATAAAAAGTAATTATTGAAATGAGTTTCATACAGGAATTACTCTTTAATGTTATAAGATTTTATAAAAATATTTAGTAACCGCTTCATTTGTATAAAACAATTAGTCTTAGTGCAAAACTAGTGAAAGGAAATAATTTTATTTAGCTATTATATAATTAGTATTTATTTATTGTTTTTATAAAATATAAAGTTGTTGTTTATTACTTTTGTAAAATTAATACATACTACAGTTTATATCCTGATTTTTATATGTAATGTTTTATTTAAAATTGTATACATATATTTAATTTTTAATAAATCGATTTTTGTAGAGTTTTTTGAAAGATGATGAGGGTCAAGATGATGATAGACTTGCAGCATTTTTTGAATTAGAAGTGCAATCTTTACTTTCATATAATACACATGCAATTATTTTAATATGTGTATCAAATACAACACAAAATCATCCAAGGTGTGATAAAATGTTTCTTGAAACATTCACTATTGAAAATATGACACAAATGGAATCTAAAAATACATTAAATTGGTTTATAAAAGAAAGAGGGTTAATAACTGATAGTTTGAATTTAGATACAATTGTACTTAAAATGCATGGTTTTACATTTGGTGATTTAAATTATCTCATTTCAGAAGTAGAAAAAAAATCTATCAAGAATAAAACTGTAATTTCAGAGGCAGAGTTTGATAATATTTTAGGTATATAGTATATTATTAAGGAAGAAAGATGTTTTTAATTTTTTTAATTTTATTATAGGTATAATGAAAAATATGTATTCAGATAGTATTGGTGCACCAAAAGTACCAAAAGTGTACTGGTCTGATATAGGAGGTTTAACAGATGTAAAGACAGAAATTTTAAAAACAATTAGATTCATTTTACATTATCGACATTTTTTAAAAGACAAAACTTTAAAAAGATCAGGTAAAGAAGTTCTAAAGAAATGTAATAAAGTAATTGTATTTGTTTTTAGTTTGGAGCTAAATATATATAAACTATTATTTAAACAGTTTTGCTTATAGAAAAAAGTAAAAAAATCCTATTATTGAGATTTTCAGAATTGATTATATTAATTTAAACATCTAACAATTTTGTTAATTGTAGGTATATTATTGTATGGACCTCCAGGTACTGGAAAAACTTTAATTGCAAAAGCGGTTGCTACTGAATGTAATTTAAATTTTTTATCAGTAAAAGGACCTGAATTATTAAATATGTATGTAGGACAATCTGAATCAAATGTTAGAGAAGGTGAGATATATAATTTTTTAAGTGATGTTTTTTCTAAACAGATATTTTCAAAATACTTTTACTTTATAAATAATAGTATATCATTGAATTTATGTTGGTATTATAAATGAATGAATAAAATAATAATGTTTCATCACAAGTTCGAAAATTAAAATAGTTAAATTAATTTCAGTTTTTACGAGAGCTCGTCAAGCTGCACCTTGTATAATATTTTTTGATGAACTGGATTCATTAGTACCAAATCGTGGAAGATCTGGAGATTCTGGAGGTGTAATGGATAGAGTTGTTTCTCAATTATTGGCTGAAATGGATGGAATTGAAGATACGTCGACAATATTTATTATTGGTAGAAAATTTTTTTTTTTTATTTTAATACAGTTTTATTTTTTTATTAATATACATTTAACTGAGTGTTATTATTTTTAGAGTAATGTATATGCAAAAAAGTGAATAATAAAATATTATTGAATATTTTTATAAAAAGTCAAATGTTATGAAATTAAAAAATGAGTTATTTAAAGTGTGAAATCAATTGGAAATATTATCATTAATTTTTTAAAAACGTTATAATTTTGAATTTATTAAACTAAATTAAATATATTTTTAAATATTCAGTTATAAACACATTTTTATTTATATATATGATAATTTTAATGTCACATTTATTTTTAAAAATTATGCCTATTTCTAAAAATGGAATTTAGTTTATAATTATATTCTTGTTTATCAATTTTTAAATTAATTTTATGATAATCCAATACTTTTATTACTTTTTGTTATATATATATATATATATATATATATATATATATATATATATATATATATATATATATATATATATATAGATGATATCTTTGTCATGTAATGAATTTTAAGCTAGTTTATATATATATATATACAGAATCATCCAGCAGTGGATAAAAAAAAGTTGCTTCTACTGATATATATGTATTTGTATGTATGTATGTGTGTGTATGATGTATGGTCATGTAAATGTAACTAAAAAAATAAAAGGTATCTTTGTAATTAGTATGTTTTTTATAAAGTATAAATATTTGATTTTAGGAGCAACAAATAGACCAGATTTGATTGATCCAGGTTTACTAAGACCTGGAAGATTTGATAAACTTTTATATGTTGGTGTTTCTACGACTCGTTCTTCTAAGCTCAAAATTTTAAAAGCTTTAACTAAGAAGTAAGTTTATATAAACTTTAAATACAAAATCACTTAAATATATAAGAAATTATTGTATTAGATTTTCTTATAGGAAAACACAGATAATAAGATATTAAATTTAACTTTTATCGCTATTATTAAATATTACTCATGTATAGTGTACATATATTTACTTACATAAAAATTGTTTTTTCTAGGTTCGATTTGGATGAAAATATTTTAACCAATATTGTTGATAAGTTACCAAAAGCAGTTACTGGTGCAGATATACAAGCTGTTTGTTCTAATGCATGGTTACATGCTGCACGAACAGAAATTCTTAGTATTGAAACAGGTTAAAAATATTTATGTGTAATTTCCAACAAAGTCAAAATTATAGTTATTATTATATTTACTATCATTTCATATGGCTGACATTTGTTTTTAAAAAGATTTTTTAAAAAGGTATTTATTATAAAAAAAATATTAAATATTTTTAGGTACAAAAGATGAATCAACGACTCGAGTTTCAGTTACTTTTGATGATTTTGTTTATGCTATTAAACAATTAAAACCATCAGTTACAGATGAAATGTTAGTGTATTATAAAAAGTTAAAGATAAATTTTGAGAAAGCTTGAACTGTGTTTAAACAATGGTAGTATATTAATTATTGAGGGTAATTTTTATATTTGGATTGTTTTTTATATACATTCATTAATTATAAATGCCATTATAAATTATGGCATAAATTATGTATTATATATATATATATATATATATATATATATATATATATATATATATGTAATGTTAATTGTATGAATAAAGTTTGGTTGTAATAATTGATTTTAAGTAATTAATTAAAAACATTTATAATGATAAAAAAGATTCTTTTGAAAATACTGAATGCTAAAAAAAGTATTTGTATTTTAGTTCTTTAGTAAAATGTCATATATTTTGTCTGGAATTTTCAACTTTTTATTAACTTTTGTGTAAAAACTAATTTATTTTATTAAAAAAACGTATTGTAATTTGAATTTATTTAATTTATTTTTATCGGTTATTTTGTTGTTTACTATTAGGTTGGCAAATATCTCCCCTCCGCCTTCTGGTCTTTTGAATTTCGCAGCTATGTACAAAAAAAAAAAAAAAAGCGGAAGGGAGATACTTGCCAACCTAATATATACTATTTTTATTTATATTATTTTTAATTTTGTTTTACATCAGTAACAAATTATTTAATTTTAAAATCATTAGTAGATTTTATTGTAATTTATTTATATATTTCCTTAAATTGTAATCGACCATGTACAGTTATTGAGATTTGTTTTAATGTACTGAAATATTTTTTGATTATAAATCTGAACTAGATTATGCATATATTTTTTTCTTTACTTATTTTGAATTGCAGTAAGTAATGAATTATAAATTCCTGATATATAAAACTAATTACATTTGTATATATAGATTATATTTTAGATTTAAATATTAGTGTTTTAACAGCTTAAAACAGTAAATATGGTAGAAAAAAATGTATACATTGTATTGTTGATTTTAAGATTTTTAGAAAAAATAATAATGTTATGGTACAAAAATGTGATTAGATTATTTGATGATCATATACATATAAATGAAATGAATAAAAAATTACTTTAATTACTTTAAATTGTAAAATGAGCTGGAAAAATAAACATATATATATATATATATATATATATATATATATATATATATATATATATATATAAAATAATATAAATTTTACATATTATGTAGGTAAATGCATGGTAAGTATTTTTTTATTTATTTACAGGTAGTATTATACATAAAATTATAAATTCATATATTTTTATTTTTATATATATTTATCTATCTATCTATATATATATATGTATATATATATATATATATATATATATATATATATATATATATATATATATATATATATATATATATATATATATATATATATATATATATATATATATATATATATATATATATATATATATATATATATATATATATATATATCGCTAGATAGTCTAGTAAAATTAAAATTTACGTAACGCGAATAATTTAGTATGAGTGTTCCTAAATAACAGTGAATTGCGTAATTCATATTCAATGTATTCAAAAAGTGTATTCAGTATTGGTTGTTGACGTTGAAAGTGCTATAGGATAGAAATGTGATGCAATAGAAATAAATAATTTTTAGTTATTGTAATGGTTTCACTATTTGTTATTGAAAATGTGAAGTACTCGTATATTGTTTCATTTTTATACTTAGTTTAATTTTTATTCTGCGTTTAATGATACTGAGAGTAATTTAACTATTTTTGTAATTGTCTTCTGTTAAACTTAATTGTTAGTTTGTAAAAGTGTAGTTTCATTTTAATAAGATTGCTGTGCTGTATTCTTAATAAGAAAAAACGTTGAAATTTTCATGGTGAGTATCATTTTTATATTTTTAGTTTTTATTTATAATTGTTTGTATATATAATATTGTTATGTGCAGGAATTAGATATAATTTAGATTTTTTTAAAAAAATCTTTATTATTTTACGTTATTATGATATTACTTCTACCTTACTAGTAGGTCATATAAAGGAGAATTAATCTCATTAATATGGCGAGGTTTTAATCTCATAATAATAATTTATGAATAATTTTAATAAGACGTAATTATAATTATTCACATATAATTTATTATTTTTATAGTATTAAAATGTAATATTTGTTAGTGGAGAAACGAAGGGATGCATGGGGTAATTTATTTTGTTTCTTGTTTGAAAAAGGGATATAAAACAAGTACTGTTTAAAAGAGGTTGGAAGATATATAATTATTTTCATTAAGTTTTGTACCGACAGGAAAACATACTAATTTGATTGAGTTATAACTGAGAAATAGGAGTATAAATAAATAGATTTTTTTAGTTCTATTTCGTAGTTGTATGCCCAAAAGATTTAAAAATTTATTAATTCAGTGTTGTTCTAGTGATAACAAGTAAATTATTTAATATAGTAATATTATTTGAGATTACTTTTTCTTCTGTTTAGGTTTAAAATATTTGATATTTCTTTCCTTTTTATAAAATATTTCATTTGCAAATAATGAATATTTTTGTTGATTTTGTGTTAACATATATAAATGTATTTTATATATATATATATATATATATATATATATATATATATATATATATATATATATATACATATATATATATATATATATATATATATATATATGTAAAGAAAACAGACGGCTACTAATAGTGTCGCCGTTTCCTTAGTAATTTTTCAATTTGTTAATAAACTTAAAATGTCAATAGTTAATAAACTTAAAATGTTGTTTCTTAATTTTTTGAGAAACACAATACAATTTATTAATTTGGGCTAATTATTTTAACTAACATAATAATATAAATCAAACATTATAAAACAACATTTTTTGAAGACAATTGAAGTGTCACGATGGAAATATGCAATTTCAAAACTATTTTCTAGAAGAGATCACTCAAACAGGAACCCTTAAGAATACAAATGAAAAACTTAACAAAGGCTTTCGCTACCATGCAGAATCAGCATGTTAGTTTAAACAAAAAGAAAATGAAAAGAAGGATAAAAGCCATATCAAAAATGTAAATAATACTGAATTAGATTTGTTAAATATTCCAATCAAAAATAAAAGAATTAAACTGATTATACAAGATAATATAACCACTGAAGATCTAATTTCGTTATTTAAAGGAATTAACCCATTAAAAGATTGTACAGAATTTTTTTTCAATATCCAGACAATAATTTACAAAATGTTATTACTTTTCAACCAAAGTTACTTATATTTAAAAATTTTGAAAAAGGAAAAAGCTATTCAAGACATATTAATTACAAATAAACTAACAGAATGAATTCATTGCAAATTTGATAGACTTGAATTTGACGACTTTGTTGATGAATCTGTATTAAAGAATTATATGAAAATATAAATGGTCGTATTGTTTTCATACTAATCAAAGAAAATAATGAAAAACTATTATTAAAAATATCTTTAAAGTGTTTGATGCCATACCCAGAAATAAATTTACAGTCTACAAAAATTCATTTTAATGATTTTGCTACATCTAAACATTTAAACGAAAATAAATCAAGCAAGGAAATAATAATTTTGTAATACAGGAAAATTGCCGTGTTATTTGGCTATATCAAAAAGAAATAAAAATGATGATAAAAAAATACTAAAGAATTAGAAATTAACTCAGTTGTATGTAGTAAGGAATATATAAACAATTGTCAAAGAAGTACTGAGAGTTATGAACAATTTATAAATGAACTAATGATCGAATAGACAAGTAGAATTTATGATGTATTTCAATTAAGTAATTACTTCTTAAAAATCGATAAAAGAAGTAAAACTTATTTAAAATGAAACAGTCGTCAAATAGAATTACTATTATAAAAAAAATATTAAAAGAAGAATCAAAAAACGCGCAGTTTGAAACATTACATTTATATCCAAATAATGCTAAAACAATTTCTTCTCTACCAAAAGAAAACAAATTTAATCAATTAATATCAACAACAAATAAAACGACTTCTACTAGTGAAAGTAAAATGAAATTATTTCCAAGAATAAAAATGAAAGAAAAAGAAAAATATGCCAATAAAATCGAATATCAAAAAAAAAAATCCTGATTTAGCAGGTAAAAAATTCCTGATTTAGCAGGTAAAAAAATTCCTGATTTAGCAGGTAAAAAAATTCCTGATTTAGCAGGTAAAAAAATTCCTGATTTAGCAGGTAAAAAAAATTCCTGATTTAGCAGGTAAAAAATTCCTGATTTAGCAGGTAAAAAAAATTCCTGATTTAACAGGTAAAAAAAAATTCCTGATTCCACAGGTAAAACAATTAAAAATATAGATTCTAATAATAATACTAAATTAGAATTTAAAATAAATTTTAACGAGCATATAAATGAGAAAAATTTTGAAATTTCAATAAATCATTTAAATTTACACGAAAGATCTGAAATAGATAAAATTCTAGATAAATATAGATCAATTTTCGCCAAAGATAAATATGATGTAGGTACAGTAAAGGACTACGAAGCACATATTGATTTAATTATTGAAAAATATTGTAGTAAGAGACCATATAGGTGCTCGGCTGAAGATAGAAAATGGAAATAGATTAAATAGAAAGAAACTAGATGAATTGAAAATCGGACCATTTGAAATTATAGAAAAATTGTCAAATTCAATATATAGAATAAACACAGGTCACAAAAAATCACAATCAAACTTCTATCATATTACAAAACTTCTACCAGTTCCTGAATATGTTACTACAGAAGAAGAGGATTCTATTTAATATTTGTTTTGGCAGACACTATGTGCCGGTTCTTTCCCAAGGGGGGAAGATGTAAAGAAAACAGACGGCTACTAATAGTGTCGCCGTTTCCTTAGTAATTTTTCAATTTGTTAATGAACTTAAAATGTCAATAGTTAATAAACTTAAAATGTTGTTTCTTAATTTTTAGAAAAACACAATACAGTTTATTAATTTGGGCTAATTATTTTAACTAACATAATAATATAAATCAAACATTATATATATACATACATATATATATATATATATATATATATATATATATATATATATATATAAATTTTCAACCTCTTTATGTTCATTACTAGATAAACATCTTTCCTGAAACTTTCTACTTCCAGATATTCAATATTTTTCTCTTCTATTCATATCAATAAAAATTTCGTATTTCTGTCTTGTCAATTTTTGTATCTCTGTTTAGACTATTTTTTATCTCTGTTCTCTCTTCTTTCTACATCTATACATACATACATACATATATATATATATATATATATATATATATATATATATTTATTATGTGTGTATAAAACTAATCGGTTGTGTAGTATTAGTAACATCGTCTATCATAAGAAGTACGTTTGATTTTTGTTCAGAGATACGACAGATGGTATTTTTTAGTCAAAGGTGAAGGCAACTTGCATAATGGAGTTAATCCTGAATAAAAATCTTTTATTAATTCGTTTGATTAGTGTGGTTAATACGATCAAGTATATATTATTAAATAACAATATTTTTCGAGGCTTTCGTTCAACTTTATATATATATATATATATATATATATATATATATATATATATATATATATATATATATAAACTATATTCAGTGAGTCAAAGTGAAACTCATGCAGGTAATGTTTCCAATAATTTTACACATATATTTTAATATAATAACAATTTTCTTTATTTTTTTTGCTTAATTTTGTTATTAAGGTTATTTTTATTATATTTGAAAATTTCAATCAATACTTTTACTCAAAAAAGTAACAATTTCTGAAAAATGAATAAAAAATACATCAAAATGAAACTCATACAACGAATTACTCTCGCTTGAAAACTATTGTGTTAAGAAAGTATACTTTTCAAATATGTGTTTGGTCACTTAGGTTATAAAAAAAACCTATTGTTAAATCGTTTATAATCATTTTGTAAAAAATATAAGTAGGATTTTCACTTTGAGTAGGCAAAGAGGACAATCATCGACGGACGAGCGAAAGCTAATTATTTTTCATTACAAAAATGGAAAAACTGTACGGGAAATTGGGAAAATAGTTAATAAAAACCACGCTACAATGCAATCTGTAATAAAAAATTTAGAAATGGTTAAAGTGTTGAGAATAAAGTCAAAAAGAGTCTCTGAAAGATTTTGAGAGATCATGACGAGCGTTGGATTCTACGAAAAATTAAAGAAAATTCAAAAATTAGCGCGCCCAAATTGACATTAGAAGTTAAAAAGTATCTAAATAAAAAAGAAAGCCTCCAAAAAATTCGCAATATACTAAATAAAAATGGGTTTCATGCTCGTATTACCAGGAAGAAAAATTTCATAAATCTAGCTAATCGCAATAAAAGGTTAAGCTTCGTTTGGGAACATATTAATAAGAGTTTTGATTATTGGAAAGATGTTTTATTTAGGGACGAAAGCAAATATAATTTATTTGGATCCAATGGGAAAAATAATGTATGGCAGAAACCAAATACACAAATGTCTTTAAAACTCTTACGTCTTACAGTCAAACATGAGAGCGGTCATGTTATGGTATGGAGGTGTATATCTACGAGAGGGGTTGGAAATTTAATTTTATAGATGGAATTATGAATCAAAATGTTTATATTGATCTATTAAGAAAAAATTGAAAGCCAGTGCTCAAAAACTTGGGATTTTACAAACATTTAATTTTTATCAGGACAACGACCCCAAGCATAAAGATTATAAAACACGTAGTTGGTTGTTATATAACTGCCCCAAAGTACTGGGAACACCATCATAATCACCTGATATAAGTGTGATTGAAAATCTATGGGATCACTTAGAAGTTGCCATTAGAACACGCACTATTATTAATAACAATGATTTAAAAAAGCGATATTAGAAGAATGGGGAAAAATTTATCTAGCTTATTGTGAAAAATTAGTTAAATCCATCCCGAATCGTTTAAAGGCTATAAAAATTAAAAAGGCTACTCTACTAAGTACTAAAATAATTCAATCCATTGTAAATTTTAATTTAATAAATAATTTGTTAGTTGTATGAGTTTCATTTTCATGTATTTTTTGTTCATTTTTCTGAAATTGTTACTTTTTCTGGAGTAAAAGTATTAATTTACAATTGAAATTTTCAAATATAATCAAAATAACCTTAATAAAGAAATTAAGCAAAAAAAAAAAAATAAAGAAAATTGTTATTACATTAAAATATATGTGTAAAATTATTAGAAACATAACTCTGTATGAGTTTCACTTTGACTCACTGTATATATATATATATATATATATATATATATATATATATATATATATATATATATATATATATATATATATATATATATATACATACATACACATTACATTTTATTAAATGTAATCTATTTTATTTTGATTTTATAGACAATAATAAAAAAAGTATTTATTTTTGATATGTAGTTATTTATATTTAGAAATTAGTTTATTTAAATATAATTTTAAACAAAAATATGTGTTTAATTTTTAATTAAAAATTACAAAAAAAATATTTATATGTATGTAATGATTTTTACTTAGATAATGTTTTAAAAAATAGATGTTTTTTTTCAAATAATTATTTTTAAATTGAAATGTTAATTTTTTTTTATTTAATCATATATTTTTTATACTATTGATAAACAATCTAGTATACAAATGTTTTTGAAATCTGTAAACGAAGGCGTGCTTCATGACATGCCTCTCTTTACTTCTTTGTGTATACTCTGTGGAAAAATTGGAGGTGTAGGAAAATCTGCTTGAAAATTCTAATATCATGGCTGTTATTTAGGAATGCTTTGAGCGAATGTTTTTCTTATCAATCTGTTATATTACGCCGTTTATTGATTGTTTGAATATAGCATTGTACGCCATTTGAATTGTAATCTGTATACAATTGTCTAGAAGGTCGATGTCTCAAAACATGAAAAATGTATACAAGATAGTACATTATAATAATTACTTTTTATTTATTTATTGTTTTGTCAAAGGGACGTGCTGTGAACTAAGATTGATAAAAAGGTTTCGTTTAGACTGACACTGGGCCTTTGAATTTTGCGTCCGCTTTGTTCTACAAAGATATTGTTTTTTATTTATAATAGATGTCTGCGAGTTATGTAGTATAAGTATTGTGTAGTGATATGTGCAAACTTTTTTATATGAAAATTATATATTTTTCTCTTTATATATATATATATATATATATATATATATATATATATATATATATATATTATATTGTTTAAAAATGTATTTCGAAAATTTTTACACCAAAAATATAGAATAGAGAAAAAAATTTTATGAAAATATAATTTTAAACATTTTATTAAGTAGTTATAAGATGTTTAATTACCTTTTTTTAGATTGTAAATACATTTATTATCTTATTTTAATTTTTAGTAGACAATTAATATTATTTAAAGGTCGTTTTTCAAAAATTAAAATTGTCTAATGAATTGAGGAATAAATAATGTGTTGGATCTTTCTTATATGCATACAATGATACTGTTTATTTTTTATAATTAAAAATGAATTTGTTTTAATAATTAATAATTATTTATATATGCACAAATTAACTTATTTAATATTTCTATTTTAATTTACATATATATAGACCCGCCCCTTCCATATGTGCAATGTGTGCAATGCACACGATGGCAAGAATGAATGAATGAATCGGGCGGCCGATTCCAAGAAAAACACTCGGTTACCTTTAATTTTGAAGTATGTGAAACAACTCGTTCTTTAAGTATGTCTAGCCATATTAGCCGAATACAAACACATACTATTATTGTATTTCTAACACATTTCTCTGCAAATTTCGATTATCCTTTCGCTTGAAGTTAATTATTCTTTCACTGTAAGTGCAATATATATTTTAAACAAATTTTAATACTTATGATAAATTTACTTTTTATATTAAGACGTGTGCTTCTAGTAAATGAATTTAACAAGTGACTTATGTCCGTTTTATGGCTGTGGTGACTGCAAAATGGTACTATTAGAAAGTATCACGAATATTTTGGACACAAAAACACAACTCACATACACACACATATTGTGTGTGTGTGTATATATATATATATATATATATATATATATATATATATATATATATATATATATATATAGAGAGAGAGAGAGAGAGAGAGAGAGACGCATGAATGTATTCATACGTACAGGTGAATCATGTGATTTTTTTATTTTTAAGAATAAATGGAAATTTATTATTAAAAAATACTTTATTCATATTAAAATTTAAATTAGTGAGACTTTTATTTTTTAATTACTAGGGGCTTTGCCTCGTTCCCACTTCGCTCGTTGACCCCTGAACTTGATTCTGTTTAACATTGTAAGGAGTACTATTAATTTTTTTTATAAAATTCTTGGAAAACTTCAGAAAAGTTTGGAAACAAAATTTTTGCATCACGCCGAGCGGAAAAAAATTTTCTCATCCAGAGGAACGCCTTTTTAAAAAAATATTAGGTTGTGTTATATTAAATGTCGGATATTCAAGATAAGAGAAACTGGTAAGAAATCTGACATTTCATATTACACAACCTAATAGAAAGAAAATAATATCTAGTTGTCTATTTTTGTGATCGTTATCTTCAAAATGATAACGCATATTCCGGATGACTCTTGTACAAATATATATCGATGTTTGCAGTTCCATTTTGAATATTGTTTTTATTTAGTTAAATTGATTGGAGAATTGACGAAAACTTTATTTTTTAAGTATCTCAAAAAAAAAAAATGAAAAAAAATCTGAATTAGATATGGTAATTTAGATAACTAGAGATGTCTTCAAATCGGAATATTATTCGAACTTCAAAAAATGTTCTCACCATTTGAATTGATTTTCTGGAATTGTACTATGGTTCCTCCTTGTTGAAACCAGATATTTTAGTTGTAGTTAGAAATTGAATTGTCACTGATCTGAAATTGTTCCAAATCTTAACCCATTAATTAAAGTAACAGTAATTGCATTTCCTCAGCTGTTCTCGAAGAAAAGTACCCTAATGTCTTCGTTAGTTAACATTATATACCATATAGTCATGTTCGGGCAGTATAACTGTTTTTAATGTTTTGTTTAAGATTTATTGAAGTTTATTATCAGAAATTTTACTTATGTCAATTAAATTAGAGATATACGTCATTAGTAAAAAGTCTGTTTTCAAAAGTCTAATCTATCATTGTTTGACAATTTACATTGTTTGTGATTAGTACTAGATAAATGTTGAACAATTTTATTTTTTTTATGAATGCATTTTTATTTTTTCCCAATTTTTCGCACCTCTAAACGAATTTGTAACGTTTTCATATGTTTAGGGATTGATTGGTGCGGATCAAAACTACTTTTTTTTGGTACGATCAACATTTTCTGATGATAATGCAACGCGGGATAAAGCCCGTTGGATGATTATTTATGGTCAACGATGTCGCATGGAATCTTTTGACCCATGATCGTATCAGTTAATTGCTTGGTGTATTACTTAATTAAAATGCATTCAAAATTTACGTCTTGCTTGGATAAGAGAATTATTGATCTTAAAATACGCTTCGATGGCAAATGCTCAGAGTACTACCGACTAATACTCTATGCATATTAAAGAATCTGCACGTCTTATCGATCGTTCACATGTCCTCGCCATCTTCTGATTAAAGTCATTTTTATTTTATTCAGTATCAAAATTTTACATATATATATATATATATATATATATATATATATATAATGTATATTTTAAAAAATAAATTAATACGATCGAAAAATGTAAATCAGGATATATGTATACTGGAAATTCCATAGTATATAACAGGAGTGGCCAAACTTTTAGACGTTGGGGGCGACTTTTTTAGTGAAAGTGTATCTGAGGGTGACTACGTTTTTTCAGAATGTACTTACGAATTGGTGATTCTTTTTCTATAAAACACTAACTGATGAAGAGATTTTACTATGACTACTATTAAATTACCTGTAAATAATTATTTTCTAGAATTGGTCCTGAATTTGAAAAAAAAATCAAGAAAATGTAAAGAAAAATATTGTTTTAGAATTGTATTAAAATAAATTAGATGCAAATTTTACAAAAAAAAATTATAAAGTAAAAAAAATAAATATTTTTTTTTTATTTTGATGACACTTGGCATTGCAGATTTTCGGAAAGTTTGTCAAAATTTGGCTCATATGAACCTAAATTTAATTCTTAACACTAGGTTTACGGACGTTTCATGTATACCTATCTTTATGGACACGGGTCAATTTGACGCATGAACAAAATCATACATTTTCTTTAAAAAAACAACTTAAAAACAACAATTATATAATGTTAACTTATAAATGAAAATATAAGATATACATTTATATAAAATTTATAATATTTAACATTATATAACATTACATCTATTCTGTGTATCTTTTACACATATATACTGGTAAAAAAATTATCAGTTGTTATATTCCTGCCTTGATGTAAATATGATTCGGCTAACTTTAAAACTACAAATTCGGCCAAAAGTGTTGAAGTTCACGTTTTATCTTTACCCAGATTAGGGAAACCATTTATTAGATATTTTGAATTTACATCTACTGCCAACCAAAACTTTATGCCAAATTTATGTGGTTTATTTGGCATATATTGCGTGATTCTGCATCGGACTTTCATAGGGAATAGTTGTTCGTCTATGAAATATTTTCGTGAGGTTTATAACAGGATTTATTATTATGTTTAAATTTGTTCCATAAATCAGATATCAATGCAAATTTATCTGTACGTAAACGTTCGGATCGTTTTGTTCTTTTATCAAATCATATGAATCGAAAAATTTGCATAAATTGATCTCTAGGCATTGTGGTCGAGAAGAAAGCGGATCCAGATTTCTTCGACCATAAATAAAAATCTTTTAGTGACTTTGCTTCATATGCCTTTTCTGTATTAGAGTTTTCCAACTATCATTAATGCTTATTTTACGATTGCGTCAAATTGATCCGTACCGTAAAGATAGGTAACCACATATATAATTTCTAAATTAGAAAGTTTTGAAGAAAATTAATTTCCCAATTTTATTTGTCTCGTTAAATGGATAAAAGTCCGTACAAGTGGTAGAAGAAAAATGTAAACGGTTTCTGTAAATTCCCTCAAGAAATTCGAAATGTGTCAAAATGATGCATCCCGTAAAATTAGTGTTAAACACGATTCCAAATGTAGATCCAAAAATTGTGACCTATGTTTAGTTTTTATCGCGTTCATGCAGGAAAATTTTGATTCGCATAAATATGTTGAACCAAAAAATGCATTGAAAATGAATTTATTACTACAATTTGTTAGTGTTGCCAGCTTCACGGGCGACATCCAGAGGACTTGCGGTCGACCGATCGACCTCAGTCTATGTCTTGGCCACCCCTAGTATATAAAATATAGTGTAGAGATTATGAATAGAAAAAAATATACCATAAATCCAAAAAAGTAAATAAAGTAAATAATTTATTCATGCTACTTTTTTTATTTACTTAGATACACTTTAATACATATAATTAAAAATAAGATTGTGTTTAAAAATATACAATATATAAAATAAATATGTTATATTAAACATATCTTTTTATTTAAAAAAGAATGGTGTTTCGGTGTGATGTAAAATTTTTGTTTACGAACTTTCCCGAAAATTACAGAAGTACAAATTTTATGAAAAAAATTAATAGTGCTTCGTACAATCGTTAAATATAAACAAGATTGGAGGTCAATGAGCGGAGACCCCTAGTTTGAAAATTAATTATTCTTTTATAAAATATCTCGAAATTATTATATTGCAAAATAAATAAAAACAATATTTTATAAAATTTATTGCACGTTTAATTTTTATTTTCTAATTATGAATAATTTGTCTAGTTATTGTTATATATATATATATATATATATATATATATATATATATATATATATATATATATCATTGGCTTCTTTTTATTCATCGACAGATGAAACTC
>CP092093.1:24840000-24852500 GCA_029203775.1 Neoneuromus ignobilis
CACAGAAGTGTGTATTATCATGATGTGCATAGTAAAGGGTTAAGAAATTATAATACATTGTACACATTTATATAGAACATTAACTACATTATATTGTAGGGACAAATATTTATGTCGCAAAATTATATTTTTATTTCAAGTTTTACATTTTGTACGTGCAATTTGTATATATTTACATGTTTGTATATATATATATATATATATATATATATATATATATATATATATATATATATATAAATAAAAGTATATAAAGTTCTACTGACAATTTTTGTCCGCTCAACACAAAATTATTTAGAATACGTAGAAAAGTATTCTGCGAAAAGTTATACCCATGACTAATGTTTTTAACTTTACATTTTATCATTGGTGCTCTTAATTATATATTAAAATAAATGTTTTATATTTAGTATTTACCAAGGAATAGTGAAGAAAATATATCTGTCGATAATGTTCATTTACGGTATTGTAACTTTGTAATTATTAACAAAGAAATAATATTGTAGAAGCATATGAGAATTTGTAAAAAGTTTTTGGAACATACGCAGTATTTGAAAGGACATGCAGAAGATGGTTCGAGAAATTTAAAAATTGAGATTTTAACATTAAACACAAATCATTCTCTGGGAGACCTGTAATCGATGATGATATTTTTTGTAATATTTTAGAAGACCCATTTTTATCAATATCACAGATTTAGAATGGGTACTACATAAATTGTCTAATGGGAACAGGTATGGTTTTATGTAATAATCATTTACTCGTCTTTATTTTAATACATTAAAAGTGAATAGTTTTTGGAACGTTTCGTAATTGGGATGAAAAGTGAATTACATATGATAATGTAGTGAATAAAAGGCCCTACTGAAAAGCTAGACAATCCATTCCGTCAACATCTAAACCGAGTTTAAATATAAAAAAGATAATGTTGTATATCTGTTGGAATATGAGAGGACTAATTTATTATGAACTTTTAAATCTAAAAGAAATGTTTAATTCTGAAAAATATTGTCAACAATTAAACAATTTGAGCAATGAACTTAAAAAAATCATTCAGCTTTTGTTAATAGGAAACAATTTATCTTACACTATAACAATGCAAAGTCCCATGTTCTTTTAGCAACTAAGAAAAAAATAGCTGAACTTGATTAAAACGTTCCGAGTCATCCAACATATTTTCCAGGTAGAGCACCTTTCGACTATCATTTCTTTTTGTATCTATAGAAATTTTTAAATGGAAAAAAATAATGAAGATTGAAGTGTGAAAAGACACTAAATGAGTTTTCAGATTTCAAGGATGAATTATTTTATTGGAGAGGAAATTAGAATTTTTTATCAAGATGGAAAAAGTTAATATTAGTGGAAATTTCATTGTTAATTAAATATTAATAAACAGCATAAATGTTTTTTTAAAAAAAATTGACAGAACTTTTAGTAGACCTAATATATATACTATATATATATATATATATATATATATATATTAGGTTGGCAAATATCTCCCTTCCGCCTTCTGGTCTTTTGAATTTCGCGGCTATGTACAAAAAAAAAGCGGAAGGGAGATACTTGCCAACCTAATATATATATATATATATATATATATATATATATATATATATATATATATTAATGAAAATTAAACAGGGAATGCCTGTTGTTTTTTCTATTGTATGAATTCATTAACTTATAAACTTGAAACTCAGTTCTTTAAACTTATATAATGGATTATTTATGAATTATTAATGTTTTTTTTTCAATTTTAGTAATGTTTTTTAAATTTTAATTACGTTTCATTTTTTCATAAATGTCGATAAATATTTTTTTGATATTTTGAGTTTTTCGTGTAAACAATAATTCTTTCCAATTTATAACAATATTTTTTTATCAACTTATTGATATTTAGCTTGAATTTTAAAATTGACGTTTTTCGTAATGTTTCTTGTGGTCTGTAATAACTTTGATTGAGTCACTTTTCTTGGTTGGTATCCTACTATGACTAATTTTGACAACTTGTGTCATTTTCTGGTATTTGATTTATATTTATTTTTCATTATCTGCACATTAATTAAAGTATAACACTAAACCTTAAATAGTTAATATATTGGAAAAATCCTAAATCTATCAACTTCATGAAAATAACGCACGTTTTTGAAATCAGTCCTAGTGTGATACCAACTAAGAAGTGTGACTCTAAGGTCTCGATAAACGAGCTATTGAATTTTAATATCAATTTTGTATATAATTAATATAAAAACTGTTTAACTTTAAAGTAGATCGAATTATTTTTATATAGTGCTGTAATCTGTTTGAAAAATAGTAATTTCTAATTTTTTAAAAATTGATTATTAAAATATTTAATCTATTTTTTTTTACTAATAATTATTTAAAATATTTTAATACTATTTAATGGTTATATTACGTTAATAAAAAGAAATTAAGCATATTCATAATATATTTAAGAATGAAATAACAAATTAATGGATCAACTTGTAAGAGAAAGTTTTGAAATGAATCTGTTGACTAGTGCTGGCCTTTCCTCATCGATAGATATTTTTTTCCAGTCTAGTAGGTTATAATGCAACGTTTTCGTGTTAGACTGATTGTCTGGTAGCAGCTCATAATTGATAATTTGTACATATTTCACCAAACTAACAATGTAATCTTCCTTAGATAGAATTCTTCCTTCGTTTGTGATGATGGTGTCTCGTTACGGTTAACTCACTAGCTTTTAGATATTTAGTATTGTTATAAATAATCCATGTTTCGTCACCAAAACAATTAAATTTAGAAATAGCTTCTTTACCAATCTACAAAAATGATAAGTGCTGATGTCCATTCGTTACTTTAGATTAAGTTTCAATAATTCGTAAGGAACCCACTGGCCCAGCTTAGATATTTTATTAATCATTTTCAGATGCGGATGAACTTTTTAATATGGTGATTTGAACTGTTTGGCTAATTCTTCCACTGTTTTGACCAGTCATACCAATATGATCATTCATTTTGGCCAATAAGAAAATATCGTAGGATGACCCAATATTAAAATCATAAAATATTTTTTTATGTAATTGTTAGAACTACGAGGATTTAATAAATATTTTAATATAGATCATAAGAAAATCCTTCAAACTAAATAATTTCACATATTAGACTGTTTACAAAAAAGTATGTTGAGTACAGGTAAAATTGTCTAAAAAAATCATTGATAAAATTAGTTTTTTTAAAATTAATTGAGCTACTATTATATGTAATCAGGTATAAAAAATTCTATTAAAAAGTAACTGTTTATTTTAAATAAATTTACGTGTATCATAAGTTAGAAGTAAAATTCACAGTTGAAAGTTTGGAAGTAAATGTGATCAGAATATATATATATAAAGTCAGCCAAATATGACTTCTAGATTTGTGTTTTATAAAAAATAAATATGTGTATAGGAAGGTTTATAGAGAAAAACATGTGTATAGTTTTTTTTAATAAAACACAAATCTAGGCATTACATTTGGATGATATATTGTAGAAAAAAATACATATTGTGGATAAATACAAAAATACATTTTTGAACAGTAAGAAATCTTGAATTTCCTATTTTAATGTAGATAAGAAGGACATTAATCTATAAAATTTATTGAAAAATGATTGTTTAATGAAAAATTTAATTATTTGTTAGAAAAACAAGATAAACCAATAGTTGCGTTAAAAGAAATTAAAAAAATTTCAAGTATTGTTTTAGTAATTGTAAAGAAAGTTTAAATTTCATTCATAAACCTATTAAAATATTCAATCAATGTGATTCAAATATTAGAAAAACATGGAAGTTATTGAAAGTATTTTGCTGACAATTGTTTAAAGTTCGTTAATAGTTAATTAAAGATTTATCGTTAAATCTTATTGAAAGTTTTACAAACAGAAAATAATAGAATGAAGACGAGGTACTAGATTCCTTTGTAAAGTTTTTTCCTACAGTTTTAGTAAACACACATATAAATGATTTTATATTATAATGATTTTATATTCATGATAAAAACAGAGATTAATTTCTAATTAAATCGTACAAGTTTTGGACAATTATATTAAATTATTTGCAGTACTTTTATAATTTATTTAAAATAATTTATCTGTACTCGAATGATTAAACCGTCACCAACAGAGTTTTCAAACAGTATTTTTCAATTCTAATGATGATGGTGGTATTGTCAGCGTAATATAAATGAAGTAATCATAGAGTTTACAGAGCGTTTAAATGAACTCTAGTGTTCCTTTTTTGAAAAAAAAAAATGGTTTGGCAGTAGAAAATAAATTACACAAAATTAAATAAATTGGATACATTGAATGGATTGTAAACTTAATCCAAATGTACTTATATCTTAAATAATTAAAAAAAATATTTTTTTATTTATTTAAATATAAGCAAATTAAAAATACTTTATTACTTTAATACAATATAATATTTAAGTAAATGAATTACAGCGAGAGGTTAATATTTTGTAGTCTTTTTGAATTCTTAGTAATACAAAAGAAGACACATAGTAAAGTATCCAATATGTTAAAAGATTGAAAATACATGAGAATAAAATATATAAAAGTATATTTTTAAATATATTTTTTTATTCGTTTCTATAACTCCGAATGCACTGTAGCCATGCTGTTTTATTTTATGCCCTATCGTTCAGTCTGGTTACTTAATTGTATTACTCAGGTAATGGTAGATATCTATGAATGTCTTGGACATTGTCTTAATTCAGGATATCTTCGACAAGATATCGCTTCTGAAGTAATTTTCTTGTAGATATTGTATTTCCTGCGAGCTAAAACATTACAGTTCTACAATATGTGTTTTATTGATTCCGTTTCCTGTTTGTAGGCTCTTCCATTTTGTTGCATATTCATTGTTTATAGGCAATTCTTAATAATGAAATGTCTTGTAGGAAGTTTGGTTATTTATTCATTTTTAGAAATTCATCATTTTTTTATGACACAGTCCTTTAATAATTTTTTCTATATCTGTTTCTTGGCGTATTCAGTAAGTGTTAAGATTATTGTTATTTTAATCAGTCTTTGACAATTCTTCCTCTGGAAATGTTTTAAACAAAAAAAAAACTAATTGGATGATTTTTGTTCAGCAAGTTTATAGAATATTCGTTGTAAAGTATTTCAGAGTACCTTAGTAACTAAAGTGAGTGAACTTTATTTTCTGCTTTAAGGTTATTGAGTACTGTCAAGTATTTCTAAACTAATCTGGATATGACTTTGTATAACTCAAAGCTCTTAGAATCACCTGTCTTTGACTATTCAAACAAATCAAATCATGTAACTTGCTAATGGTACATTTTACGATTAATATTACAAGGATATAAAATATTTTAATCAGTTCCATTCCAGTTATGTATCTTGATATTGATAACTAATTAATGATCTAAGATGGAGCCTTAATTTCATAATGAATTTGTTTTTATTACTGTAATCAACATAGTCATTATAAAAAGTTTCAGAGTGCTTTGATACTAAAGTAAATAAACTTTGTTCTATGCTTTAAAGTTACTGAATACTTCCAAGTATTCGTGAAATAATCTGGATATGACTTTATATAAGTCCAAAGCTCTTAGAACTGCTCGGCTCTAATTATTTAAACAAATTAAATCGTGTAACTTTCTAACAATATATTTCATTATTAATATAATACTACAAGAATATATAAATATTTTAATAAGTTCCATTCCAACTATTTACTCTGACGTTGATAACCGATTAATGATCTAAGATAGAGTCTGAAGTTCATAATGGATTTGTTTTTAACACCATAAAAATTTCATTGCTAAATTATTCACTAATTATTTATTATTGATTATAATTCAAAAATTGTCTGCATATGAGTTTCAAAAATGATATCATAATAGAAATGTGAATAAGTGAATTCCATTCAACAAAATAAGTAACTGTTGAATATTTCATTTCAAATTATAGAATCTGAAATATTCGAACAAATCTAATCAATTTTAGTATGAATATAATCTCTATATTTAATATATTTACATAAAAAGTAAATTACTATTACAATATTGTAAAATAATTAATGGTAATTACATTTGTAAGCTAATTGTCAATTGTAAACAAACAGTATAAAATTATCTCTACTTAAGTTTGTCCCATTTTAGTTTATATATATATATATATATATATATATATATATATATATATGTGTGTGTGTGTGTGTGTTTATTATGTATCCATACATATAATGAGCTTGAATTCTTGTCTACTTCATTCATGTATTTGAATTGACAACAATTAGAGTGTAGTCAGTGGTTATAAAGTAGTTAGGTTAACTGTTGTAAAACAAGAAATACATGAATATTAATGATGGGACCTTCTGCCTAGTGTGTAGTTGTCGTTCACATGATCCCTTCATTTAAAAGTTAAATTATTTACTTCTTATTGAGTATACAAATCAGATTAATGTCATCATGCATTTGACTTCTATTAAAACAGTGAATTTTGACGTTTTATTACAGAACAATCTTGGTTCATTTACATATATACTTATGAATTCATATTATATATATATATATATATATATATATATATATATACATATACATATACATATACATATACATATACATATACATATACATGTATGTATATGTTTATGAGTATATGTAAATATATCTTAAATACACTCTATTAGATAAATAAATTATTATTTCTAATACCATAAGATATTAAAAATTCTTAAAAATTATTTATTATTCTCTTTGTTTGTATATAACAACAATAAATTATATGCATTTCAATGACGATGTTATCATCGTCAGAATGTTTTTAGAAAATCTTCCATATCCGATTCCCACAAATTAATTAACACTCCCAACACCACACAATGTTATTGTGTTCAATAATCACTTATTATTTACTTTGTTTTTTTAAAAAAAAAATAATAATGGCCTAATGCGTATTTTCATGGCGATTCCATTAAAAAGTGAGTGAAAATTTTGTGATAAAAGGCTTTGAAGATGATTGCATTGCTATCGAAATGCGTATTAGCCTATTGTTGTTATAAACAACTAAATGAACAATAAGTGGTTATTGAACATTGTATAATATCTTATGGTATTGATGATGATAATTCATTCATGTGAAAGTGAATTTACCACAGTTTTAAAACAAACAGTTTCAGATTTTACAATACAACACTTTGACAATGATGACATTGTTATCGAAATGTGTATTAGTTTATTGATATAAACTAATTATGTAAACAATAAATATATATTTTTCTACAATGTTGGCATTGGGGTAACAAGTAATAGCTTTAAATTTCTTATCTTGATTCTTTAAGTGTATTTTGTAGAAAAGTCAATTGCTTATTTTTAATGTTTCTCTTGTTTATTCTGTTGTTATCAGCATAAATCAATGATTTCACATAACCCTACAGAAAATAATCCAATGGAGTTAGATCACATGATCTTGGTGGCTAATTGACGGGTGAAATAATGGGCTCATTAAACTTTCATTTCAATAAGTCTATTGAAGTTTTTTCAATTTCTAAACGGTATTGAAATGTTAAACATTCCATTATAATTTTTCCAACTATACTGAGTTGAAATGTCACAATGAGATTAAAAAAAGTCAAACATGGCCACTAACTGTCAAAGTTCTGACATTTTTTTGGAAAACTCTTCTCTCTCTCTCTCTCTCTCTCTCTCTCTCTATATATATATATATATATATATATATATATATATATATATATAAGAAAAATATCTTTTGTAAATACATAAGGAACTAATTTGAATATTTGATATAATAAAAATATATTAAAATAGTAATTTGTTAAAAAGTGAAGAAATGTAGTTTATTATTCATAATTTATATAGGAAATGTATTTCTATGGTATTTCATGCCTCACATTTCAATTTTAGGTCAATTGTGTGTTTTTTCTATTATTTATGGATAATTTGATTGTTTCTTATTGAAAAATATTTTTAAATGTCATAGATTGATTATATTTGAAAAATCAATTTTATATCGACAAATTATGATTACTTAATTTAATCTTATAAGACGTAAATATTTAAAAAATTAAATCTTAAAAATGAAAGAAAAAAATTTTTTTTTTCATTTATATAAATGCCTCATTTACTTTTAAAATATAAATATATAAAATTTCTTATAAATACATAAAATATATTTAAAAAAAATGTTAATAAAACAGTATTATTTAATTTTTAAAAATATATTTTTCTAACTTTTGAAATTTTATTCGTGATGTATTGATTTAACTGATTCAAAGGTATAATTTTTCAAAACTGTCTCTAGTGTAAAATTTCAAAAATGTTTTTCATCATAATAGCACAATAGAGTCACTATTTGTTTTGAAACTGTTGTGAGTTCATTCTGACACAAATATATTATCACCCCACATCACAAGATATTAAAGAGTTCAATAATTTTCGGCAGTAAATTAAAAATGTTTTATATACTCTGATTAGTTTGTTCAGTAATCAATTAAATTTTTTATGACTAGTTTGATTAATTCGTTCGGTAGTCAATTAAAAATTAATATCTAGATTGATTAATTTGCTTTTAAACAAAAATCAGTCTAGATTTTATAATGCTGCATTTAAATGATAATAGTATTACCATTGAAATTCGTATCCATTTATACAAAAGAAAATGAGAATAAATAATTGAACACTTTTAATATATTGTGTTGTTGGAATGTCAATTTATTTTTGTGAAAGCACGATAGATAGATATTTTTAGACGAGATATTTTTTTTTAATTTAAAAAATATTGAAAAAGGTGAATTATCATTTTAAAAATAGAAATTTATTATTTTTCTAATAAATTTATTCTATTGCTTTCTATTTGAATTTAACTTTAATTCCTTGTGAGAGCTTTCTTTGGTGTTTCTCTTTGATAGCATTTTTTAATTTGTATACGAATAAAGTTATATTCTTCAGTGATAGTAATATTTCGTTTTTTGAATGTATTTAATAGTAAAATTATCTTATAATCACAGGATGAATATCAGAGTGATAATTTTTTAAAATAGTGACCGTAGTATATATATTTTTTAAGACTTATTTTCAATAGTTTTTTTTAAGTGAAACTATTTAGCTACTCTTTCACAATCAATTATGAAGAGCGATATTTCCTATAGAAAGCAACTAAATGTGGCTTAGCTTCAACTGAGATTTTACTCTCTTTTGTAAAAAATGTAATAACCATGCGATACTCAACTATAAATATTTTAGAATACTGTGCGACGTTCGGAGACATACTATTGAGGGTAGACTTACAAAAATTTAACTGCAATGTACCAGAACATAAGAGTGTGGGTTATAGGCAGGAGACATCTGAACTCATGTTCTAATTTATTGACGTATATATATATATATATATATATATATATATATATATATATATTTATATATATATATATATATATGTATATATATATGTATATGTATATATGCATGTATATGTATATATGCATGTATATGTATATATGCATGTATATGTATATATGAATGTATATATATATATATATATATATATATATATCCATGTATATGTATATATGCATGTATATATATATATATATATATATATATATATATATATATATATATATATATATATATATATCCGCCTTTTTGTGTGTGTGTGTGTGTGTGTATAAATGACAACATAATATATATATATATATATATATATATATATATATATATATATATATATACATACACACACACACACATAGATGTGTGTATGTATGTATATATAAAACATATATTTGAGTGTTTATTTAAATATTAAACAATGTTGTATGCTACAGAATTTATGTCATTTATAATTAGAGTTTGTGAAAGTTATTTAACTGACTTTAAGTTTAATAATTAGTACTTAGTTGAATTTTGTAACAGATGACTTTTATCATTTCAGTATTGTAAAATATTAGTTTAAATTACATATTTTATTCGTGCTTTGAAGTTAGATATGTAAATTAAATGATGCAAAATAAATGTTAATCTTGTTTTGATTGTAGAATGCTTTTATAAAGTTATTTTTTCAAAACTTGTTTTTAATAACTAACTATGTCATTTCTCCTTATGTAATACATAAAATGAAAATTACTTTGCAATTTAGGAAATATATTAATGCATTCACTAATTATAACACTAATTTGTTTACAACAATTATTTTTTTATTTTTTTAATAACAATATTAAAAAAAGGAATTGTATGTTGTAGTTATGTTTTAATTAGGAACAACTACAATTTTAGAAAAAAAATATTGTAAACTAAAATTAATATTTAAATAATTAATTAATCATCGTTAGCTATTTTAACTTCCAAAATATCATCCGTGAAATAAATAACCATATTTTAAGTTTGTTAATGACAAAAATGTAATTTAGATAAAAGCCTGTATAATTCATTAAGAAACATATAAAACAGATCTATTTAGAGACATATTTTTTAAATAACAATGTGACTATGAAAATGAATATTTTTTAATAAATTAGCTTTTTATGTAAATAATAAGACAAAAATAATTTATAAGAAATTGAATAAAAAGTACATAATTTAAAAAAAAATTGAAAGAAATGAGTAGTAAAAAAAGTAAGTAATATTAATCGAAATATGGTTTAATTGTACAAAGATTTATTAGAAATCATGGATCTATTTTGTCTGTTTTTTGAGTAAAATAAAATAATAATTTTTTGTACTGTTTATTAATATAACAATAACAACGAAAATTTCATAAATATTAACAACTTTTTTATATATTATTTGGAAGTTTTTGAATTTCTTCCCGATAAAATGACTTGTTTTTAGAAATTAAAAACTCATTCAATATCTTTTTCACATCTTAACTTTCATTAAAATTTTAATCTATTTATAAAATTTGGTAAAACCAAAACTTGTTAGCATTTGAAAAGTACAATATCTGGAGAATATACTTAATCTCAACCAAGTTCTGGTATTTTTTCTGGTTTGTTAACGAAACATACGGCCTTGAAGTGTCATGGTTAAAATAACACTTCCTATCAACAAAATCCTGGCACTTTTTTAAGTTCATTGTTCGAATTATCCAATTATTGACAATATTTTTTTAAAAATTTATAGTTTCTGTTGGTTTTAGAAGTTCATAATAAGTTATTTCATTCAAATTGCAATATAGAAAACGTTCTCTTTTTTTCATCTAAACTTAATTAAATAGTAACGAAGCTGGTTGTCCAGTGTTGTAGTATGATTTTTTCTTTATTACATTTTTATTGTTATCCATTTTTCATCTCCAGTTTCGTGGCGGTCCAAAAATGATTCATTTTTATTCTATGGAAGCAGAGATGAGCAAGCAATTATACGATTATGTCTGTTCCAGAAGTCAATTAATATGATCCTCATCTTTCATTCTTACACATATTATTTGATGTGGTTAAAAATGGATCTTCTTCTAATATATATATATTTGCGAGGAATGTAATCATCGTTTATAGAAGGTCTTTGAGAGCGTGATTCATCTTTAAGGTTAAAGTTTCAATTTAAATATCTTAAACCATCTTGTATATGTCTTTTCAGATACTACGCTTTCTCCAAAAACTTTTAACAAATCTCTATATGTTTCTATAACATTATTTCCTTGCTAATATTCGTCTAGTATACAGTACCGTAATTGAACCTTATCGACAAACGTTTCCCCCCCACTATTGCTTTATAATAATGACGATAAAATATTTGTTTCAGTGAATGTTTAAGAGCGCCAATGATAAAATTTAATTCTAGAAAGAATGAGTTATATATATATATATATATATATATATATATATATATATATATATATACCTTTTATTGAAACACTTCTGCATACTTAAAATAATTGTGAGTTAAGTGGAAAAATTTGTTCGGTAAACTTAATAAAAATAACGAGAATAATTTATATATATATATATAATTTATCCTCTAAAATTAAATGTATACTTTCTGTTTAATAAAAAGTTTTTTAAGAGTTTTTAACATCAATTACTGTATTCAAATTCTTAAATATAGCTTTTATATAACTTCTTAAATTATCTGAGTGCAATTAGTAATAAGAGAATAGTTCGTTTAGATTTTTAGGTTAAATTCAAAATATTTCGTTATATGTATATAATTTTATTAATATAGATTGTTTTTATTGATGACTTTTTGCCATCTTTCCTATAATTTTATGATTCCATTTTCGTAAAATGTCTTTATTTTCTTAACAAAAATACTTATTATTATCCATCATCTTTAAAATAATGATAAATAACTCAATTTTACTCATTTTTGGTAAAATATAGCTCTAAATATTATTAATTAAAAGATTATATAAAAAAAGTTATATAAATGGGCTTACTTATATTTAATTTAACTCAAAACTAATTACTGAAAAAATCGAATGAACTTTTAGAACAACCCAATATGCAGCTATTATTAAATAAAGAATAAATTTTAATCTAGACTCTGTT
>CP092093.1:24857500-24860000 GCA_029203775.1 Neoneuromus ignobilis
TAATGGCGAACAGTATAATACTCGTATATAACTGAAAATACAAAATATGCATAAAATATAAAAAAACTTGCAAGTATATATTTAAAATATAATCAATAACATTAAATGTATATATAAACTCTGTCAATTTAATGATTTTTTAAAAAGAATATACATATAATAGAATTTAAATCTATTATGAAAATATAAAAATCAATTTATTTATTTAGTATTTTATTTAAAAACATAATTAAACCTGTAGGATAAAAGAAAAACATAAAATTATATTTTTCTTTCATTTAATTAAAGTATAAAGTTTCAAAACGAAACCTATAAAAAATTGAAAGGAAACATATAAATCAATTTGTTTCTTCATTTCAAAATATACAGAATATATTTATAATTAAAATCTGTAAATTAAAAAAAAAAACCCTCGTACATGTCTATTGGTTTCATTTATTTGGAAATGTATAAAACTTATTTATAGTTAAAACAAATAAATAAAAAAAAATCATAATGAACGATGTTTTTGTTAAAAAAAAATTATAATAAAATTTACAAAGCTACTTAACTATATATATATATATATATATATATTATTTTACTCCAATAATATTATAGGCCATTATATTGTGAAATTTAAAATTATTTTATATAAAATTTGCCATGAAAACCAATTATATATTTTTTTTAATTAAAAAGAATCAGAATAATCGTCTCTGTACATAATTATTAACATGTTTTCTCTCATTTTTTAATTTTGAAACGGAACAACGATCGTTTGATTACAAAGTTAAAAAATATACTGAAAATATTCTTTTAGGTTAATTATACGAATGATATAAATGAACTTCAAATTTTATAAAGCTTCATCTAAAAATATATTTTCGTTGAAAGTTTATTCATTTTTGAATACAGTATACGTATAAGTTAAAATTCTTCGTATTCTTAAAATAATTTTTTTATTCCGCCATTTATTATGAAATTTAAAAATTAAAACATTAATTACAATATTAATTCATTATTTCGGCTAAATGAATTAAAATTTTGAATCTTGAAATTATCCATATTAATTATTATATATTTTTGTATTTACTATATTTATAAGTTTTACTTTAGTCTTTTTATTTCCAATAGTTAATTAACAATTTATTATAAAATTGATAAAGAAAAATTAAATAATCAATAAAAACGATATTTTAATATTTTATATGAAAATTAGGTTATATAGAAGTGATTTAATATTTCAAACTAAAGTTCGTTAAAAAAATATTTTTATTTTGTCATTAGAAACAGATTAAATATTTAAAGTTAAAATTATCCAATATACTCGTATGATGTTGTGTATTTTTTTAAATAGTAGATTTATTTATATACTAACTATTATTAATAATTTATATACTATAATTAATGTTATTAATAATATTATATTAATAATAACTACTAATAATTTAATGTTATTTAATAATAAATTTTCTCTTATTAATTTCGTACAACTACTTTTATTACTTTCATAAACGATATCTATATTCTTAATATGAATTTAAATGTTATTAATGATTAATCATTATTATCACATAGTAATCACTGACAAATAATGATCAGTAAATAATTAAAATCTACTTTCATTATAAATTATTGTTATTTATATCAGTAGATTGTAACATTATGGCGTGAGATTAAAACGCTGTACAAATAAATCCTGTAGAGTAAAATTTCGACACACATCCATCTTTCTTGTTGGTTTCTAACAGCAGCTCTAACGTCAATCTGAATTTTAGATAAGTAGACTGTCTCGGAGTCTTTTAATAAGGGATAATAAATAGACAAATAGATAGGTAGAGAGATAGATCGACAGGCATGTAGACAGATAGATAGACAGGTCGATATATAGATAAATAGACAGACAGATCGAAAGATAAATTAACAAAAAATATTAAATTGCTATTTTTTATATTTATACAATTACTTGTTGATAAATGGTTTATTCATGTTAGATTATAAATTGTTATTCTTATGAAAAAATACTGGATGGATTTTATCAATCAACTGAGAAATTTAATAAAATGTTGAAGTATTCTGTAGAATTTTTTATAGGTATTATAAAATTCAGATGATAATAGTTGTAAAATAACGGATCTTAGAACATTTTTCAGTTAGAAGTATGAATTAGTTAAATTTTTTTCATTTCATTCCTGCATGCGTTTCGATATTTAATTTTTTTATACAAGACTTGAGAGCTATTATAATTATTGTATTATACTTGGCAATGATCGGTTTTAGCATTTGTAAAAGCGTATTAGGTAGTTTTGTAGACGGTCGGAATATTTACATATATTTTTGAAAATATTTACATAATTTATAAAAACATAATATATAAATTAAATATTTTGACAAAATATGCAATATATATATATATATATATATATATATATATATATGTATATAATAAACATTCATTTTTTTCGAAAAATAATGCCAAACAGTATAATATGTTACCGAAAATACAAAATATGCATAA
>CP092093.1:24865000-24932500 GCA_029203775.1 Neoneuromus ignobilis
TTGTAGAATGTTGTGTATTCATTATACTATTTTTTTAATAGTTCTCATATAAATCAAATCACTTATCGTATTGTAAGACTAGCGTTTGTATTCCTTCATTGAAGGTCATTGACAAATATTTCACACAGTCTTGCATAATATCGTTTGTCTTCTGATCACTACCCAGACTGACTGCTCAAATATTATTCGCATGACAAATATTACTCAATAGTCCATCTTGACGGTTCTGAATTGTTTACCTTAACTTCAGTATTTTGCAATACGATTCACAATTTATGATCATCCCTTGTGTTATAAAATCCACGAGAAGGTTGCCTCTACGGGTGAGTGAGACCTCTTAAGATGGCGGGATTTTGAATGTTTGCATTTATTTTAAACGAATATAGATTTATGTTTTATTAAAAAGAAACATGTGTATAGAATGGTGTATAGAGAAACAAGTGTATAGTTTCTTTTTAATAAATACAAATCTAAACGTCATATTTGGATGATCCTATATATACAGTGGTGGTTAAAAAAATAAAATATTTTTTCAATATTCAGTTATTTTTGTTTATTTCACTAAGTTTTAAACTTTTATATAAACCAATGTATTTATTAAAAAGTGAAATATTTTTTTAAAAAAAGGTTTAATTAAAATTTAATTTATTAAAAAGTAAAAATATTTTTATAAATCTAAATATCAATAGAATATAATGTGAATGTTTAATAATTATAAATGAGACAATACTCAAAGAAATAATAAACATATGTTTAAAATTAAAGGAAAATCATTGTATTGTACAAAGATCTAATATTTTATTGAATAATTCTTGGTTTTTATAACCTCATTAAATTTACTATGCATAGTGATAATTAAACATCGACATTTATTGATGGATGCGTTTTATCAAATTTCTCTTATAATGTTCATAGTTCATTTATATTTGAACAGTGCTTGTCTGGTATTGCAACCTTAATGTATTTTCATAATTTTTTTCATTGTTTTAAGTTAGTTTTTTTATCAGTCAATTCAAAATATTAATATGGTAGTTATGGAGCTATTTTGTGCGAAACGGAAGGAAAATTTTGAATCGTTATCTTACATAAATTTCCATTTAAAAAGCAGACATTAACTACATATAAGCTTTATGGTATTTTCTAGAATATTTCTATAATATTATTAAACCATTTTTTAAGCGCTCTCACAATTGAATCAACGCCATACTCACTCAGTAATGTTACTATCATGTGTTTAATGAATTTTAATATGTAACATGAAAATGATAATTGACTTTTAAGGCACTTTACATACACTTTTTGATCTGAAAAAATATATTAAATTTAGATTTATTGACTCATAATGAATTTTTTGAAAATAAAAGGGTTTGTTATGGTAACAGTTTATAAAATATAAACGCTTTTTTTTAAAAAAAAACCAGTAATTTATTTACAACAATACATTCCTACAATGAAAATTTATTTAAACATTCACATACTTTTCTAGCTAATAGATTGATGCAGTATTCAATACTCATGCTATTTTTAATTTGATTGGAAAATAAAAATGAACCAGTTGTACTTTAATTCTTGTGATCACTTTATTTTTATTTCTATTCGATTTTCTTGACGAATTTTTTTCTTTTGTGTATTGTTGTTTTCAACTCTTAATAATATCAAATAGCATTTCACATCATAGATTATAACAGCTTTAAGTTAGTGCAGTATGTGAAGTACAGTTATGTTGTTTTCTAAACTCAATAAAAGTGTTCAATAATTCCTTATTATTTATTTTATCTACTTAAAACTTAATGTGCATTTCGATTGGTATGCAGTTATCGTCAGAATGCTGCATTATAATCCTGTTTCTTAGATTTATAATCCAGTGATTTGACAATGATTTTGTGATCATTAAAATACAATTTTCAATTTACAAGCCAATAAAGTGAATTATGATTAATTATTTAACAAATTTATATTTTATTATATTTGGATGATAAGTCACTTGAATTATTATTAATATTTATAAAACTTTACTAAAGATAAATACTGTAGATAATAATTTCGAATAAAGTATGTTCTATAAAAATTAATGATGATTTCAAAATGTATTTTTTATTGGAATACGTGAAAAATCAGGAAAATTTTTATAAAACATTTTCCCCTTATACTACTATGACAATATTATTATCTGCAGAGCGCAGACACTCGGTAGTTAATAAAAACTGATTTTTCTCTTGTTTTCTTCATATTATATATATATATATATATATATATATATATATATATATATATATATATATATATATATATATGCATGCGTACATTTAAATATGTATATGAAAGTAATCATATTTATATATTTGTAAGTCTGTTGCTATTTGAAAGTATACATTTTTAATATACTGTATTCCAGATTTATTATATTTTTCTATAAATATTAATATAAATGCCTTTTTAAATATTTAAAATCTGTTGAGGATTTTCGCTGTTTAAAGATCTTTTATAATAATAATATTACTTGACTAATAATGAATTTACAGTTGAAATATATGCGATTATTGTCTGAATAAAATTTTACAAACGTTATATACAAGACATGATCATAAAATGTGGATTTGAAAGCTTATTATTGTGTAAAATGTACAGTTTTATTTTTTCTATTTTAAATTAAGTCTCTTTTGTTTTTAATTTAATCATTGCAAAAATTACAACAATGTCTAATAAGTTTAAGAGTAAAAAATAGGATTCTTTCATCGTTTCGTGACTGTCAATAAAACATGGATCCATCATATATGTACACACACATACATACATACACACACACACACACACACACACACACACACACACATATATATATATATATATATATATATATGTATAAGTTTTATTTTTAAATAATTGAAAGTATGATTTTTAATAAAATATATTTTTATTTATCAATCAATCAATTACAACGTTTAAAATCAGGTTCTTCAATTATCAATCAACAACAGTGACTTGAGGAGTTCTTCTTGTTGCATCCTCCATTTTAGAATTGATGTTGTTGTTGCTTCGTCCAGTGTAGAACTGTCGTTACCAAGTGTAATAAGTAACAAAGAAACCTTTAGTTCTCATTATTACGATATTTTATTTACTTCAAAAATTGATTGTCGCGTTTTTTATAGTTCTATTTACTTCCTAAGGGAGTTATTATTCAACAATCAACACGTGGATAATGTATGCTGTTCCCGTGTGACCAGCCTTGAGAAAGTTACTTGTGTTTCATATAACTTTTATATATATATATATATATATATATATATATATATATATAAGATTTTCCAATAAGCGTTTCAAATGTTTAAATGGAAATAAAACAAAAAGTATCTCATTAATTAACTATTTTTTTTTATTTTTAAGCATATTTTATGGTATTAATGATAAAACACAGTTTCACTCATATGATCACCACGACTTCGCTTGACATAGTGTATTCGTTTAATCCAATTTTTAATCACTTTTTCATATAATTGTAGTCCAATTTCATGAATTACAGGTTCAATGTTTATTTTTAATGGTTCTGTTGTTTGTGGTTTATTAGCAGAAACCAATGATTGCACATAACCTTGCAGAAAATAATCCAATGGAGTTAGATCACATGATATTGTTGACCAAATGATTGGTCTATTTAATGAAATAATGGACTCATTAAATTTTTGTTTCAATAAGTCTATTGTTTTTACAATTTCTTAACGTTGTTGAAGTGTTAAAGATTTCTTGAATATTTGTCAAACTATACTGAATTGAAATGTCAAGATGAGCGTGAAAAAAAAATTCAAACGGCTGTCACTAGCTATCAAAGTCTTGACATTCTTATTGAAAAACCCTATATATGGATGTTTTTGTAATTAACATTTTTTGTTTCCACTTTTTACGTCCACATTTTCCCTTTACTTTCCTAATGTTTTGAAAATAAACTTTTTTGAGATATGTTTTTATTTAGTAAACAAACGATACGCAGATATATGTAAACTAAATTTAATATATAGATATTTAGGTATATTTCAATATTTGTTGGTTAAAATTTATAACATAAATCAACGGTTTTTACATAAAATAAAATAAACATTTAAAATTAGCCAAACTTACAATAATAACAAGAAAAATTTAGAATCACAGATTGTTTTAGTATGTTTTTTATTTTTATATTAAAAAATGTATATCAAACAGTAAGAATAATTTAAGTAATATAATTTTTCGTGAACTATATATCTTTAATTATCTATTAAACAATTGTTAACAATTACACAAATTTAGAAAATGATTGATGATTATAATAATCTCTCTCTCTCTCTCTTTCTATATATATATATATATATATATACATGGTGGATAGGAAAGTTTCTAGAATAAGAAAAGAAAACATTTTTTTTGCCAAAATCTTATTTAATTTTTTACATAGTCTCTTTTGAACTTGATATATTTACTCCAATGGTTTTCGAGAGCTTTCATTTTTTCAGTAAAATAACTTTTATCCAATCTCTCGAAATGTCTATTTTCAATTTTTTTAGTATTTGATAAAAAAATTTCCAGAAAGCCATTTTTTAAGGTTTGGAAGCAAAAAGAAGTCAGCAGAGCAAATTAAGCAAATACGATGTATGTTCAATAATTTTCAATTGTAATTCATGCTGATTCTTCATCGAAATTGTAGACTTGTGCGATGGTGCAAGATGGTATATTGATGAAGTAAGACGGTTTTCTTTGTCAAATGAGGTTTTTTGGCTTTGATTTTCTCAAGCAATCAAATAACGTTGCGTAATACTGATCTGTTATCGTTGTCCTTTTCTCTAAGTAATCGTGAGAATTATTTCAGGGGAATTTCAAAAAATAGTATCAACTTTTTCGGCTGATAGAACTGTTTTTGCTTTTTTTGGAACTGGTTTATCGCATGTTGTCTACTTTTTTGACTATTGTTTCGTCTTTAATGTATAGTGATGGATCCATGTTTTATTGACAGTCACGAAACGATGCTAAGAATCCTATTTTTTTACTCTTAAACTTGTTAGATATTGCTGTAATTTTTGTAATGATCAAATATGGGCTATTGTACTAACATTTGATCTGAAACCTACTTATTATTTTCTAATCTTTTCACTAGTACTTTATTAAATATTTATATTTAGAGAAGAATAGCAATTGATCTATAAATATTTAATCTGTTTTGTCATCTTTTCTTATATCAAATTATTAATATTCTTTACTTTTTGGGATTTTATTTTCTCTTATACATTTTATAAATAGTTTTCCAAATTGTATTTAAATTGTTTTTCCTCCACATTTATTTTTTTTCCATTCTCCTTTTCTCTAATTATTTTTCAACTTATTCTGGTAGTACATTAAGAACTTATTTTCATCAGTGATTTTATTTTCGTATATATCTTCACTCCGATTTTCATTATATGTATGAAAACGTTAATAAATTTTTTTGCACATTTTTATATTTCATTATTCTGTGTTAGAATGTTGCCTTCACTATTTTTTATACATTTTTTTTTATTTTCTTAATACGTTTGCTTTTTTCTCTTACGATCTTTTTTAATGTTAAATTAACTAATGTCATACTGTGAGTTCTTTTTAAATAAATTGTTAATTTCTCAGTATTTAGAAAAAACCTTTACAATTTGATTTTCTTTTCATCATTTTCTTCTTTTATGCCTATAAGCTGTTTAGTTTTCCCTGTTATTTTATATTCTTTCTTTTTCCTTTGTGGCGTTATTTATCGAGTAATTTCCATCGTCGAGTTACAAACTTTATTAGTTAATTTGTTAGTTTCTTCCAGTATATATATTTATTAGTTTTTTATATAGATTTTCATTACAAAAATTGTTCTCTTTTTTAATATAGTTTGTGGTCACTTGTTACGTCTTTTTTTTTAAAGAATTCCATTTTAGATTGATTATACATAGTTGTGGTGTTGAGAGACATACTTCGAAATGAAATTACCACATTAATACTTTTAAATGATATTTAATATATTTAGTAAATTAAAATTTTAATTAATAAAAAAATTGGGTATAAATAAATTTAACAATTTGATTTCATCAACAACAGTAAAAATGATTGATCAATATTATTAATTTAAAATGTATGAATATGAATAGAAGAAATCATATATTTAAATATTAAAATCCTTTTTGTTTCGTAGATGTACATTTTCCTTATATCCTCAAAATAAATATACACAATTTGAATTTTTGAATATATTCCGCTTCTATCCCTTCTATTTCTTTATATTCCTGTTATAAAGTATAAAAAATAACAATCAAAAGCAATGGCATGAAACTCTATGTAATCTAAGAAAAGAGTCCATGTGTATATTCGGTCATTGAGTTATGTGGATGGGTAGAAAGACAAAAATAACGTATCTTTTATATACTACTTCGTTCACATCGTTTACCGATGGACTAAGAACATAATCGTTTTTTATTATTGTCTTTTTATTATAACTATTTTATTGATATTTATGAGTATATTATATAGGATCGAAACCCTAATATATATTTTTTATTAACACTTCACGATATAAATCATAACAATAATTTGATTATGTGTAAGAATTTTTATTTCAAAATGTATAATGGAACGATATTTCTTATATTATTTGAAATTTATTTCTAAGGTATAATTTTTTTAAAAAAGTAATAACTTTATATATATATATATATATATATATATATATATATATATATATATATATATATAACGCTATTCGAAGCTTTGCGATTTTATAACTCCATACTTTATTTTATTCTATTTAGTTTCGTTTTACAGAACTGTAACAAATGTTTTTCGGTATATTGCGGCGCAACTATACTGGAATAAAACTATGCATACTAACTAAACACATTTATAAAATTAGGATAACTATTGAGATATATCATATTAAATAGTTTTAGAACAGTAATGCAGTAACTATGTAAGATTGATATTCAAAATAAATGTCTTAAATCTGAATATATACACACATACACTCTCTCTCTCTCTCTCTTTCTCATGCACACACACACACACATGTATATATATATATATATACGTATATACGAGGGTCGTTTGGTAAGTATGGTAAAAAAGTAAGAAAAACTAAATTAAAAAAATTAATTTAATTAATTAATTAAATTTAACAATAAATAAATTTACCATACTTATTAAACGACCCTCGTATATATACAAAGAAAATCCCCATATAACACGGTTTCGTTTTTACACGGTTAGAGAGGCATTAATACAATATAATGTTTACCTCTAACACTGTTCGATAATTGAGAAATCTTCATATAAAACGACGAGTAATAGGGATTTTTAAGTGCACGCGCAATCATTGAAAAATCGATATAATTAATTTAAATAAAAAGGTTTACTATATTAGAACGAAGTGTGAATAGTTTTTATTGCAGGCTGTTAATATTGCGATTTTGAAGGAAAAATGTTTCCGTGACTTTTAATATCTTTGTAAGGTTGTTCGTGACTAAAATATTTGGTTTTATTCGATATGTTGATTAAATGTGAGACAATAGTTAATATTTATTAAAACTATAAAACGTAAGTTATAAATTTTGTTCTTTTTTTGAAGATATTCAAGAATTACAGGTAGGAGAAGAGGTTGATGTAGAATATTTTGTTAAAATGGTAATTAATTTTTGCCAAATCAATTTAGAAGATAGCATAAATACAATAACAATTCTGAAATCAAAAATTATACGTAAAAATCATATAGAAAGACATAAATTTAGTTGAGTAATTGGAATTCTACTTTCTGAAATTAGATCTTTCCACTGAAAAAAATTAAATGACATCTATACAAATATTTAGCTCCATACTACGGAATTTATGAAGATATGCCAAGAACAAAGTAGCAAATAAAAATAACTAAGTTTTGATAGAAAAATAAAAATCTAGATACTATAGAAGAAAGTTTAGAAGATGAAGATATTTTTCAACAAAAGGAAACGTTCTTGGTTAATTATTTTTAGCAGCAATGAAAAAGAAAAAATAGTGTATACATTCAACATTACACATTTTAATTTATCATATAATACGTTTAATCTCTTGTTGATATTTTTAATAAATAGATTTCTAATAATTGTGTAAGTAAAATAGCGTATTTTTGGTACTTGTTGAAATCTAACCCTGTTTTTTTCATTAGTATTAGTTGAGTTTAATAGGATTTCGCATAACAGGACATTTTATAGGAACCTAATAACTGTGTAATGAGGATTGCTTATATATATATATATATATACGAGAGTCTTTTAATAAGTATGGTAAATTTATTTATTGTTTAATTTAATTAATTAATCAATTTAATTAAATTTTTCAATTTAGTTTTTCTTACTTTTTTAGCATACTTATCAAACGACCTTCGTATATATATATATATATATATATATATATATATATATATGTATATATATATATATTACTATACTTTATTATCCTTCAATTTCATTTGGACCACTCTATATGAAGTACAAGAGTTAGATTAAAAATAAGTATAAAAAAAATAAAACTATATTTAAAACTATATTTATTGAAAATAAAATATACATTAAAAAACAATCCTTCCAACAACTGGATGAAATAAAGTTCCTAGAAAAAAATATATGATATTACGTTGACCTATAATCAAAGATTAGATCAAAATTAGAGTAACATGTGTTGTATTTGGAAAAATAAATATATAATAGAAAATAAAATATCATTGTGCCTGAAACTGAAAACATACAACTAATGTGTATTACCTATTTGTACTTACGAAACAAGAACTTGGACACTAAAAGTAAAAATTGAAAAAAAAAATTTTGACAATTCAATAAAGCATAAAAGACTAATGTAAGGAATATATAAAGTTATCGGAAAACCTGCAAATGTTTAAGAAAACAGACGATAGTAACTGATATAACAAAACAAATAAAAAAGAAGAAACGACAATAAATGAACAATAATAATTATTAAATAGTAACAAAGAGATAAAAAGAGTTCAAGGGAGAACTAAACAACGCAAGTAAAAAATTATTGTTATGATTAAGCATTAGACAAAAGTAATGCACGAATTAGAGAGAAGGATAACAATTAAAAAGAATAGACATTGAACAAATTAAAAATTATATTATTGTAATATAAGACGATTCGTTAACATAATAGAAATATTTATAGATAAATTGAGCAATTAAATATAAATGAAATAATGTTAATTCAGAAAAAACAACAATTTTATTATAAAGTTGAATATTCCACTGTTTTTTTAAAAAACATAATGTTATCTCAATGCATGCTATCAGAAGAAAAATAAGTAAATACAAAAAAAAAAGTTATAGAACTTATAATGAGTGTAAAAAGTTTGAAATAGAAACGAACGTATACAGTAAAAAAATACAGCTAATGGGAAAAAATTATTTACTAAAAATATACGAATATAAAAATGTCTAAAAAAAGACATGCAAATAGATTGTATAGAAATAAAAAAAATTGGTTAAAGTTGAATAGAAATAAGGCATTTGATTGTATGAAATAAAACGTTTTAGGAGAAACTTTCATTCAGCACTAGATAGAAAATATCTGATGAATATATATATATATATATATATATATATATATATATATATATATATATATATATATATATATATATATATATAGAGAGAGAGAGAGAGAGAGAGAGAAAGAAAGAAAGAGAGAGAGATCAATAAACTGAATAAAATATAAACAATAATAAAATTACCCACTACATTATTAAATTCAAAGATTGCATTTTATAAAAAAAAACGTTGAACGAAGCAATTTTAAGAATCGCTTTATATTGAATTCGAAGGAAATCCAACCGAAAGTACATGTAAATAATAAGTTGAATAAATTTTACATATAATACATATAAAAATGCATCCAAATGTGACGCCTAGATTGTGTTTTATTAAAAAGAAATAAAAAAAACTATACACATGTTTCTCTATACACGTTTCTTTTTAATAAAACACAAATCTAGGCGTCATATTTGGATGACCCTATATACTCGTATATATCAGGGTCGTTTGATAAGTATGGTAAAAAAAGAAAAACTAAATTGAAAAATTTAATTAAGTTAATTAATTAAATTAAACAATAAATAAATTTACCCCACTTATCAACCGACCCTCATATATATATATATATATATATATATATATATATATATATATATATATATATATATATACAAATATAAATATATATATATATATATACAAATATAAATATATATATACACATATATATATATATATGTGACCCAAATGAGACTGAAGGATGGTAGAGAATAGTAAATGATAGAAAGCATGTCAGTGTGTCTAAACCTTTCAGCCTCATTTGGGCCACTGATATAATCAGCTTATATCAGCTCACTGTTGAACGAAACCCTCCATTAATGTTACTATTCACTGATATTTGGTCATACTACATTAACCAAGCTGGTTGGTCAAGAAATTTATTCAGTTTTCAGGTTGTCTCCACTAAGGCTAAAAAAAACTTTGCCTTCCTTGCATCTCTGTTTAGAGATCGAACTCATTTCTCTCATATTACAAAAGATGATATTAATCACTATATCACTTTTAAATTATAATTATATATATATATATATATATATATATATATATATATATATATATATATATATATATATATATATATATATATATATATATATATATATATAATATAGATAAACACACACACACACACATTTATATATATATATATATATATATATATATATATATATATATATGTATACACACACACAAGTGGTCGAATTGAAAGTGAGGGATGTAATATGTAAAACCTGTCTAGATTTTTCATTCTCATCTTGGCCACCTATATATATATATATATATATATATATATATATATATATATATATATATATATGTATATATATATATATATATATATATATATATATATATATAGAGAGAGAGAGAGAGAGAGAGAGAGAAAGAATACAAATTCTAGTTTATTTTTTTGTTATTAACACAATTACCATTTTTAAAAATCTCTTAATTTTTAAACATACTGAATTGTTTCTTAAACTTCATTTCCAAACACATTTATTTTCAATAAATTATTAAAGAATGTTTATAATACCGTTGGGATGAGAAAAATGAGTAAAAAGAAATGACAAAACTTCTTACCCCAGTTTCTAAACTTTATGACAATCAGTTCAAACTTTCAGAAGGAATTCTACATTCAACCATTTATTTCCGAATTTTTAAAGCTACTTATTATAATTATCCGTACATATTTGCCAAAATTAACTTTCATATCGATTAATTTCAAAAATCTGCTTACTCTTCGATTTACAATTAAAGAAACTGATGTTTAAATCTAAACAATTTTATAAAAAAGGAAGTAAAACTATAATAACTTTATTACTCTACTACTAATAATATAATTAAATAATAGTGTGATTAAAAAATTCATTTACCATAGGTTTTTTGTTTATATAGATAAATATTTATTTTTTATATATAGGATATTTTTTTAAGCGTGACTGAACTTTAAATTGAATCCATTTCAAAAGTTTTATCTGATCTAAACACACACACAAACAAATATATATATATATATATATATATATATATATATGTATATATATATATATATATATATATATATATATATATATATATATATGTATATATATATATATATATATATAAATATATATATATATACACATGTATGTGTTCATGTATATATAAAAGTAAAATAAAGGTATTTTTTAGATTACATAGAACTTTCGATAGAGATTCAATTTAAAGTTCTGTCACGCTTAAAAAACACCTATATATTGAAAAAATTTAATATTTCCTATGTTTGTAACTTCAAATACATTTTTTCGCTATTTCAGTTACAAAGAATGTACGTAACCTACACATATTTTAAAACATGTTGATATTTTGCAATTAATTATATGCTAAAATTTGTCTATGATATTTTATTTCTACTAATTTCCTAACAAACGATAAAATACGCTCTTCTTGAAAAAAATATGATAATGAAGAGTTTTATATATAAACAATTTTTTATTTATATCTATCATTGAACATGTGCCAAATTACATTCGATTAAAAAGGCTAATAAAATCCATTTATTAAGTAAACAAATTACTTTTAAAATGAAATACATGTGTGTGTATATATATATATATATATATATATATATATATATATATATATATATATATATATATATATATATATAAACGTACTAAAATAGATGAAAGGAAAATAAATAAAAATCAAATTATCATTTATATTTGCTAATAATGAACAGAAATAAAGTGTTAATATTAATATTTTCAGCATGGTCCTTAATTTTTATGACTACTTTGAAGAGGAAGGACACCGATCACTAATATCTGACATAATTTATTTGGAATTTTATTACAGCTTTTATTGCTCCCCAAAATTTCATTACATTTTTATTTTTTAAAAATAATACAATAGATATTTTCATATCGATTTAGGAATATTCTGTTGGATTACTGTTCAGAACTGAGCAGAGTTAAAATAGCAAGTCTATTAATAAATAAATAAATAATGGACGAATTTAAACACGAAGTATTTAAAAGAAACACAAATAAGAAAACACAATTTCATATTTATTTTACTAAACACAACTTGTGTGTGTGTTTGTATATATATATATATATATATATATATATATATATATATATATATATTAGACATAAATTAATTTATATATACGAATATAAATTATTAAATAAACAAATAAAATATATATTTAAATATTGTTTATAATTGGTAATATTATTGAAATAACTATAGTTTTGGTATTGTTGATAAAATCCAATTAAATATTCCTTATTTTACTAAAAAGTAAAATGCTTAACAAACAATTAAACACTAATTATTTAACAAAGAAAACAATTAAATTCCATTTAATAATTTCAAATATTATAAAATATTTATTGAAGTATTTAAAATTCTATTGATTTATTCCAAAATAATTGAATAGTACCTGTACAAAATTATATTTACATATAATAATACCTATACATTATCAGCGCCTAAAAATACACAAGAAAGAACCGAAATTGTGTATTTAACAAAATTATTGTTAACTTGTGTAATTTTATGTAAACCAAAACGATTTTTAAAAATGTTTGTTCAATCGTTTATTAAAAAATTAGTCTAATATTGTTCAAAAGTTTTAATTAAATTAGAATATTATTGTTAATATATTTTCTGTATATTTTATTGTTTTAATTTAAACTTATTTTCATTTAATCATGTTTATTATAATATGATTTAACTATTTACTTATACATATTAATTATTTATTATTTACTATTTGTTTTGAGACTGTGGCAAATTCATTTTCACACAAATGAATTATTATCCCCAATACCAAAACGTATTATAAAATGTTTAATAATCACTTATTGTTCACTTTGTTGTTTATAACAACAATAGGCTAATGCGTATTTTGTTTGTTGTTATCAGCAACAAAGTATTGAACATTTTATGATATCTTCTGGCATTGGGGGTAATAATTCTTCGTGTATTTGTTATTTTTATGCAAGAAATAATATCAAAAGAATAATTGAAATGTAATATTATTATTATTTTGTGTTCCTAATATGGCTTGACTGAATAATTTATTAGTAAAATTATTTAGTTTGGTTTAACTTTCATTTATTTTAATTATTTGAAAATAAATTTCAATTAATAATATACATAAACATTTTGGAAAAAGTATATAATAATTGATTTACAAATTAATTGATATACATTTAAAAAAAACAATTATTTTACTAATCCAAAAAATAATTGTAATTGTAATGACGTATGAAATGTGAATTTTTTAGTTTAAGGAATAAAATAAATAAATAAAATGCATTCATTTTTAAAAGAATATTTAAAATTACTTTACATATAACAATTTTTTTGTTATTTTAAATAAAAGAAATTTTCATTGTGATAATTCTGAATAACAGAAACAAATAATTGCGTCGAATCTTATAATTCTCAATATTGTAAAATGTGCATATATTGCATTTTGTTTAAAAATAATGTATTATACTAATACTAATATAATATTCTAATGATATAAAATATAAATAAGTGTATTATATTATTCCAAATATTAGAAATATTTTTATATATAGTAAAATGCAGCATGAATTTGACAAAAAATAATTCAATAAAAAAATGTTGTATTTACATTCAAAGAGGAAATGTGCGCCGTTTGTCAAACAGTATAATGTAAAGCTCCGCTTTGATTTATTGTTAAAGTTTTTAGGGGGTATAATACTTCTATTGTTTTTTTTTAATATGTTCTGGTTTTTATTGCGTATTTGTGTAATTGCACTTGAAGAGAACGTTTAAAAAACCCTTATTGAGCAACGAAGTAGTTAATTAAAAGTGTTTCTTAATTAAAGGGAATAATCTTTATTATGAGCATTTTTTATAAGCCTGACTTATTTGAAAAGTAAATTATGAACAATACACGTATAAAAATAAAATTTATAATGAAAATAATAATGAATGTTGTAAATAAATAATTACCAGAATTAAAAAAAATGAAGTTAATGGTAAATAATATAAACATAATTTGACTATTATTATTAGTATTTAATAAACGAATAAAATATTTAAAGTAATGGTGATTTATAATATAAGGATACAATTTGAAAAATTATAAAATACAAAAAAAAACTATAAGAAGTGTATAACATTTTTATTATTTTAGTTTCTAATATATGATTATTTCTATTAAAATTAATTAAAAAATCGATTAAATGTATTGAAATTATTTTTTTATATTTCTAATATAAAAATTTTACTTAAAAATGATTCTAATTTAGAAAGACTGAAATTGAAATTAGCATTTCATAAATACATTTTAATTGATTAAGGAACGCTCCACTTAACTCAGTTATTAACTGAATACTCTATTGAACAGAAATGTTTTTTCCATGTAATTTTATATTTCTTTTGAATTTACTAACCTATTTTTTAAATAATAAATTAAGTTTTTTATTATCACATGCATACAGTTTTTATACTTTTTATAACTTAATTACATAAAAAAGTTCTTTAGTTTGTATTTTTTTATTTAATTACAATTTCAACATATTTTTGATTTTTATTCATTGACTATTTAGGGATTATTTTGTCATCACTTAATATTTCAAACTTGAGTCATCATATTTGTTTATAAATTGTTATATCGTATGTTAAATGCTGCATAAAAAAATAAGAAAATCTAGGCGGATATATATTTGTGAATATCGTTATGTCCCTACTAAAATTCTGTCAAAAATTAGAAATATATAGAGCGTATAAACTTTTTATAGTGAAGACTTTAGTCGAGGTTTATCCTCAATTTCTTTACATATAGTTTTGGTAGAAAAATTGTTTGCCAGAGTTGCTGGTGCATGAAAATTTATTTTGTAGATTTATATTGAAATATGCATGGTTTTTGATAAAGTTTATGCTACTTATTTCTTGAAAGTCTCATCTTTTTTAAGAATATATATATATATATATATATATATATATATATATATAATTATTGTTATTAAAACATAATAAACTAAAATAATATTATATTATCTTTAAATGACAATTGTAAGTTATTTTTCTATTAAAATTGTAAAAATTTAATTATACCTTATGAATGATTTAATAATTAATTGAAATTTAATACATTATAAGTTAGGTTTAAAAATTTATATTATAGCTGAGGTTAATTTGCTATTAATAATAATATTTTAAGAAAAGATATAAATAAATATTTTTTTTCAGTATAATGCAATATAGATTTAGTTATATTCGAAAATTATTTAATATTAATTTGGATAAGGTATGTTTACAATGCTCCTATATAGTCATATAATATTGTAGATGTAAATGATATTTTAAGATGGGTTTTGAATAGTTTGGTATTTACTCTACTTCTGTGTAATTTCAGCTATTTTGAATTATACATGTATATATATATATATATATATATATTAGGTTGGCAAATATCTCCCTTCCACCTTCTGGTCTTTTATATATATATATATATGTACACACATATATATATATATATATGTATACACACATACACATACATACGCATACACACACATACACACACACATACGCATACACACACATATATACATATATATGATCTCTCCTAAAAGTGTTCGAACTTAGATTAAATTTTTTTTTCATTCGATACTTATGGTTTTTATTATTGATTATTCAAAATAAATTCCTTATAAAGAAATAAAATTTTCAGAACGACTATATAACTTTTGAAAATAAATTTGGTATTTTTTTCTGAAATGACTGCAATGGTATTGGTCGAAACCTGTTAAATCATTGAAATGTTATTGTTCTGCTTTCTTTTTAGCTTTAAGTTTTCAAAACAGAAATACTCGTAGGATATCAAATCAGACGAATAAGGTGGATGAATAAGAATTACGATCTTTTTATGCTAAAAAGTTATGGACAGTGATGTATCTGTATAGAACAAATCGAGTGTAGATATTTTTCGTTGCAAATATTTAGTTAAAGTGAAATAAACTAGCTTTTTATAATACCGTGATATCCTCAATTAATTTACAGACATGCAACGATCGTTTTCAATTAATTTATGCATATTTTCTTTATTCGAATAGTTGAAAGACACCCACGTTGTTCATCATCTTACAACAACTCTATATTTTTTAATTTATGTACGTTGTACATAATAAACCTTCTTCGTATAACATTCATTTAACATTTGAAGAGTTCTCATAAATACTTTTTTTTTAATTTTCTCTTTATTTCATACTGATTTTTCGACAAGTGTCAAAAGCATACTTTTATAAATGGAATAGAAATAAATGTTGAAAACTATGTATATCTAAGACAACTTATTAACACTAAAGAAACACTTAAATATGAAATGAACAGAATACTAACAATGATATCAACATGGAGAAATTCTCATATTATGAAGTTGAATATTATGGAAATTATTTTTTTTAATATGATTTCTTCTTTGATATATTTTAAATATTCAAAGGTTTTGTAATTTTGAATAACAGACATTAATATATCTAGTAAAATATCTCGTATAAATTTATTTATTAATTAACTTGTATTATGGACCTTCTATTTCATTTAAATCAGGTTTAAATCATTATTAGTTCGATAATGTGTTTAATTCACTTTATACCAATTACAAATTAATCATGTGATTCACTTTGTATAAATTAATAATTTTATTAAATTGTTCACTTATAATATCAGTTTTTCAATTATATTCTAGTGATGATGACATTACCAGAGAAATATGCATTATAAAACAATGTAACTAGTAAATGGATTATTGAACAATTTTATAAAATTTTATTTTGAGGCGCATGGTTTATTTATCTAGAAAAACAGATTTAAGTCAATTTTGAAATTTGTGAAGAACCATATTTCCAAATCAAATTTCTCGAACCATTGAATATACGTCAACTGGCTGTTATTACATGTCCTGAATGCGTAATTGATGTTTATAGAGATCACAGCTGCATTCTAGACTAAACATATAAAAAATATTTTTAATTCCTTTTATATTTGTTTAAAACTATAAAAAATGAATGAGGAAAATTTGTTAGATTCTTGGTGTGTATGTGTGTAAGAGAGAGATAGTATATATTTTATTTATATATATATATATATATATATATATATATATATATAAACAGAATTATACTATATTTATATATTTTTCTTGTTTTATATATATATATATATATATATATATATATATAACATAAATAATTTATAAAAGTCTGAGTAAAAGTATATATTTAATAACGAATAAAACCCCGACAACAATAATAATAGATATAACTCTATTAGAATAATTTAAATTGTTATTTTTAATTTAAATGTTGGACGGAATGAATATTCATCGCACTTTAGTACGTTGAATTAAAAACATAAAAACTCTCTAGGAATAAAAATTGTTGTAAAGAATATATTGTAGTTTATTTATTTTGAATAATAAAATATTTAAAAGATGAATATTAATTTGATTAACTATCACTTTTATATAATATTTATACGTGAAATTAGTTATCATTTTAAATATAAATATCAAGAATATATTTTAAATATTAGGAAATATTTTATAACTATTATAACGATAAGCAGTTTGTAATTGTTATTAATTATATGGTATTTAATATATATATATATATATATATATATATATATATATGATATTTATATTTAAACGAAAAGTATTTTATATTATATTATTTAAGTAAACTCATTGAAAATATATAGACAAATGCAAAATAGAATATAAATTTTTGATTAGAATAAAAAAAGGTGAAAAACATGTTACTGGTCAATATTCCTTTCAATATTATTTAAGTTTACTTTAGTTGCGTTATTAAATCTAGATGTTTTCATAGTTCAGTGCTTTTAAGATTATGCATGGCCAACGAAATGTGTATAAACTAATAAAGAGGCCAATGAAATGTGTATAAACTAAGAGAAAGGCTCTGACGATGATGGCGTGTGCATAAACTAATAAAGTGAATAAAAAGTAATTGTTAAACAGTTATATAAAATCTATGTATGAATTCACAGAAATATTCAGTTCCAAAAAAACACATAATAAAATGTTTAATTGTTAAACATTTATCTCTCTTTTCTGAGTTCACTGAAATATTCGTTTTAAAACACATCTCTCTCTCTCACACACACATACACACTCACACACACACATACACACACACACATACACACACACACACACACATATATATATATATATATATATATATATATAATCATCATTATCATAAAAGCCTATATAAGCCCACTGTTAGATGAAAGTCTTATCGAATGTCATTAGACATCCTTGAATGTTTTTAAAAGATTTCTTCATTGTTTCCTTTTTGCAGATAATTTTATTTAACCCCCACCTTGTCTATACGTCACAAGATCATTCCTTGATCTACAATAGGAGTTCTTTCTTGGTATTTTTTATGTCTTGGTTTCTATTCCATAATTATTTTGGTCCATCTGTTGTCTTCTTTTCTGGCTATGTGTAATGTCCATGCATATTTCATCGATTATATCAGTTACTCTTATCTGTCCTCGTATGCATTTACAGATTTTTCAATAATTTTTCGAAATTCCCAACATTATACTTATTATGTTTTGCTAGGTTATCAAAAGTTTTTGTTTCATTTTTGCATTCAGTGTCAAAATGTCTGATCTATAAGTGTAACCAAATAGTACATATTCGTTATATGCTTTCCGCTTCACGTTCAGTAGTATTGTATTTTACTTTTTATTGTATTATTAATTTCAAATGTTGTACATGTATCACTCATGTATGCCCATGTAGCACCATAGATCATCATATATATATATATATATATATATATATATATATATATATAGAGAGAGAGAGAGAGAGAGAGAGAGGGAGAGAGAGATAAATATTAGGTCTACAGAAAAGTTTCATCCGCTTAGCATACAATTATTTCAACCATTTAGAAAAAAGTTTAATCAAAATTATATAACTCTGGAAGACCTTCTCTAAATGATGTAATTATTTTTTTAATCAATTTAGGAAACCCATTTTTATCTTTTTTTATTATAATTTAATTTAAGTACCTCATAAATGAATCTCTGGATATAAGTAGAATCGTGTAATCGTTAACTTGCCTCTATTTTCATGCAATAAAAATAAACCAATTTTGAGAAAACCTCGATACTAGGGATTCAAAGTAGATTACAGATGACAATGTAGTAAATAAAAGATCATAATGCAAAGCTGGACAATCCACTCCGTCAATACTTAACCTAGTTTAAATGAAACAAAGAATGTTGTCTGTATTGTGATTTATGAGAGGATTGATTTATTATTAACTTCTTAGGTCAAAGTAAACAGTTATATTTAAAAAAATGTGTCAATGATTGTGAAAAATGAACAATGATCTTAAAAAAGTATCCAGATTTGTTAATAAAAAAATGATCTTACATCATGACAACATAAGGTTATATTTTTATTAAGCAACTCAGAAGAAAATTTCTAAACTAGTTTACAAGTTCTAATTCACCCAACATATTCTCCAGATACAGCACCTTAGACTAGCATTCAAATTTGGCTGTACAAAAAAATTTAAATGGAAAAAAGAATGAAGATAGGGATGTGAAATAGGCACTGAATGGGTTTATAGTTTACAAGGATTAGTTATTCTATCGGAAAGGAATTTAAAAACGTCCAACAAGATAGGAAATTTTTGATAATATTAATAGAAATTACATTGTTAATTAAATATTAATAAAAAGTTGAAATAATTATTTTCTTTCTCTTAAAAAACAGACAGAACTTTTCGGTAAACACATACACACATACGTATATATATATATATATATATATATATATATATATATATATATATAATATAAATGAAATCAAATTTTCTCTATGTGGTTTGCGAACAATATATGTTTTAATAGAAATGTGGGTTGAAAAACCATATCTATTTATTTGGGCCTTGGGATTAAAATAAAAATTAAAAAATGAACAAATTGAAAAATAAAAAGTGTAATTTTAGAGTAATAATAATTAATTGAAAAATATAAAAAGGAAACATTGTTTAAAGTACATAGTAGTAATGGTATTTTAATTAAAATGATATTTAAAATAAATAGTGAAATTTAAATAAAAAATATAGAAAGAAAATGAATAATTAGAGGACAAGAATGATCATTCAGTAAAAAATAATTGTATGTAAACTGTAAGAAAAAAATAAATTAATTAATTAGACATAGAAGAAACGAACTGGTTTAGTTTCGATAATATTAAAAAATTGGACATTGATGTAAGTGAAATTCAATTTTTTCGTACTCTCCAAAGAATCAAATTTGTAGTAATTGGATATTTGATTTATTAAAAGAAATAAATATCAAAAATTATTTTAAATTAAAAAAATGATTTGTTTTAAAATACTTTTCACTAAATATATAATTATACAGATGGCCCAAATACATCTGAACGACGTAATCTTCATTTCCAGGTTACATTTTTCAGTCCTAATTGGGTTACCTATATAAAATATGTGAAAAATGTTTTTATTTTTGATAAATCATTATTAAAATTTCGAATAAAATCAAACGTTTTAGTAAAAAATCTAAGAAAATATTTAATTTTAAATAAATGATCACATTTTTCGACGTTGCCCATTAATTTTTTTAGATATAAGTTGTAGTTCTCATACACTAAATAGTTATGCACTGTTGATTTAGATATTCTTAGCGTAGATACAAGTTCAATAACTGTTTTCTGTGGATTTGTTGATATTTACATAGGATTTACGTCATCATCAACATCAAACAGTGTTCTGAGCGTAAGTCGTTTTTGGGGTTGAAATTTCCAACACGAAATTCAACCACTTTCTATAAGTTCGTTTCATATATTATATATTTACAAAAGTTGTATTTTTTTTAAAAATTCATATAATATCATATGGCGAAAATACATTTTATTATTATTAATTTTCTATTATCAAGTACTCTATAAAAATACTTCTAGAAAAAATAAAAATTTACGTGTTTCCTTCATTGTTAAGTTATTAACTGAGATAAATAATGTTTCTCTATGTACTATTAGTGCATAGTGAATTTTATCAAATAACATGGATTTTTCGAACGACTTAATATGAACAAATTTAACTTTGACCTTCTATCTTTAATTGATATTTGGTTTATAAATGTTCATTGAAAAGAGTAGGTAGTTTTGAAAATCCATATTAGACTATTTAGTACATATGGATTAGTTCTGTAAATAGAAAATGGAATATATATTAGTTTGTTTATTAAATTAGTTAATGGGCATTCGATATTATCGAATTAAACTCTATTTGCGTTGTTTGATGTTTTCATATATTATATTAAATTTAAATTAAATAAAATAATTGATTATACTGTATTTGAAATAGTATATTTAAATTTTATAGAATATACCAAAATATGTATGAGATTTTAATTATAAAAATTACAGTGTCTCTCATTTTATTAAAAAAAATAATGAAAAAAGTCTACTTATGATTCAACGATATATTTATTTTGTTAGTATATTTTCACTCCTTGTCTAATCTCTGTTCAATAAACACGTTTATCAAAGCAAATTCTTTTATAAAGGTTTTAATTTCCATACCAGATATAATTGTTTTTGAAAGCAATACAAATTCTCTATTGTACTGAAAATCAATTTGTTCTAACCGTAAACGTCTGCTATTTTTTAAAATATGAATAAAATGAACTTGTAATAAAAGTAAACCGCAACATTTAAATGTAAATTATGCGCATCTCATGAATTCTGTATTAAAAAACTTTTTTTGTTTTTCTACAATTTCATTTTTCATATAGGTGCGGTGAGAAACTTTTCCAACTTTACGTCACGAACGTATTTTTCCTTCATTGAAATTAAAATGTATAATCATACCTCTCGTCTGATATAACATAAAAGTATATTTTTGCTTAAATTAAATACTTTGATCAAGGTCATTTGCTAATATAACTTTTTTCAAAGTGTTTAAATAAGCTGTATGGCGTGACTTTACGAAAAAAATATATTAATCCTTTCATGGCAGTTTTGAAATTCTTCGTTTAGTTTTAAAATACGATTTTAATAAATTTTAATCGCAAATTGTTTAAAAGACTTTATTTTTTATCGATCGTTTTGTTAGTATAGTTATATGCATGTATCAAATTTACTTATTAATTAAATATTATGAATTTATTTTAAATTCTATGCATTTTTTATAAATTTTATAGTACTTTTTTTATATTTCGTGAAAATCGAATATATTCAATTACATATTTATGCAAATGTAGCTTAAGTAAATCAATTTACTTTTATTATATTTAATGTTTTTTTTAATTCAATTATATAGAAAGTTATATAACTCATTTTTATACAAGTAATCTGTCACTTCAATACCAAAGGACATTAAAAAAGTGTTGAAAAATGTCTTATATTCGTTTGTTAATAAGCTAATAAACTGAGTGATAAAAATCAAGATTTTACAATGCAGTGCTCTGATGATAACGGCACTGCTATTGAAATGTACATCAAGTATAAACAAATAAAGTGAAAAAATAAATAATAATTGAAATTTTTTTCAATATCTTGTGGTGTTGGAGTGATAGTTCATTTTCATGGAAGTGAATTCGATGCAGTTACAAAACAAATAGGTATACTGTTTGTTTTTAAACTATAACGAATGTATTTTCACACAAATAAATTATCACTCTCTACACCAGAAAATATTGGAACATTTTTTTATCTATTAAATAATCAATCAAAAATACGAAACAATCGAAATTATATTTCAAAAGGAGAGTTTAGAAAAACAATCTTTCTTGGATATTGAAATTACAAGAAGGAATAGTAAACTTGAATTCAATGTATATAGAAAGGATACAAGTAATAATAGGTTCATCATAAGTAAATTGAGCCATTGTATCCAGCAAAAAATAGCAGCACTGTACTCAATGGTGTTCAGATTTATTATTTTTCATTATGGCAGAAACTTACGATCAAGAACAAAAAACGATTTTGTAAATTGTTGAATGCAATAGTTTTGAAAAGATGTGTTTAATTTGACTAGAAAACACAAAATAAGTTGAAACTAAAAAATACAACATTTTTCAAAATAGATATAGATAATAAGAAAGATACGCAAGAGGTATATCAAAAATTTTAAAAGAAATGAATTACAAAGTAATTTATACATCAAACAATAGCCTAAAATTATGTTAGAAAATCCAGAATGTGTTTTTGCTACTAAAGAATAGTTTAGAATTTCTAAAGGAAATTAAAATAATTGTGAAAAATATTATGTAGAATAGAGCAAAAAGATAATAGGTATCAGATTTAAGGAAGATGAAACTAATGTACGATATCTCAGAATGGATAAATATATTCAAGCAACAAACTTGCTCAAAAATGGTCATAGTATAGGATAATTATAATTAATTAAACGAATAAGGATTAAAAACGATTTTAGTTGTTATAAAATCATGAAAATTTTCAAAAATAAATCACATCTCATAAACTCAGACAATTGATCAATGACCTCGAGTGTGTTCAAAATATTTTACACTGTTGAAAATATTATTTTAATATTTAAAAATTAATATGTGCATGATAATAGTACATAGAAAATGTATAAAATCAGAATATATTACTCTACAAAAAAATAAGAAAAACAAAAATGTAACACATGCAAATATTCAAATCATCTCAAACAGACCTCACAAACTATTAAAATTTCAAATACTTTCGACCGAAGAGAAATATGCAACGGCAATATGTCAGTTTAGTTTTTGTTTTTTTAAAAAAGGAATACGAATTGAATATAAAGTATGTTGTAAAAAAACAACAAATAACATTTTTTTACTTAAAAGTGACAGAATTCGTAGATACATACAAATGAACACATAACAGGTACACATTGCATGTTTGTAAATAAAATAAACGAGAAATAATTGACCACCAGTTGGAAAAGCATCGAATAAAGATAAGAAAATATACAAAAAGTTTTAATCAAAAATTAGTCTCTCCTTATGCAGATTTTTCCTTCAAAATGACAATATGAACAATAAAAATTTAGTGCTACCGTACAAAAATACTTACACCTTAAATAAGTATAATAATAATAAAAAAATTAATTGTATCTTATATTTTTACGTTTTTATATAATATTTTTTATCAGGAAATCTTTCATATCGATTTAGTTTATATTTTATAATACAATGCTCTGATTATGACAGCATCTCTATTAGGTGATAAGTGTATGTTAGATTATTGTTGCTACAAAGTAAAGTAATTATACAGCACTTTTCAATATCTTGTGGTATTGAGTGTGGTAATTCATTTGTGTCAAATTGGCATAAATCATATTTATTTTGAAATACATGTGCTGTTCATGATTTCATTTAATTTATTATATTATTGTTTAATTTTAAAATGGAATATGTTTATTCAAGTTTTGTCATAAAAAATATTTCTTATTACTTTTTTTAAGAATTATATATTTTAAAAGTATTATTTTATAATATAGTTTTATACAAAAATATCGATTAAATTATTTCTTCAATTCTACAATATGGATTTTTTTAAATGTATATTAATACAAAATACTAGAATAATAATGAAAAAAATAATAAGTTTTTTTTTTAGTTTTTCATTTAATTTTATTGGAAGGAAAATTTGAAATATTTTTTAATCATTGTCAATTTATAACAATTTTTAAATAAATATTTAATATTTATGAAATTATTCAAATATTTTTGCTTATTGAAACATAACGCTATGCCACATTTTCAAACTAAAAAATACAACATTTTTCAAAATAGATATAAATAATAAGGAAGGTACGCAGGAACATACTACATATGTTGATCTTTACAGTTAGGATTTTTATAACTCGGTCGAATGAAATTTTAAACTGGAAAACTGTTTTCATTTCCTAATAGTACATCTTGTGGAGGAAGTGGAGTCATTTGATTTTTCTTTTTTAAATTATTTTATAACAAAATCGGATGAAATCACTTCTAACGCTCGTCTGACTAAATGGTAATACATTATGTTAAATTTATAAACACAGATAACAACATTTTGACAACAGATAACATCGTATTTTATCAGATGGATAGTTCATATATTCCAATTTATAACAATTTTTAAATAAATATTTAATATTTATGAAATTTTTCAAACATTTTTGCATATTGAAACATAACGCTGTGTTACATTTTCAAACTAAAAAATACAACATTTTTCAAAATAGATATAGATAATAAGGAAGGTACGCAGGAACAAACTACATATGTTGAGTTTTACAGTTAGGATTTTTATATCTCGGTCGTATGAAATTTTAAACTGGAAAACTGTTTTCATTTCCTAATAGTACATCTTGTGAAGGAAGTGGAGTCATTTGATTTTTCTATTTTAAATTATTTTATAACAAAATCGGATGAAATCACTTCTAACGCTCGTTTGACTAAATGGTAATACATTATGTTAAATTTGTAAACAGATAACAACATTTTGACAACAGATAACATCACATTTTATCAGATGGATAGTTCATATATGAACCGTCAAACATTTAGCGTTTTTAAATCGTTTTATACAAAGTTACTTATGAAATATCAACGATTTATATATGACTAACTGTGCACTGTGAGTTAAAGAAATATTTATGAAAATGTTTATTATAAGGAGTTGATTTATTTGAAAATGTTTTTTTTTTTATTATTATTTGTTAGTTCGAGCACAGGTAATTTATATTCTTGATATATTATCATCGTCATCAACCTATTTTGGTAATCCACAAATAAAGTGTGTGTTTTTTTAGGTTAGGTAGAACTTTCGATAAGGATTAAATTTAAAGTTCTATCACACTTAAAAAACACCTATATATGAAGACTTCTTTCAAAACTTTCTACTTCTATTGAGATTTAGTATTTTTTTCTTTTCTTAATCCTTCTATGCTTTTATTGAGTTTATCTGTACTAGGTGAATAATTACAATAATAATGACGTTGGAAAACCATAAATGACTAAATATCTTACCCAAAATTTCTGCCACTAAATAATTTATACTATTTATAAGACTGAAAAAATCATTATTAATAAAAAGATGAAACGTTTCAAATATGGTATAGAACAAAGCAAAATGAAGTTTATGATAAATAAATGTAAGTAATTTAATTAATTATATGAAACATATTTATAATATTGTTAATATAGGATAACCTAAATGAGATTGGATGATAGTAAAGAATAGTAAATGATAGTAAGCTAGTAAATGTATGCCTTAACCCTTCAGTTCCATTTGGACCACTCTACATTACTTTTTTGTAATACATTTTCTTGCATTGCAATAAAATCATTACTTTCTATTATAATTATGGAATAATTTAGAAGAAATTTTATAATTCGTGATTTGTATTTATTGCATATATATTGATTTGTATTAATATATATGTACATATATAAGTTCATTCATTTAAATATTAACACAAAAGATCAATAAACATTTTTACAGTGTTATCAAGTTTATTATGTTTTTAATTATAAAACAATTCAGGAGACATTTTATTTATTGCGTTCTCTCTCTCTCTCTCTCTCTCTCTCTCTCTCTCTCTCTATATATATATATATATATATATATATATATATAAATTAGTATTTGTTTTAATGCAATCATTTTAAATTTTAACAATCAAACAGCTTAATAATAAATATCTAGTCTTGAAGATGAGTTAAAGAATTGGTGCTTTTTTTAATCTTATTGAAAATATTTTGAGAGAAATAATCGATAAAATAAATCTGGTGAAAATTATAAGTGATAGCAAAATGGTTTGGAAATTGGTTATTCAATTCTAGATAAGAATTTGGTTATTCAATTCTAGAGAGGAATTTAGTTATTCAATTCTACATAGACATTTTGGAATGGGTTTAAAGCTGAACCTAAGGTATACGCAAAGTTGTATAAAAAAAATTAGATGACATATGTGCCATCATGTTCATGTAATCTATTTATCATTTTACGCATGTGGCGTTTACATATGTGATACATTACGTATGTTTTGTTGTTAGTTCCACAAAAAAGAGGATTTTTCGAACAAAACATATATCGGTGACGACAAGTGAATATTGTATGATAACTTTCTTTTTAAATATAGTGTGATAAAGGTGGGAACCTTGTAATCTTGTCGATGTCGAGTGTTTATTTTAAAATAATAATAATTTATTGTGTTGATATGTTATATTAGTTCTTGTACAATAAAATTCAAAAATCTTTTTTTATTTAATATTTCTTTTCTAAATATGTTTTGCTTAAATAAAACATTGACATGTTATTTATGATTTTTCTCTTTAATAAATGATTATAATATTAAAATTAAGATAATTCAAAAAAGTAAGGACTGCATAACGCATTTAATAAGTTATTTTTTTATTTTTATACAAATGATTTATCACTCTTAACACCACAACATGTTATAAAATGTTCTATGGTTACTTATTCTTCACTTTTTTTATAACAGCAATAAACTATTGTGCATTTCGAAGCCGATTTCATCATCATCAGAGCATTGTATTATAAAATGTACATTGCACTGACGATTGTATTGTATATCTTAACTCTTCAGTCTCATTTGGGCCACCCTATATATAATCATCAGCCTCTTTTGATTAGTGCTGTATGAAGACCTTTCTCAAAACTTTCGAGGGATCTAATGCCTTTCTTTCGATTTTATTTTGACGATTTTTCTTGTTCTTATTCTATTTATACATGAATCTCTTCTTGTGTCTTTTTATATCGTTGGTTTCTCAAATAATAATTTCTCTTGTCCATTAATAGTCTTCTCTTTTTGATATATAACTAACCTATTTCCATTTTAAACTTCTCAGTTTTGCTATAACGCCTATAATTATTTTTCAAATCCATTTGTTTATTTTCTCATCTCTACGTATTTTTTCTAACTTATTTATTTCTATTCTTCTATGTGTGGAGTTGCTGAATTATTTTACATTTAATATAAAAATAAATCAACATTTTTTGATTAGTGATTTCTAATATGTGTATTTTTTGTCGTTTTAGTAAGTAAGATAATTTTTATTCAATACTTTGGGATTTAGTTTGAGGTTATATTTCAAATATCATATTTCATTGTTATTTATAATAAATTTCAAGAATTTAGATTTTTTTGATAGTTTTAATGAAGTCTTTACCGTATTTTAAACTAGAAATTTCGTGATTCTTTGTTAATGTAAGCAAAATAAATCTGTAATAGATCTTTCATTTAATTCAAGTCGTTGATTAAAACATCATGAATAGTGTCTTTATTAACATTAAACTCTTCTACCAACATTTGAAGAGTTACATTTTCATCAACAGCTTACATTTTCATAACTTCACATACTTTTGAGTAATTGTGATTTTCAAACAGCAAAATCGTTGGATTGAATCATCGTTTAAATCTTCTTCACCGTCTTGAAATCATTTGTCCCAGTTATAAACTTATGTACATGATAGACAACTTTTTGCAACAGTTCGAACGTTTCAGTAAATTTTTTATCAAATTGAAAACAAAATTAGTGTTTTTTTTTGTTCTATTTTATTTTCTTGACAAGATACCAAACATATTGCTAAATTTATTTTCATCACCAAGAAAGTATTTGGTGTCAATATTTAACCACGTTTTGATAGTTTGTAGAGATGTGATGATTTTAAAAAAATATTTATTAAATAAAATAAATGTTATAAAAAATGTTTTGTTTCTTTTCTAGTCTATCGTTTGTTATAGAAAATATAGAGTAAAATAATAAACTTTTCGAACAGTAAGTAATTAATGATCAATTTAATATTATATTGTAGTGTTGGATAGTGATTTATATGTTGAAAAATATTTGTTAAAAACAATTTTGGTTTATCAAAAATAATTTATTTTGAAGAAAATTTCTGTTAGTAGATACTCTATAATATAATATTTCATTCAATAGAAGAAAATATGTTTACTCACTCTAAAATATTTTTACATGAAATTTTTTTGTGACTTGATTAAATAATATAAGTATATATATATATATATATATATATATATATATATATATATATACTCTTATTGGATTCACGATAGAATTTATCATTTTAAAATCTTACTCCATAAGTATCTTTAGAAATATTAACAATAGAAATTCAAAGAAACGAGGGGCAGTGCATTCATTTTGTGTAAATCTTCATGTGAGTATGTGTATATGAGATTGCATGTTCGTGTGTTAAGATTAATGTATAACGAAATTCATTGTAATCGCACGTAATTCGATTTCGTTAAAGTTAAAAAAGATTTATTTTCCGATTAAATAATCTGATACGTAAATAACATTCTTTAAAAAATATTTCCTGTTATTAAACCATTTTTTTGCTGGCAAAAACTCTAAATATTTAAACTGGCGTTATTTGTGTGCATATATATTACTATGTTCAGCAATTAAAGCAAATTATATTTCGTTTGATTCGATAATTTGTTGCCATGCAAAAATGAATGTTATGGTTTGATCATATATCAACTAGAACACGGTAGCTGATTTATGTAATATTTGAGTTTCAACTATAACTGGTCAAAACGTAAATACAATTTCATGTTAAACAATATAGAAAATGTGAGAGTAAACCTATACACGCGATTATTGGATGTTATATCAAACATAATACTAATCAAACTATTGACAAGTTCCGAGTGTTAATACTGTTGGTGTATACTTTATTGAATGGGGGAAAAACATTAAGACTTTTTCGTTCTTGTCATTCGTAATCAAATATTTTCTTTACTGACTTCGTTCGTTGATTGCGAACATTATGTTTTTATTAATTATATTTTATATATATATATATATATATATATATATATATTAAAAAAGTATTATACACTTACACCAATAAAAATAGGTATACTCAGTTTCAATTCTCGATTGATAATTTTAGGTATTAGATTTTTCTGGATATAAAGATTATATATAAATAATAAATTAAAATTATTTTAACTTATATTTTCAGATTTATGATGAAAGTAAATATCACAGCTTTTTTAAACTTATAAGAGACATAAAATAATATTTATCAACTTTTCTACTATAACTGTGATATAAAAATTAATATTTTTATAATTTATGTTTATGAAAAGAATTTCATTAAGTACAGATTTATTTTTAGTTTATAAATGTTTGTTTTAAATATAGGGGTTTTTTTTTAATAAACGTTTCATAAGTTTAAATGAAAATAAAACAAAAAATATTTAATTAATTATTTTTTTTATTTTAAGCGTATTCTGTGGTATTAATAATGAAATACAATTTCACTCATATGACCATCATGATTTCACTTGACAAAGTGCATTCGTTTAGTCTAATTTTTAGTCACTCTTTCACATAATTGTGGTCCAATTTTATGAATTATAAGTTCAATGTTTATTTTGAATGCCTTTGTTGCCAAAAAAACAAATGATTTCACATAACCCCACAAAAAATAATCCAATGGAGTTAAATCACATGATCTTGGTGACCAATTGATGATTCCATTTTGAAAAATAATGGACTCATTAAACTTTTGTTTCAAAAGTATTAAAGTTTTTACAATTTCTAAGCGATGTTGAAGTGTTAAATGTTCCTTGATAATTTACCAAATTATACTGAGTTAAAATATCAAAATGAGCTTAAAAAAATCAAACATGGGTGCCACCAATTGCCAAAGTTTTGACATTCTTATTGGAAAATCTTACATATTAAAAGTAAAAACACTTTCGAAAAATGAATATAGTTATTTTTGCTTTATTTTTTCATTTATTATATATATATATATATATATATATCACAAAAATAACACTTTTAAATGACAAACAGGAAAATTATAATGGTATGGTTTAATTTGAAATAAATGACTACATTATGAATTCGAATATTCTTATACGTATGAAGTATTTCATTAATGCATTCTATTTCTCACCGCTAATAGTAGGGTAACAGGTTTTAAATAACAGAATAATTCATGAGTTAAGATAACACAGAGAGGCATTAAAAATACAGATTAACTCGTAGTGGCAAAAATATAATTGAATGGATCTGAAAGTACAAAAAAGTTAAACAAATATAATAACAAGAAAGACAATTTATATACAACTAAAATTGTTAATTATAAATCCAGAAATATAAACACGCTTAGAATAAATAGTGCCCCATGGGGATAAATAGAACTATGAGAAAAAATTTTAATGACCAATACAAAATATAGATATTAGATTAATGGACATGGAAAGTTTTGTGAGGATAATAGTATATAAAAAGAGTCTGTTGCTATTATCTGTCTATCTATCTATGTATATTAATATATATATATATATATATATATATATATATATGTACGTATGTATGTATGTAAGTATATGTGAATATATGTGTAATATAGGTGATGATATTTTTTTGCCGTGATATAGAAAATGAAAACACGTTTGTTGCTAGAATTGTGAAGTTTTGTGGCAGGTTTTCATTTAGCAGTGGATAAAAACAAGATACTGTTACTAATTATATATATATATATATATATATATATATATATATATATATATATATATATATATATACATATATATATATACACATACACATCATCATCATTGACCACAGACTATTTCAATTTTTGTCATTTCTGACAAGAGCCTTTCTTGTCAATATTTCTTGACAATTTTTTTTTCCAAAGTTGAAGTGGTCAATCACATGCTTAATTTTTGAAAGTGAGATATTATATATATATATATATATATATATATATATATATATATATATATATATATATATATATATATATATATATAGTAAATATATTAATTACAGTTATTTAACATCATTTTTAATCTCTATTAATCCATCTTCAGATAAAACACTTTTTTTAATTTTTTTATGCTGAGAAATTAATTACATTTTTTTTATAAGTTTCGTGTCAAATTTCTAATATTCTTATTCTACCTGCTAATTAACTCTTTTCCATCCCCCTTATGTTTTTTATTTTACAGTCAACAATTTCGACTAGTAACTTCTAGTTATCACAATAAGTTCCGTTTTTTTTGTACTTCTGAGTTTTCAGTACATTATTTTTTTTATCTACTTTTGCCCTCCTCCTATATATATATATATATATATATATATATATATATATATATATATATCGTATTATTTTCATAAAAGTATTTAATAAAAATGTGTTTTCCGAAATACAAAATGCGACAGTTTATTATAAGCAATAAATGAACATTATTTCATTTACTACTACAATGAGTTATTACGGAAATTAAATATTTTTTGTGACATGGCATTTATATAAAATTCTTCGTAATTATTACATAGTTGAGAACTGTGTTAACTATACGATCAAAATAGTAAAGGAAATTCAGGCCAAACGTGAACATTCCTTATATAAAACTTTGTCACGAAAAAATAATTCTAACAGTTTATAAGTAATACGATATTTTTATGTTGATTTTTCCAATCTCTGAATATATATATATATATATATATTAGAAATAAATATGTATGATACTCATAAAAAGCTCGCAATTAAATTATATGAGTAATAAAGTTTCCATGTTAAGAGTTAATTTACTCTCAAATATTTATAAAAAACCTATTTATAAAAAACCTATTTATAAATTTATGTTTTCATGTAACTTTAGTATTATATTAACGAACATCTAAATTTTGTCGTCAATTTATTTATATTTTTTTTTCATACATTTGATTTGTGTTACTATGTTAATTGTTGTTTTATTTCTGTATTTATATTTTTATGAATTTTTCGTTATATTTTGTGGTTAAGTTTAAATATTAGAGTACTAAATTAAAAATTTATTTCTTTTCAGGTGTTTGCTCTTGCGCTGATTCCTGTTATATTTTTTGAGAATAATCACGTGAGTTTAATTTTTATGTATCAAATTCTTGTATAGATCTTAAAAATATAATCTTTAATAATATTCTGTAATTTTTAATTTTTTTAGTTCATACATACATATATATGAGGGTCGTTTGAGAAGTATAGTAAAAAAGTAAGAAAAATTAAATTGAAAAATTTAATTAAATTAATTAATTAATTAAATTAAACAATAAATAACCATACTTATCAAACGACCCTCGTAAATGTATAATGCATTATTCTATCATACATAAAGTATTTTTTTCTACATTATTACGTTGTGGCTTAATGAATATAAAAATATTTATTTGTATTATTTATTAGTAATGAGTTATTATGAGTTATTCGTACCAAGTATCTCCTTTTTCAATAATTGTTATGGGTTATCTTCACGAGGAGAATTTCGAGTTTTGTAACATATCATTAATATAATAGTTTCAAAACCTTAGTTTAGGCTCCTTAAGAACTAATTTTAAATATATAATATTCAAATATATAACGCATTATCAGTCCACTACTGGAGTAAAGCCACAATGAATGCTAACATCATTGGTATTTATATATATATATATATTTTTTATATCGGGGTTTAGTTATTTTTTACAAGATGAGGTTGTCGGCCTTTATATCAACCCTCGATGAATATATAATCGTCATCTTCTCTAAATCCACTGCTGGTATATATATATATATATATATATATATATATATATAATCGTCATCTTCTCTAAATCCACTGCTGGATGAAAGCCTCCTCAAAAACTCTTCAATTTGGCTGATCAATTATCTTCCTCTTCCAGTCGCTCCGACAAATTTCTTTATTTTTCTCTCTATTCATAGGTCTATTATATTTTTTTTATATGCCTAAATTTTCAATCAAAAGCTTCCTTTGTTCATCGTCGATCTCCAATTCTTGTTACATGACTGGACTATTTTCATTTCATATATATATATATATATATATATATATATATATATATATATATATATATATATATATATATATATATATATATATATATATATATATATATATACAAATATTATATATATATAAAAATCAAATATTTGTCATATTATTAGTTATATTTTTTAAAAAATCAAAATTGCTTTCATAACATAATTTTGCAATCTTTTTGATATAACAATTATTTTGCATGTATTTTTTTTGAGAATTTTATCTAAAGTTGCTAAATTATGTGCTCTATATTTTATTTAAAAAGAATATGTAAAATAAAATATAATTTTTTTATCTTTTTGAGGTTGCAACTATTTTTTCATTATGAAAGTCAGTGATTTCATTGATCTGTTGAATACAGCGAGCAATTTTTGGTTTAAAATAACAGATTAAATATCTTTTCCTTATCAATTTCTTATTTGTGCTTTTCATTCGAGATTTTCACATTAGTTCAATAATATTTAAGTACACAATTATTTATTGTATTATTATAAAATTTTGTTATTATTGAAAATAGTTAAATGACTTAAATTTGTATATTAAATTTTATTTCTATATTATATAATTTCAGTAATCCAATTGTCATATAATATTTAGTCTCTTAATCAAATATTCTTTAACGCAATATATATATATATATATATATATATATAAATATGCGTTTATTGAGAAAATATGAGTTAACACGTCTTATATTGACGTAATAGGCAATAGATACTATTATATTCTTTTTGTTTTATTTTTTCCACTTCAAATAAAGTAACAGAATTCGATATTGTTGTACTAATACCTAGAATCTGTTTGTCGAATCGCACTGTAATTGTCTCCATTTCTTTTATAGTCTTTTATATTTTCCCGATTTACATGAATAAGTAAGAATTGTTTACAACATTTTATCAAACTTTTTAGCGTATTAAATGGAATCATCGTTTCATAAATGTAAATTTTCTCTTATTCCTAACATTTATAATCGTGATTAATTATTTTCTTATAATACTAAACATTTTTTATCATTTTTATTTATTCTATTTTGTACTATTTTATGGTTCTTGTAGTTTAATTCATTTTTCTTACTTATTTTGTACTCTTTATTAAAAATTATGATTTTAGTTTGTGCTCTTTATGTATTAACTAATAAATCTTTTTTTCTATACATACAAATTTTACAATTGAAAGTTGATCAAAAATTCCTAAACATTTTGTATTTAAAAATAAATAGAAGTGTTAGTTTAATAATAATATTTAAAATCAACTTATAATATATTTTTATGAAAAATTATTATCTTTCATATTTAACAATTATAATTAAAAAATAACGATTTAACCATTTTCATACCGCACAATTTGGCTTAAAATTGTATTTTATAGGTGCACGTGACGTAAATGATATCTAACAGAAAGCCATAGAAATTTATAAGTTGTATTTGTTGCATATCACTTAAATAACTGTATAAATATAAGTAAATTAATTTGGTTATAAAATAATATATACAATACAATATTATTAATTATAGTTATATAAGTCGTACTTAATATTTAGAGATTATTTATTATTAACTATAATTGTTTAAAAATACAATAAACTAATATAATTAAATGTTCGTATGTACTAGATTCAATAAAATATTTTTCATATCGGATTTGAAAAGTAAAATTGAATACTCTGTTTTTATTTTACTTATGAATAATTATTTTATTTCTGAATTCAAGGCAATTAAAAATGTAAACAAGCACATGATTTAATGTTTAATGTAAGGACATTAAATTAGATAAATATCTACAACGGCGGGGATGTACATTTTGTTGTATGCATTTATAATGGTTTAGTGAAAATAACTGAAGTGATAAATCTTTCTTAAACTATTTTTGATTTTACTAACTTACCATTACGTTTTCTTATAAAACATTTTAAAAATATATTTATAATATAATACAGTATTTATTTAAATTATTATTAATTATGCATAAAAATGATATTATAACAGTAGCAACTATGAAAATAATAATGTATCTTTATAAATTATTATTATTTAAATTAGAACTTTAAAAATAAAACTAATTAATTTAAAAGCACAAATTATAATATAAAATTCATGTAGAAAACGAGCATCACCAACATATGGACTTGACATTGAATTGTACAGAAATTTATATAATTTTTAAATAAAGAGAATTATTCAGATTTTATGCGTGGGCATTTAAAACATGAAATATATTTTCATATACTTTTATATATATATATATATATATATATATATATATATATATATATATATATATATATATATTGTATATAAACATGGCTGTATTTTTTATTGTTTATAGAGGTGAAATACATTATGTTGTTTCATACAATTTTCCATGTTTACTAAATAATAACTTATTGGTTTTGTTTATTTAATTTTTGTATTTCATAGTTTAACGAAATATTAAAATGGAAAAATTATAAATATATGAGTAAGTAGTTTTAAAGTAGTTTTAAAATAAATTTGTGTTCAATGATATTATTTCCATTTCTTTCTATTCTAAAAAATATCTAAAGATGATGCTATAGCTATTAAAATATATATTAGCAACTGAATGTATTATTATATGAAATTGAATGTTTTTATGAAATATTATGGTGTTGGATTAGTGAATAATTTGTATGAAACTTTAAAATAAATAAAAAAGTAGTTTGATTTTTAACCATTATTTTGAAAATATTATTAATTTTTATTTCGTACGATAAACAAAGATAATTAAGTGAAAGGGTGAAATATAAAAACATGTAATAAAAAAGTTGAAAGAAAAGAATTTTTATTGAAAAAAAATATATAGAGACATTTAAAAACAGAAACATTGATTTTTTATAAATTATTATATATGGATATTTATTTTCGGAAAATATAACAACAAATGTCTACATTTAAAAAGGCAATTTAAAACTTTTAAACTAAATTCGAGACACTCAGTACTTCGCAAACGCTCTTCTCGAACTGTTCTATCATTTTATTAGGATTATCAATTTTGAAATGTTGATTTAACAGTAAAAGAGTAAAGTTTTATTCTATTTGGTGTATTTTTTTCTACACTTTTGCATGTTTGTTACTGAATGTAAATTTTATATATTATACTTCTATAGTACTGAGTAAAGTTGTAATCAAAATTAAGTTTGGTTTTATTTTAATGACTGTATTATATCCTTTAATCGTTATTTTTACAAAATTCAATTTTGTATCTATCACTGAAATTTGTATTATCAAATAAGTGTAAAGACTTACTGTATTTTTTTTTTAATTGTTGTTTGTCGTATCGAGTGATTTATCTAAAAATTGAAATAATAAATAAAAAGTAGTTAAAATTTGTAAACGTTTCTTTAAAATGTTATTATTTTTAACATCTGATGAGTACAAGAAGAAATAAATGAAACGTTAAATTATTTTCAATATATATTAAAAAATAAGATTGATAAATGTACACATGTGAATACAAAAATATGTTTTTTTTGTCTTTATAAATTATTATATTTGAATATCATTACACAAATGAACTGTCGTCTTATCGCCATAATACATTCGAAAAATGTTCAGTAATCATTTATTGTTCACTTTATTTATAAGATGATGCACATTTCGATAGCAATACCATCGTTATTATAACGCTGGGTTATAAAATTCGTAACGCAGGGTTTAGTGATGATGGAATTTCCATCGAAATATGTATCAGCTTTATAAATAAAGAGAGTGAACAATAAATGATTATTTGATACTTATTGGAGTGGCAGTTAATTTGTGCAAAAGAGAATTCACCACAGTTTCATAATAAATATAGAATAATATAATTTTTAGAAAATATAATAAAAACAAATCTATACAAATGAACTATCGCCTAAAGCTACAATATGTTAAAAAAGTGTTAATTAATTATTTATTGCTGACTTTTTTATTTATATGCTTATGGACAATTTGAAAATAATGTCTTTATCAAAGCAATAAGTTATAAAATATATATTGCAACGTTTCGATGATGATGGTTTCGCTATCGAAATGTGCATCAGATTATAAATAAAAAAAGTGAATAATAAATAATTATTGAACACTTTTTCATTATATTGTAGTATTGGAGTGATAGTTGATATGTGTGAAAATAGATTAGTCACAGTTCCTTAATAAATAATAAATATTTTTATTTTCAAAAAATATATTAAAAACATATCTCTATATAAATTTGATTTCAATCTGACGAAAAACCGCAATACTGTATTTTAACGTGATGAATAATTATATCTTTAATAATAATGTTTATTATTATATACAAGTACATATATATATATATATATATATATATATATATATATATATATATATAAATGTATGTACATACAGAGGAGTCAGATTATCAAAATAACTTTGTTTCTCAAGTTTTCAATTAGAATGACTAATTAATTATTTCGTTACGAAAGAATACCTTACCGATTATTTACCTTTTCATTAGTTAAAATTCGATTCAGTTCTCGAAACCGAATTTCGAAAAAATACCTTAATTAGTTGAAAGTAACCTAAATCCTAAATTAATGGTAAATTGAATATTGTTTGCTGAAGTTTTAATTAATGTTTAAATTTAGAAGTAAGCAAACAACATTTAGATAAGAATCAGATTTGAACTGCAATTAAATCTTTTCACGAATTGTTTAGTTTAGTTTTCGTACTTGGAAATTAATTTAATTCTTATTTTATTTTTATGTCTGATATATGTAATCGTTGGAAGTTTATCTTGGAACGCCTGTTTAATAATTTAAATTTTGTGTCGCTATTAAATACTTATGATTTATGGTAAATGTTTCGTATGAAGTTGTAAAACAGGGTAAATAGAAGGGTAATTTATTTTTAAAATGGTAATTTGTTCAGTTAAGATTTTTGTAAAAATCAATTACAGTATTTGAATTTTAGTTAAAATATTTGATAATTTATATTTTTATTATATTATTACAATATTAATTAAATAAATAAAGAATTATAAATCAATAAAGAAAAATAATCTCTAACGAAACAAAAATTTCAACAAAATAAAATTAAAATAAATATAATTTTCTAAAGCTTTGTTCTTTATATTTGATTTTTAAGGTCATTCATAATATTTATTAAGTTTATATTCTTAGTTTAAAATTATATTTTATTTTGATATTTTTTTAATTATTCTCAACCTAGCAGTTTCTTTTCATAACTGATTCTAATTATGCAGTATTGGATCATATAACTAATTATTAAAATGATGAACTATGGTCTTTAAAAATTTTTGTCCATAAATGTTTTTTGAACTCTTTTTTTGATAATTTGAAATATTTTATGTTTGATCAATTTTTTATATCAACGAAGTACTTTATCATTTTTATTGTTTGTGTTAGGCACAAATCCCAAATTATTTTTATATTTAATTTTTCCATTGGTTTTTAATTTTTCTGAATTCGAAAATAAAGCATTTATAGAGAGTTGGAAATAAGTTGTAAAATATTGTAATGATTAAAAATTTGATTAATGGTTAGTCAAAACTAAGTTAATTATTAATCACAAATCATATTTCTTTATTAGTTGTATTTATTAATTAATTTTAGCCATAATTATTATTATTCATTAGTTATGATTAAAGATCAATAATTATTAATCATGAGTACGGGTTAGTTATTAGTCATTGTTTTTTTAAGTAGCTAAGTCTAAAGAGGAATAATAAATGTAAAAATTACTGTCATAAATCTATAGCATTTTAATTCTTGCATGTATATATTCTAAACCATGAACTAATTTTAATTTTAGACTCTCTTGTGACAATCTTAAAATCTCTTTGTAGATCGTCGATTTGCTATTTATTAATTATTTGAAGAATTCTCTACTCAAGAAATTTATTAAATAAAATTGCTAAAAAATGAAAAAATAAAAAGGGTACTCAAATTGTTTCTGACTGACGATTAACGATTAAACATTAGTCTAACTAAAATATAATCTATTTATTCTATTATTTTATACAATTGGATACTTTAGTTATTAAACAATAATCATGTGACCAATTTTAGATTAATCGTTAGTCATAGAAGATTTATGATTAAAAATAACGCTTTATTCATTAATCATTTTTACTCAATATGCTTTAGTTATAATCATAATTTTTTTTTTTATTGAGTTTTATTCATAATAAATAGTGGGAAATGACATATGGCGGTGTTCTATAACTTTATTTTGTAAACAGGGCGTCAAAATAATGTCATATAACTACCAAAGTGACATTTTAGAAGGTAATGAAACCTCAAAACGATACCTCGATTGCAAAAAAATATTGTATTATTCAGCAACATTCAACATAGGCTTATAAAACCAAAACGACACTGGCTAAAAGGTAATTTATCAAAATTTATCGTTGCTAAATATCGATCTTTAGGAAACTTAGATCTTAATCCAAACACGGTTAAGAATTGTGCTCTGACATAGAATATTGAAGAAATTCCCATATAACGCTGTACAATACGGTTTTCGATTTATCGGAGTTAGAGAATTGGGAAAACCTCCATATAACATGGCAAGTGATAGCGATTTTCAAGTACAAGTACGATCATTAAAAAAATCGATACAATTTGTTCAAGCAAGAGAATATATAAGAACTATATACGGAAAGTTTTTATTTCAAGCCATTAAAATTGTGAATCCGAGAAAGTGTTGTTCGTGACTTTTAAGATGTTTGTAAAGTTGTTCGTGACTTTGAAATTTTTGATTCTTATTTGATTTGTTGATTAAATACGAGATAGCAGGTAATATTTAATGAAACTATTAAACATATGTTGAGGGATGCAAAAACATAACTATTATTTAGAATTATTTAAAATTTCAAACGTGTGATATTATTTCGAATACATATTTTATAAAAAGTTTATACACGGGGATACTTGAAGGGAAATAAATTACTACTAGAAGACATATAACGTACAAAACATTGCAGAGAAAATAAATGTAAGAAAATAAGAAGAGTTGTGATTGATTATATCTGGTAAAGTGTTTAGAGTAAATTTGATTACAAGAAAGAAATTCTTAGAGTCAAGAATTTTCTCAGAGTTTTTTTCTTTATGATGAAGGTGTGGAACCATTATAATTAGAAAATCATGTAAAGATATATTATGAAAACGTTTTGAAAATTTTGTTATTTGTTTTATTTTTAAAAACAAAACTCAGTTGAAAATTTGATTTGATTTATAATCGACATGTTTTAAACAAAAATAAATTAAAGAATTTGATAAATTGTTTTAAATAAATGTCGTTCTTCAAAAAATAATACTACGTATTATTATTAAATCTGAATACATTTTTTAATCAGTATTACAGTTACAATTTACGTCGATGAGTTGAAATTAGATTCATTTCAACTAATCTATTTATCGACAATTACATGAATAACAAATAAATTAATATTATTGATAGAGTAATTTCCGAAGTACGAGAACTTCTTGAAAACAATTTGAAATACGATAATGAACAATCAGAATCAATCGACAAACTTCGAACAATCATAAAATAATTAGTAATAATAAGAGTAAACGATTCTCTTATCGAAGTTAGTAAAACAGTACTCGATGTAATTAGAGGCAGTAAGTAGTTATCGATCATTATATTGACAGAAAATGAATATAACAACAAGCATATTATCAAGCATAATATATCAAAGATTAAGATTATTTAATGATACTTTAAAAATGCAAAATATTGTTTGTATTTTGTATTTATGAGATTTTTTTATAATAACATAAGTATTTTTCTAATTTTATTGTTAATAATGTAATTAGCAATAAAAGTACAACTTGTTATAAAGAAAAAGATTTTTAAATGCTTATACACACACTCACACACACACATACACACACACACACACACATATATATATATATATATATATATATAAATATGTGTGTGTGTGTATAAATTTGTATAAATATTTTCGTCGACATCATCATCATCATCAACCTCTATATATCAATTTTTGGATAAAGGTTTCTTCCCAAATCTTTAACTTTCAGTGATTAAACATCTTTCTTTTCCATATTTTTTTATTTTTCCTATACCTATCCATGGTTCTCTCTTTCTTTCGTAATAAAATTTTTTGAAATAAAGAGAAAAAAATACACATAAGAATTTAAAAATAAAAAACGTAGTAATGCAAAAAGAGAAAATGAATGAAAATGAGAAATATAATTTTTATGAAAAATTATAGAGGAAAATGGTTTAAATTTTTTTTATCAGATATTTGAATATAATATATAATACAAATGTATTAAAAAACTACAGTCAGTATTTTAAATAGGAAAATAATTATGATAAATTGAAAAATGAAAAAAAGAAAAATGTATTTGCGGTAGAATAGATGTATTAAATATTTATTTTATAGATAATTTGATTTTAAAAGGAAAAATAAAAATGGCAATAATAAAAAATATAGAATTTTACCAATCGAAGAGAGAGATTTGAGAACTTTTAAAGTACGGTGTTAAATAGGTGGATTAAGTACCAAATGAGAAATTTTATAGAAGAGTAGGTAAGAAGAAATTTATATGGAAAAGGATTATAGAAAGATGAGTAGGTCTAATAGAATATATTATAAAATAAGATATCTTACTGGAAGATATATTAAAGGGAATAGTGCAAAGAAAAAAATACAATGGAAGATCCAGATTTAACTACATTATATACGAGTACATAGTGGGAGACGTAAGATCTAACAATTATAGGGACATGAAAAGAAAGATGATCAATAGGGAACTATGACGATTTGGGATAAACCAGCTATAAAATTTATAATTGGAAAGAAATTTATATATATATATATATATATATATATATATATATATATATGTATATTAAAAAAATAATCAGGTAGTAATTAAAAAATTTACAACGTAAAATAAAATATCAATATTTATAATACGTTAAATATATAAAATAGAAATTTTATTCTTAATGTTAATTATTATTAATATGTAAGTATCTTGAACTTTTCAAATTTGTAAAGAAAAATAACGAAATGTATAATAGGATTATTTGGTTCAGTGAATAGAATATAAAACTTGTCAGAATTATTCAAAGGAAGTTGAGTGAAATAAAGACTTGTAGATTAACCACTGTTACATTTTTATTTGTAATTTTGTAAAAGAGATTTACCAAGAAATATTACTATTGGTTTAAACTAGTTTATTCAATATATATATATATATATATATATATATATATATATATATATATATATATATATATATATTGAAATTAATCAACATTTCTTGCAATATTTTTTTTTAATTATTTTATTCGTGTTGTAGTTGATTAAGTCATATTTTAATATAAACTAATTAACAAATGATTTGTTAAAAGGAATAATGGAAAACAATCAGTGCTTTGCTTAATATATTATAATATGTAAATTATATACTATAAATGGAAATTATTTATAAAAGTTTTGTTGTTGTGTGTAATTTAACTGTACGTAATTTAATAATAGGATATTTTTTTGTAAATAACTTTAAATGTTTTTTTTTAAGAAAATTATTATATATATATATATATATATATATATATATATATATATATATATATATATATATATATATGTTAGATATAATTCAAGGAGATAAATAAAATAATATTTTAATGATATATTATTTAAAAATGAAATTACAATTGAGTAAAAAAATTATTTTGTAGACACTATATACAACAGAGTTTAGTATTATTATTTGTTATTGACAATGTAATTAATTCGTTACTCATTATAATTAATCACTTATGGAAATATTACAAGATTTTATAGAAATGTTGGATAATAATTAATTGTTCCCTCTATTTTACTAACACCTAATTTGATAGGCATGAAAATGTTATCAAAATGAGATATTCTAAAATCTTTTTAAGTATTTTTTTTCATTTTTATTGCGTTCATTGGATATGTATGCATAATTATATATAAATTTGCTGTGAAATATTTCTAGATGATTTAGTTAGAAGACTTTATTTCCAAAAATCCTAACTGTATCAATACTTTTTTTTGTCAGTGTATTTATTTTTTTCATATTATGAAATCAAAGTTATTAATCTGATTTCGAATTACAAGAGCGTATGTGGAATACATTTATATTTTATATATTTTTAGACTGTCCCAGTTATCAATTTATCAGTGTAATAAAAAGTAACGAGATGCTTTGACAAACATAATTTGTTTACACTAACATAAATTTTTGAATTAAGTATAAATTATTTTTTATATTTCATAGATAATAAGATAATAAATTATAATGTTTTATAATTAATATCATGTAAATTTAATAAACAAGTAGTTCTATTTATAAATATTAAAAATAGAAAAATACATTCAAAATTGCTGTCACTAAAATTTTTAATTTTTCTATATTGCATGAAAATAATTATCTTATTTTTTATATTTTGTTAAATATAAAAAATATTAAATTATATTATGTAAACATATTTAATAATTAGAAATCGATTATTACTAAATATATTTTTAGAAGATTACTTCTGATATTTTCCTCTTGAACATTGTTTTCCTTGGTATCTCTTTTATTATTGCAAACTTCGTTATCGAGTACATGATGACATATTTTGTCGTCTATTTCAATTTAATTTTATATTCAATTTATTCTTACGTAAACATTATTTAAATGTTGTTTACTTCACTAGAAACTTTTATGAAATATGATTAAATTTTTTGTAAATTCAAAAACAATCGACTTGTTGATATTGAATTTTAATTTGTGTTTCAAGGTTTAAAAAAAGTACGTCATATTATTTATATGAAATTAAATTGTTTGTGAATAAACAGCATTGTTTCAAATTATGATTGATTTATATGTACAAATGGTAGAAAATTTTAATATTGAATTAAACAATGATCATATTTATATTTTTATATAAATAAAATAAAATATGTGTTTAGTTTTATATTTGTTGTTTTGGAACTGTGGTTGATTCACTTTACACAAATGAATTTTAACCCCAACATCATAATAATTTAAAGTGTTCAATAATCACTTATTGTTCACTTATTAAATATAATTATATAGTCTATAATTATATCGGTTGATGCATTTCGATGGCGACGCTATCATCGTCAGAGCCTTTTAGAAAGGCTCTGACGATGATGGCGTCGCCATCGAAATGCGTCAGCCGATATAATTATAGTTTATATAATTATAAATAATAAGTGAACAACAAGTGATTATTGAACACCTTAAATTATTGTGGTGTTGGGGTTAAAATTCATTTGTATATAGTTTTATATTGTTATGTTTTTGCTTTAAGGAAATTCTTGTTTTTAAAATATATGATTATCTATATTAGTATATAGTAGATAAGAATAGTAATGTTATGAAGAATCAGCTTATTATAAATATGTTGATATTTATGTTTTAAAAGATATTTTATAAAACTATATCAAAAAATGTATATACAGGATAACCTAAATGAGATTAAAGAATAGTAAATGATAGTAAGTAAGTAAATTTATGTCTTAACTCTTCACACTCATTTAGGCTACTCTATATAATATAGACATTTTTTTATGTACAGTGTGAAAAAGTATTGACCAAATTAAGATTTTCCAAAATACTCTTTGTTTCGTTAAATGTAATATTTTTTTTTATATTTATATATGTATTATTTATTTAGTACCATGGAAATTGTCAGCTAATATAATTCAATAAGTTGAAAAATTACTATTATGTAAAAAAATATATTTTATTTATGAAAACAATATTGGCATATTTCAAGATATTTTTCTATTAATAAGAATTCAAGGACTAATTAATGGAAATCTTGTTTTTTTAGTTATTTTATTTAATACGAATTTTACAGTTATTGATGTTTTGTTGAATTGTTGATTGATTGTTAGTTTATATACAAAATTATTTAAATAAAAGTGTATTTAAAATATGTAAATATTAAAGAAGACATGTCAAGTGTTTGTCTCTTGTAAGGGTTTTCATAGACAAAAATTGTAATTGTTCATAATGTCAAGAAGAATTTAAAAAAAGATAATTCGAATTTAATTGGCATACATAAATTTCATCACAATTTAAAAATATATTATAATTTTACTATTTGCTTTGGAACTGTAATAAATTCCCTTTCACACGAATGACTTATTATTTCAACACTACAAAATATTAAAAATTGTTTAGTAATGACTTATAAAGTGAACAATAAGTAATTACTAAACATTTTTTAATATTTTGTAGTGTTGGGTGGTAATTCATTTGTGGAAATAATTATTTCAATTTCTATTAAATTACTTCTTTTCATGACAGTCTTAAAAATTTGGAATTAAATTTTCTTAAAAAGCAATCTCAAAAATATATTTACGTTGTAACATAAATTTTTAAAAAGATGATATAAGAAATGAGTTATATAAAAAACTCATCTGTCTGAAAGAGAAACTTTTTGTCTTTTGTATATTTTTAAACATGTATGTTTTTATACATTTTTTTATTTCAACGTATTTACGTAGTCTAAGCGATATGTATACAGTGAATATTTTAAAATATGAAATAGTTATACAAATACTATTTCATTCGTCGGTGACTTTGTTTTATTATTTCGTGTACTAAAATTCAAATAAAAATATTTGTATTAAATATTATATGTATTAAAATTATTACATTTTTGAAAACATAGAAATTTAATTTTCATAGAAACAAAATAAATTATATATTTATTTTAATTTTTTTATATTCATGATTTATATTCATTTTTAAAAATAGAATATTTATTGATATTCTATTAAATAAACTAAGTGAAATACTTTGTATTATTAAATAAAAAACAAGAGTGATAAATCGTTTAGTACAGTCAATGTTTAATGACATGTCATAGAAAAAGGATGCTTGATATAGAAGAGGAGGTTTAAAGAGAATGAAATCGTCCATAAAGTTTTATGATACAAGTGAATTTATTCAATTATGTAACAAAATGACTAAACTTGTTGAATTTCTAAAATGTGTATGTAAATTTTTAGAAGTTTGAGTGCTACTAGATTACGACGTACCTTAATTGGATGAATTTAGTTTTCTACGGACCGTACTTTAAATGCAAAAGTCCCATCTGGTGTGTGAACCATATTCTGACCACACCTGTTTTATAACATGCAATTAATTGATGTAAGAGTTAATAAAAAAAGAGTACGACGATCTGCGAACATTTGTCAATGACTAAAAGAAGTTTGTTGCTGTTTAGGTTTTTTATATGTACTTTTTTAAAAAAAGTGAGGAAATTTATTCTACATGTAGCAAACTAATTATGTGAAGTACAAAATTATTTTTTTAAAAAATTGTTTAAGGTTATAATATTGCGATAAATTAAAAGTCAATAATTGTAATAATTTCATTACATAAGCAATGAATATTTCGTGAAAATTACTGTTCATATTTAAAATGAGTTATTGACTGAGAATTGCACATTTTAAATATATTTTTTTTAAATAATGCAATTGGAAAAATATAAAAAAATGTATACAAATAAATCAATTAGGAAGAGAAACAACATTACATATATATATATATATATATATATATATATATATATATATATTATTTTTTAATTCATTTTATTAACATTTTAAATACGATTGGTGCCTATAGGGCGTTTAACAAAAACGTTTTTTGTGTAGTATTAGTGCTTTTAGGTATTCATTAGAACCGTTTACATTTGTACTATCATTGCCTTTAAGCACTTATTTTTTTCTCTAATATGGACTGGAAAATAAGTTGAAACTTTTATTATTGATATTGTTTACTCTGTAAATATTTCTTTTAAATACAATATTAAATTATATAAAAAATAAAAAGTAAATATATTTTTTTTATTTCTTTTAAAAAATATATTTTGTTAGAATGTATAAAACACAGTGAATTGTAAAGAAAATCGAAAGCTAATTCTTTCTTTCCAATTCTAAAATTAATGTAAAAATTAAAGATAATTTGAGATTTATATGTAAGTAACTGAACCGTATTAGTCATTATTCTTGTTTGTTAAATAATTATCATATTTTGTAATATAATAATTTTAATTAAATTTTATATATACCATTTATAAAGATAATAAAATTACTACTGAAATCCCCATGAACGAATAAAGTGAACAATAAGTGATTATTAAATACACTTATAAAATTTTACAATATCTAGGCGAAAAATGTGTACGTTATAAACGTTTTTTACAATTCATATTTTATTTTTATAACAATTTTCTTTTAAATATTTTTCTTTAAATTTGTCTTTCTTTTGTGATGTATTTTGTAGACAATTATTTTTTTATACTATACATAATTTATAATCTTACATATTAGTTGGTAATAATAATTAATAATTTTTTATATTAATTAATATTAATAAATAAATTTTAAATAGAAAAATAAAAATAGCAGTGCAAAATTTATTTAATAACACTTCATAAATTAACAATTTTATTCATATAGTTTAATGAACCATACAATGATTGAATAAAAGTAAAAAATATATATAAATACATATACTTCAAAATCTACTTGTTTTAATATCAATTTGATGAGAATATATGAAATACATTTCTAAAAATAGATATTTCAATATACAACAGTCAACAAAATATAAAATGAAAAATTGTAGTCTATATTTAGAGAAATCTGTCAAGATACGTTGTGATATTCTTAAATTTAATGAAAATTCCGTTGTTTGTAGGTTTTCTTGTTAGATATATTACTTGAATTTGTATTTTTCAAGATATAATATAAAAATGTAATTATTATAGACTTATTTTTTGTTTTGTAATATTAAAACCTAATTCTGTATTATAGTTATTTTCGTGCGATATTATTGTATTATAATTCTTTTTCAATTGAAATTCGTACAGTTATTCATTATTATTTAGATTACCTTTGATCTTATTAAAAAATATTCTATTTAAAATCACAATAAGGTACAAAATGTAGGGGTTTTCAATAAGAACGTCAAAACTTTGACAGTTAGTGGCCGCCATGTTTGATTTTTTAAAACTCATTTTGACATTTCAACTGGCAAATTATCATGGGTCGTTTAGCATTTCAACAACGTTTAGAAATTATAAAAACTTTAATATAATTATTGCAACAAAAGTTTAATAAGTCAATTATTTCACAAAATGGACCCATCATTTGGCCAACAAAATCATATGATCTAATTCCATTGGATTATTTTCTGTGGGGTTATGTGAAATCATTGATTTATGTTGATAAACCACAAATAATAGAAGTGTTAAAAATAAACATTGAACGTGTAATTCATGAAATTGGACCACAATTATGCAAAAGAGTGATTCAAAATTGGACTAAACGAATGCAATATGTCAAGCGAAGTCGTGGTGGTCATATAAGTGAAATTGTGATCTATAAATAATGCCATAGAATATGCCTAAAAATAAAAAATAATAATAACTAATTAAATAAATACTTTTTGCTCTATTTCTATTTAAACTTCTGAAGCGCTTATTGGAAACCCCTATAGTAATAATTATAGCAAAAATATCAGTTCATATGTTAATTTTAAATAGAAATATAGGCAACTTATAAATGAAATGTAAAAACAACGATTAAAATGTAAATAAAAAAATATAGACGTTTGATATGTTAAAACATAAAACGATTTTTAAAATAAAAGTAAAATTAACATCAAAACTATAAAAAAATCGAGTTCAATCAAATAATATGATATATATATATATAATACAAATAGGTTTTAGTTTGACTAAATACTGGCAATTTAGATAACTTTGTGCACTATCAACTATAAAATCAAATATATGTTTTTTTTTTATTGTTCAATTAAAACTAGAGAATTATTAATTGCCTTAGCAAAGCTATAAATATTCGAAAAATAGATTTATGCATTTCACAACAAAAAAAGATACGAACGATGTAACTTAAATACGCTTGTTGTAAGTTATTATGAAAAGCATTTGATCTCGCTCGTGTTTAATTATAGTCATCGTTAATCTCTTATCAGATCGTTCTAGCACATACACATATTACATGCCATTTAATTAATGTTAGTGCTGCCACATCATATAATATATTATTTTACTGCTTCACGCTTTTCTATAATTACGCACGTATATACACACATACGTAGACACGTGTGTGTGTGTGCGTGTATATATATATATATATATATATATATATATATATATATATATATATATATATATATATATATATATATATATTAGGTAACCAAGAAAGTGCTGACTGTTTAAGATTAAAATAAAAACGCTCCTTTTTTAATTAAAGTATCTTTATTCGTCAAAATATTCATCTACACAATAAATTATCTTTTCCCAAAGAGAAAATAATTTATAAATTTCGTTTTTATAAAATTCAGAATTTTTATTTTCCAAATATTGAAAAACGTGTACTTTTAACGCTGTGTCGCTTTTGTGTATACAGAGATAAAAATAAGTAAAAATCTAATGGTAATATATAAGGTGTACAAGTATGATTCCGCCGTTCACAAATAGATGGCTGTATTTATGTGTTAAGATCAAATACTCAATTGACACTTATTGTATGCTGATGTGCTGTGAAAAATCTTCGATATTTAATTTGTAATGCGTGATAGAAGTGTAAACAACAATTTTTTTGTGCATTGAAAATGTTGAATTTTGTTCCAACAAAACAGCATATGTGGGAAGTTTTACTTCATTACTTTATTTTTAAGAATTCTGTTGTTGATAGTCATCAGTTACTTATGAAAGCTTATGATAAACATGCTTTATCTAAAAGAACGTGTAGAGAATGGTTTCAACGGTTCAAAAATATTGATTTTGTTGTGAGTGATAAAGAGCGTGGAAATTCACAGAAAAAAATTGCTGCTGAAGAATTACGGGAATTATTGTATGAAGGTGACACTCAAATATAAAAACAACTCGCTGAAGCTTTGAGAGTTACACAAAAAAATCATTTCTGATTGTTTGCATGCAATGGAAAAAAATCAAAAAAAAGGAAAATGGGTGCCACATGAATTGAAAGAAAGAGATATCAAAAGGCGAAAAACAATCTCTTAAATTTTGCTTACAAGAATCTAAATAAAATCATTTTTGCATCGAATTTTCGCTGGAGATGAAAAATGGATTTATTTTGACAATTTTAAACGCAAAAAATCATGGGTAGATCCAGGCCAAGCATCAATATCGACTGCAAAACCAAATATTAATAGGAAAAAGGTTATGTTATGTATTTGGTGGAATCAGAAAGGTGTGGTGTACTATTAGCTATTGAAATCTGGACAAAGAATTACTGCTAATCGCTACTGATAACAGCTAATCAATTTGAATCGTGCATTGAAACAAAAACGACCAAAATGGGCTAATATACAAAATAAAGAGATTTTGTTTGCACGATAATGCTAGATTACACGTTGCCAAACTAGTGGAAAAAACGTTAGAAGCACTTGGTTAGGAAATCTCACCCTACTCGCCGTATTCACCAAATGCTGCTCCTTCTGATTTTCATGTATTTCGGTTGATGGCGCACTCACTTTCAAAACAGCACTTTCTTTTGAAATTATTTTCAATTTTTTGAAGACGTTAAAAATTGGCTTGATGGATGGATTGAATCAAAACAAGAAAACAATTTTTTGATGGAATTCATAAGTAACAAAAAAAATTGGAAAATATTATAGCTAACGATAAAAATTACATTGAATAAAAAAATATTTACAAAATAAGCTTTTTTTTATTTACGAAAAACAGCTGAATCATACTTGTACACCTAAGAACTAGTTATGGGGAATAAAGAATATTTTTCCATTTTAATTTCATTACATTTTCTTTTGTCATTACTTCAATATGAGGTCAAACGTTATTTTTCAAAAATAAAACTTTTTAACGATTTGCCAACGCTGATTGTTTTTATTGTAATATATTTTAAACTGTTTGTAACTGTTTACCGTAAATGTTTACTATGAGAATTTGACCAACTCATAGGTACTCATAATAAAGAATTCCTCTTAAAGTCCATTAAATGCAGATAATAATTTTTCATGGAGTCAATTTTATTTTAATTGTTAATGGCAAAAGATCATTTGATACTAACCAGTGTTAATTACCTTTATAGTTGAAATAAAAAATCTATTTTTTGTCCAAGGTCAAAACTTGATCAACAAAGTTTTACGAATTTAGCTGTGAAATAATACAGGCATAAATGCTAAGATGCTGTAATTTGTTGTCGTGAGTTAAATTGTGCGGTACCCATTTACTTAATTTCCGCCTCTTCTCTATTTCATGCAAATGATTTCGTATTATTTCATCATTTACTTTTAACTCTTCAGTAAACTGCTGGTACATTAAATTCCAATTTATCTCAATAATTGTCTGTAATTCGTCGATATTTATATTTGAAGGTATTAAATAATTCATTTACTAAAACAATTTTTATAAACCACCTCTAAGTTGTTGTTAATATAACTGTCCTTTCTACAAATGTACAAATTTAGCAGCGTTAGAATCAAGTTTAAATTCGTAAACATGCATTTATTAAACCATTTATTATCACATACATTTTAAACAATGGAAATTAAATTTTAATTAGTGTTAAATTAAAAAAAACTGTCAGCATTTTAATATAAATAATTATATACATTTATAACTTATACGTTTTTTTTAAAAAAATGTAAGATAATTTAAATAAAATAAAATAAATAGATATAAAAGAGTAAGTGAAATGAAGTTGTTGAAATAAGAATAAATTAACATTAAATGAGTTGATACATTAGAATAGTTTCATATAAGGAAATAGAACGATAAAATTTATAACAAACTATTAAAAGAATAATATTTAAACTCCACGAAGGATCTTTCAAATAAGAAAATGGTAAAAATATTATAGTACGATGCATGAAAGCAATATGAACAATGAGGTTATTGTACTGCAGATACAGTAAAAAATTCACGACCATAACTTGGATTCTAAAGTAACGATGAAATGTCCACCGTACTAGTTGTAGAAGCAAAATATAAAAAAGAAGAAATGCTGTTAAGAATTTTCAAATACTCTTTTTCTATTCGATACGTAGAAATATACACACACACAAACACACACATGAATATAAATATATATATATATATATATATATATGTGTGTGTGTGTGTGAATAGGTGTTGGATTTTGTTAGTTATGGGTGCGTATATAGAACAACGATGTAGGGTAAAAATTAAAGATTGGAAATTTTTTTATGGGGTTAAATGAAAATATTCTGACTCCAGCATTTTCAAAAACATAATATTAAATAAAATATAATATTATTTATAACTATTAATGATATAAATTAAACTTAAAATATATAAATTAGAAATAGTATATATAGGTGGCCTAAATAAGACTAAAACTTTCAAACATACATTTACTTGTTTAATATCATTTAATATTCTTTACTATCCTTCAATTTAATTTAGGCCACTTCTATATTATGTATAAAATTTAGTGTATATTTAAATGCTCTATAGGGTGGCATAAATGAGACTATAGCATAGTAAAGGATACTAAGTAAATAAATATATACCTAATCCTTTCAGTCTCATTAAAGCCACATTGTATATTGTTTAACAAGAATGTTATTTAATTAAAATTATTACTTTCTTTATTAATTATATATATATATATATATATATATATATATATATATATATATACTTAATCAGCTCTTTTTATCTATTGCTGAGAACAGGCATCTTCCAAAGCCTTTATCTTCCATTCTATTACAACGAATTTTCTTGTTTCTATATTCCATTTATCTATATTTCTCTTTCAGTGACTTTTTATATCTCCGGGATTCCAATCAGTAATATCTCTTGACCATCGGTGATATCCTTTATATATTTTTACACAAATGAATTTTAACCCCAACACCACAATAGTTTAAAGTGTTCAATAATCACTTATTATTCACTTATTATTTATAATTATATAGTGTATAATTATATCGACTAATGCATTTTGATGGCGATGCCATCATCGTCAGAGCCTTTCTGTTAAAATCTAGATTAGTTTTGACTTTATATATATATACTAATTTGTGTTTTGTATCATTATTCAATCAATCTACAATTGGGGGTTGAATCTTTCTTTTCATTTCGTCATCTGGTATGCAAGCATGAAGTGTTTGCTGTTATTTATTGTTTTTTACAACATGTTCTTTTTCATAGATTTGTGACTTTTTTGATGACCTAAATTGACTTATTTATTACTTGTGACAGTATTTGAAATTTTTTAACAATTTGTGATGTTCTAGAATCTAGATGAATTAAATATCTGCATGCGTTAGTTTTGTGATTTAATTTTTTTTAAAAATTCTTTATATATTTTCTTTTCATATGATCGGTCCATTTCCATTTTAAACTTCTAATTTTTGCTATAATGTTTATAAATTTGGTTTTCTTTCTGATTTACTAGTTCCTTTTTCTGCTTCTATGCATTATTTCTAACATAAAACTTTTCATGTTTTTTGCGTTGTCGAAACCGTTGATTTATTTTGTAACTTTAAATCTATGTTTCAATAGTATAATACAAAATAGTTGGACGCATTTAAAAAAATATTATTTTTATATTTATATTGACAAATATAAAAATATCTTCGGTATTAATACCATACAATTATTATTCTCTTATTCAATTCATCTGTAAATATGCTTTTAATATTAATAAGTTGTCCTATTTACTCATAATTTGAACTTCTCTTATCTCTATTAAATTAGATTCTCTTGTGATTAGAAAATTCATTGCATTTAACTTTTGTCATGTTGAGGTTTATTTTGAAACCATTTGTTTAATTCTTCTATTCTTTTTCAAATTCATCTAGACTCGTCGAAAAAGTAATAAAGTCGTTAACAAATACAAAATGACTAATAAATTTGTTGTTTTAAACTTTCAAATTTTTTTGTTAGATCTCTCTCTCTCTCTCTCTCTCTCTCTCTTTATATATATATATATATATATAAATAGATAGATATATATAAAATAGTTTTTATTTTAGATTTATTCAATAATTATTAGTGTAAAAGTAATTTTTCATTAACGTAAAATTGTGTTCTTAAATTTGATGAATCAAAATGAAATATCTTTATTAAATTGAAGTCTTAAATATTTTTATTTTATTATATCTCCAGTTTTTTTGTTGTATTTATATGTCCATTATATATATATATATATATATATATATATATATATATTTGTATGTATGTATATATATTTGCAAGATATGGAAAAATGTAGTAGTCTCGTAGAGTATATTAAATTACTTATGTACGTAATTAATTTTATAACATTATGTAGATATAAATAATTCAGTGAAAACGATAGTCGTGCTTTTTGTTACGTTTTATAATCTTATTTTTCTGTTTGTTTGTTTTTCTTTTTTATTTGTTGGTACAAGTATTTTTCAAAGAAATTTAATTAAAGAAGAATGTTCTTATATTACATGAAAGTATTTTTTTTAATCTTTTTGTAACGCGGTGACGTCCAATGTTTGTGGCAATACTGTTGACGATTCAAAGTAAACAATGAGAAAATTTAAATTTAATTCCATGTCATCTTATTAACTTAAAATAATATAAATATTTAAAATTACATATATATATATATATATATATATATATATATATATATATATATATATATATAGTCTCTGGATAATTATATGCATGGTAAAAAATTTAATATTAACAGCGTTAAAAACAGAAGTTGCTCATTTTTTTTAATATAAAAATTCTTAATTTTATAAAATGGGATTTATAAATTATCTTTTTGTTGGAAAAATGTAGCTTATTATGAAGATAGATATTTTGTCAAATAAAGTTATTTTAAGTAAAAAATTAAGCGTTAATTTTTTAACCTCGAAAGTGATAAAACTTTTTTGGTTGCCTAATATGTCACATATATAATTTTATATACTTGATAAAATAATATTGTATATAAAAAATAATAACAAGCTAATAAAACCTAATATGATTTTATGTATATATACATATTAACCATATAGTGTGCAATGATTCACATATTTTTTTATTCATATATACTAATATTTTTCGTTAGTAACGTCGTATTAATCCGATTTGTTCCATCGTTGCCATTTGACAACGTTGTACATGCATACACAAGATATATTCTGATAACTTAAGACAAAAGTAATTGTTAGTTTTCATGTCTCTTGCTTGGTATACGTTTGTCTTACCTTTTTGGTCAAATTTTATTCAGTCGTAAGTAAAGTTTCGTTGTAACAGCATTGTGTAGTTTTAGTGGAGAAAAAACGTCACTCCGGTTATATGTTTTAGTAATTATATTTTTCATTTATAATTGACATCATAATAACCTATTTTTTTACAAATATTTTTTTGTATAATTGAACATTTTGTTATAATAATATTTGTTATATATTTTTTTGTTTTCATCTGTATTTTTTAAATGTTTATATTTATGTTCCCATATGGCAACACTGGATCATCTGACGATTGTTCTTTACTTTATTTTATTTTATTTTTGTAGATATTTTTTTTCATGGATTTATGTCAATTATTTATAATTAACATTGACTATTGATTAGTTTTATAATATTTTTTTTTTGTAAAATTATGTAATTTATAGTAAATATATTATTTTATAGTAAAGTTTTAACACAAATAAAACAAACATAACGCATTTTTCCTGAGATGACAGATTGTATTATTTGATGTATTTGAAGTCTCGTGGATTATACAGGTACTGGAACTATTCGGGAAAATAGAATTCCAAAAAGCTGCTCATTTCCTTGAAATGAGATATTCTGTAAAAAACACGAGGATTTTCTATGTCCAAGCAAATGAAAATACGAATATTTGTTTGATGAAATGGGTAGATAATGCAGTAATAAGTATTGCATCAACAACATATGGCATGAATTCGACCAACAAGAATGCAGAGCTATTCCAAAAACGTGAAAAAGAAAATAAATATTAAAAGTCCTTTCGCAATTCACGAATATATCAAATACATGGGAAGCGTTGATTGTTTGGATCAAAACGTTAACTTATATAGAATTTGAAACCGCAGTAAAAATGGTGGAGTTGCATATTTACTTGGCTCATAAACCTGTGTATACAAAACGCACGGAAATTGCACAAAGTAGTAGTATCAAATGTGACTCAACTGGAGTTCAGACACCATATAGCTATATACTACTATAATCATTTTGGAGAAAAAGCGAAAGGTCCTGGACCAAGTCGTAAACGTGAAGTAAAGAGAACACAATATGAAATATTGCGATGTGATGGAATCAATCATTGGCTATGTTCAGTTGAAAAAGAGAGACAGTGCGCTGCAGAATTTTGTTCTTTTTGTATCGGAAGAACAACCTGTATAAAATACAATGTCGGATTTTACATAAAAAAGTTTTCAAAAATATATATATTTTTCAAAAAATTAAATGTAAATATTTTTTAAGAAACATTTTTTTAAATATTTAATTAATTACACTACAGAAAAAGCAAATGCAGCATTTAAAATTTTTATATATTTATTTATATATTTTACCTAGTGTGACCCAGCGTTGCCATATGGCAACGCATTATCTGAGCTAAATTCGGGAGGGGGGGGGGTTATCGAAAAACAAAATATTTTTATATTTGTACTTTTTGAAACCATCGCAGTCGAGTAAAAAGCAAAAAATATATTTTTATAAAAAAAAATGTTCTGGGATAATCTGGGTTCAACGGTGTTGAAATGCTAAGTATATAACGTTTCGTATATTAATTATCAATTTGACAAAATATGGTATTATCCTTGAACAAAAATTACAATTTTGACAATGTAAATTGACATTTCGTCGGAAAAGCGTTATAAATAATTTCGTTCTGTTTCGTTGTGAAATAATTTAAAAATGTAAAATTAAATATAATTCCATTTCTTCCGCAAGGTATGCGATTAGGTATAAAAAACAATTTTTCCAATTTAGAATTTCATTTAATTAAGATGTAGAAATCTTAATTGCATAGCCTAAACATATGTAGTTTGTGAAATATGTAACACTGCATTATGTTTCTTTTTAAGAAAAATAAATGGAAAACTGGAAATAACATTTTTATTATTTTAAGTCTGTTATTTTGTATCGATATACATAATTTATTTTTTAAAATAAAAATTAAAAAACTAATAAACTTGTATGTAAATTTGTCATATGTATATATATATATATATATATATATATATATATATATATATATATATATATATATATATATATATATATATATATATATATATATATATATATATATATATATATATATATATATATATATATATATATATATATATATATATATATATATATATATATATATAAATTAAAAAAGTACCATTTTGATTGAATAATTAATTCTTTCTAGAAACTATCAAAATAATTCAATCATATATGAAAATAAAATAAACTCAAATAGTTTCGATTTCGAATGTTAAACGTGATACATTTGTTCTTCTCTTGTATACACACACGTGGAAATTAAATAAAGTACGAGAAACTTTTCAATTAGATGATTAGTTCAGAAATTTCTGTAAGTGATCCCTTTTCGACGTGCAACGACTAACATTTGTTATTGTTCAGCGTGAAGTGCTGTGAATTAGATGAACAGTTAGCTCGGGGACATTTTTTCCTGTTATTTTTAGCGATGTTAATTGTATCCATTTTCTTTGATATATATATATATCCTAAAATTTCTTTTTCAACTCACGTTTCGAGTGTTTTTATTTAGATTAACTTTTATTTTTATTTCGAATGTTATTTTTTAGATCGAGTTATTTGATTGTGTTATACATTCAAAGTTCAATTAGTTTAACCGATAATATATTTCATTTATCAACGTGAATTTTTATGAAGGAAAAAGAATTTATATATGTTACTTGGGATTTATATAATTTATTATTATACGGGTAATAACCATTTCAATCTTAAACATTTAACTGTTTACAAACTTTGTGGATCGAATTCTTTCCACGGCAGACTAAGTCTATACTATATAAAGGGTTTTTCAAAAATCGCTCCAGAAGTTTAAATGGAAATTAAATAAGTATTTAATTAATTAGTTATTTATTTATTTTTTAAGTATATTCTATGGCATTAATAATGGAAAACAAATTTCACTCATATAACCATCAAGATTTCACTTGAAATAGTGCACTTATTTAGTTCAATTTTTAGTCACTTTTCACATAATTCTGGTCCAATTTCATGAATTACACGTTAAATGTTCATTTTTAATATTTCTGTTGTTTGTGGTTTATCAATATAAACCAATGATTTAATATAACCTCATAGAAAATAATCCAATGGAGTTAGATCACATGATCTTGGTGGGTCCATGTTGTGAAATAATGGACTTATTAAAATATTGTTTCAATAAGTCTATTGATTTTTTTACAATTTCTAAGCGTTGTTGAAGTGTTAAACGTTCCATGATAATTTGTTAAACTATACTGAGTTGAAATATCAAAATGAACCTAACAAAATCAAATATGGCCGCCACTAGGTGTCAATGTTCTGATATTCTTATTGTAAAACCCTATAAAATACGTTTTCGCTTGATATATACGATAATGAATATGAGGTCATCCAAATGTGACACCTAGATTTGTGTTTTATTAAAAAGAAACATGTCTATAGGATGGTGTATAAGGAAACGTGTATAGTTTCTTTTATTTCTTTTTAAACAACACAAATCTAGGCATCACATTTGGATGACTCTATGTATTATATTTTTTTAATTATTATATCTGAAAAATATTCAATAATTACCATTATATTAAATAGTAATAAATATAGTAATTACAAAAATAAATAGTTATTGAATATTCAATAATTAGTTATTATTGTAACTATTTATTATTATTTTAGTTTTTTAATATTTTTTATCACTTGCAAACTAAATATTTTTTTGTATATTACATAGTTCGAAGTAAAGTACTTCAATGCATACGAGTTCAACGTAGTTCTCGTAGTTCAACGTTGCATTTTTTGCACTCATAACGTGAACTTGTTCTTTTCTGTGCTTACAATAAACGAAATCTGCATGCTGAAATAATCAAGCTTACTCGAAATATAAAAATTACAAACATATCCAAGGTTAGCTAATGGTTCCAACACCAGAATGAAGTCAACAGTGGTATTGAACACAAATATGAGTGCACAGTCTGCGGTGCACTATTTCTATAGAATACATATATGGTTCCTTGGTTTACAGTAAAAATTTCATTAGACACATATGTATATGTATTCATAGTTGTGAAAAGTTTAATATTCTATTAAATTTTTTTCTAAAATTTTTGGATTGAATAGAAATTTTTGTTTTTTTATTTAAATAAATGTTTTTTTTTCTTATAAAAGTTTGAATTAATCTTTATCATGGTCATTATTATTTATGATTTTCATTAATTTTTTGATATTTTTTTAAATCTTTTTTATATAAAAGATCATGCTTTTATTATCAAAATAATCTTATAGTATTTATTTTAATAACTTAGTTCTCTGTATCGAATTTTTTCCATTTATTTTTTTTATTTATGATTTTTTTTCTGAATTGGTGGTAGTCTAACAATACAGTATTAGTATTGTAGAGGCGATTTATTACTTTTTTTCTAGCTCTTTTAATTTTTGATAAGTTCTTAAAAATGTATGAGGATGAGTGTATGCTTTAGCAGAGTAAAATTTGTTTTTTATTTATCAACGCTACACATTTTCATTGTATTTCTCTAATATTTTGTAATATTTCTCAACTGTAGTTATTTTAGTCATTTTGAATCAAGATTCAAAATAACTAAAACTTGTTTGTATAGGGTGATCTAAATAAAACCGGAGGAATAGTAAATGATAGTAAGGAAGTAAATGTATACCTAAATCTTTCAGTCTCATTTGGGTCACCCTATATAAGTAATTGGCGTAATATAGGTGTACAATTATACAGAAGTTACATTGTAATTAAGTTTCCTACTTGATGAATTTAACAATTATATAACTTGAATCTTTATCTGTTGAAAGTCTGAAAACTTTGAAACTTGAAATTTTATTGTTTATGATGTTAATTTGTGGCAAATATATCAAAAATCTGTATAATTTTTGATACTAGTTACTTCGTTTTTTTACCATTTTTTTCTCTTAAAATGAGTACACTTATTAATGATCCGTATTTGATTACTATCCCTTAAGGGGTTATACGCAGTTGCGAGGCGCAAAAACGACGTTTTTTTAGGAATTTTTTTTAGAAACAGTATTTATTTTGCAATTACAAATTATGGTTATTTGAATAGATCCTACTTTCAAGAATAAAATAACATGTCGATCATAAAAAAATATTGAAGTGCACCGCTCCTGCAGACGATGTCCCGAACGACCTCCAAAAAAAGGCGCTTGGCGGTGATCTTCATATCGGCGGTTTGGATTATTTGAAATCAAAAAATATGGTCAATTCTTTTAAAGGATAGATTAATGCAGGTATTGAACGAAGGAATAATAAAAATTTTCATTTTTGACAAAATGGCGTCTACTTGAAAAAAATTTTTTGTTTTTTACTAAAATTTTCACTCCAAATTGTTTAAAAAAAATAGTAATAATTTTTGTAAACCTTATTCCTTCGTTCAATACCTGAGGAATATATTTGAGAAGATTGTGTGAAAATTTGAGACCGATCGGTTCAGCCATTTCTGAGATATCGAGATCACCGACTATGAAAACACCGTTTTGAGATAAACGCGTTTGAAGTTTCGGAAGTAGTTTACACATAGTTAAAAATTACTTACAAATTCAGGTGTATGTCCGAAAATATTTCTCGGATTTACTTCAAATTTCCAGAGAATATACTCAAATATATGTGCATTCCGAAAATGCAAAAAGAAAAAAATCGATTTTTTGAAATTTCTAACTGCGTATAACCCCTTAAAAGGGTCGAAAATATACAAATCAGAACTGTAATGGTACTTTTAGATAAATATTTTCTCTCTCTCTCTCTCTTTATATATATATATATATATATATATATATATATAAAGTGTATCCGTAAGAAATGTTGTTTTTTTCAAATTTAAAAAAAATTGGCATCTACTTATTAAATAAAATTATTAAATGAAATAAAATTTGTACAGTATCAAAAAATGACATTACTTATGAGTATACCTAATATATATGTATATATATATATATATATATATATATATATATATATATATATATATATATATATATATATAAAATGTAATAGACACAAAGAAATAACATGATTGAATTTGACAGTAACATTATTATGTAAGATAGTCAAACTGTATTTTCATATAACTGAAATGTATTTCAAATAAAATTTCAGTCGAATGTTTAAATTTGGCAGACAATTTAAAATTAATCTCTTTTATTGGCATCTTGTCAATTTTTTGCAGATCGTATTTGTGTATCAAATGTATTTTTTCATTCTTTATTTGTTTTTGTAATTATTATTTTTCATTATTAAATTTATGATCATATTTTTAATTCGTTTTACATGTATTAACAAATAATTTCAACATTCATTTTGTTATTACTTTGAATAAAAAAAAGATTATATTTAATTCTTTTTGAGTTATAAAAAAATATATTAAAAGCAATCATTATTTTTAATTATATATATATATATATATATATATATATATATATATATATATATATAATTAAATAATTATCATAAACAACAGCCTCTTTCTATTTACTACTGAATGAAAGTTTCTTCCAAAATTTACTTCAGCCAGCTTTATATATCTAGATTTTCAATCAATATTTTTTCCTGTCATTTCATTTCATCTGTTTTTTTTTCTTGTTATTATATAACAGTGTCGTTTCCATTTTGAATTCCTCTCTTTTATTTTAACGTCCATTCCTTTTTGTTGTTATTTATTTTTGTATTCACTCGGTTCTCTTTTTGTCTCTACGAATTTTTCCTAACATATATTTTTCTATGTTTCTTTTAATTATTTTGAATCGCTAAATTATTTGAAACTTAGACACATGCATCATTGTTATAAGTAATAATTGGTAGAATTCATTATTAACAAATCTTTTCTCTTCAAACATAGAGGAATATTTTATTTCATAATATAAGAATTTTTTCCCAATTAACACTATTCAATTTTTATTCTTCTGTACATTTCATCGGTAAACTTTTTTTTTTTTTTTTTTTTTTTTTTTTTTTTCTATTAATGAGTTCATAATGAATAATATTCATTTTCGTGAGATAATAAAATGAGTAGTATATCTTTTTTATCTTCTGTTTCTACTTCTTTTAATTTAATTGCTCTTTAACCTTAAAATTGATTGTATAAATGTTTTTTAGGGTGATAGAACTTTAAATTGAATCCCTATCAAAAGTTCTATCCAACCTAAAAATACCTTTTATATTTCTCTCTCTCTCTCTCTCTCTCTCTCTCTCTATATATATATATATATATATATATATATATATATATATATATACAGACACACACACACACATACATATAAATGATGTTTTTTTTAAGGTTGGATAGAATTTTCGATAGGGGTTCAATTTAAAGTTCTACCAGACTTAAAAAACTCTTATATATTAATTTGCCTTTTAAAAGTTCATCAAAAGATTAATTTTTTGATTTGTTTTGTATAATTTTTTTTACTCATTTTTTAAGTTTATCTGAATCTATTGAGAAAAAAATGTTGTTATAGGCAAATCCTAATTGACTAAACATATTTCCATTTATTTTTTTCTCTGTGATTTCTAGTTTAGGGCGTTAAATCTTTTATGACGCTGTAAAATTTTTGACGATATTACATCGCTCTCTCTGACCTTTTCGTAATTTTAAACTTATATATATATATATATATATATAAATATATATATATATATATATATACATATATTCATTTTTATCCGACTGGGAATCGAACGCAAATCTCCCGCATGACACGCGGTGATGCTAACCACTGTATCGGTATATATATATATATATATATATATATATATATATATATATACATATATTCATTTCATACATATGAATAAGTCAAAGTGAATATAAGAAAATATAAAAAATCATGAGTAAGAAATTTTAATACAATAACTTACAATAAATTATTTTTTTTATATTGAGAAAAAACATGTTTTTATTAAATTACTTTTTCAATGATTATAAATTTGCCAAAGAATAATATTATCATTGATGACATATAAATTCTAGTAAATAATAGAATATGTGTAAATTGCATTCCGATGTTCAAAATTGACGTTAAAGTATTTTTAAATAAATCATAATTAGTGAAATGACGTATATGATTTATATACGTATGATGTTTATTCAAAAAATGTTCGGATTGACATTATGAAACTTTATTATCAAAAAAATTCTTAATTAAAATAATCTTTTTGATATAGTCCTCTATTGTAGATATTTGTTATTACTAATGATTTTTTCACTTTTGTTAACTTCATTTTTTTAAAATTGTTCTTAATAATAAATTATATTTTAAGTCATATTATATATATTTCTAGTATAAAAAACGTCTGTGAAGGTTTTGAACTGTCATAAAATAAATACATAAATCAGAGATAAAAAAATAGATATAATCAAATTTAAATTGTATGTTTTAGACATTTTTGAATAAACTAGTAATTAAGAATTTTGATTACACTTTTTTTACGAAACTAAAGAAGTATATTTTCATTTCTAATAATTACTAAGCACAAAATTAATAAAATGTTTTTAATTCAATGAATAATCATGTATGTATTAATTAAGTCAATAGAAATCTCGGATTGTGTTATGATGCTAAAGTAAATAGAAAATTAAAATAAAACAATTTGACAAACATGTATATTTATTTTCTTCGAAATATATTATATATTTGTTCAAATATTAATTGAAAAATTTAATGTTATCTCGAGCATGAAACAATTTGTTTACAAATATGTTGACAGAATTGTAATGTTTTATAATAAGGTAATATTAGAAAAAGGATGTGTGTACTTATTTACGCACGCCAGAAGTGAAACTTCTTAGCCGTAAAGTAATAAAAAGGTAAATGGTCAAACGCATGCCTAAAACTCGTAAATATAAAAATTCGTCAGAATAAAGCAAATACTAAAATGGAGATGTGTAGGAGGGGGAGAGGCGGTAAAAACACGGGATAAATATTTAAGTAGAAAAGGATTTATTTTTTAAATAAATTACATTTTTACAAATATTTTATATTAAGTAAGATCATTATTTATTTTTCAATTAAAACTTTTATAAAATTATGAATAATGAAAATTTATTCGTTTTGGTTTGGAATTTCTTCGATTTCTATTACTTCCTTCGGTGGTGATTGAGTAGGTATAAACGGTACAATTGGCTTATGATAAGTAAAGTAAGATACGAATGACTTTGACGTCACATTTCCTAAATACTTCGTGAATACGGCATCAATTGTAGTATCATATCTTCAAATAGTAATTACAGCGTGTTGACTATTGCTTAGCAATAATAATCATATGCTAACATGGCGAGCATGCGTGATGTGCCTCACTACCCCTCTTCAAAATGCTCTATGTATATTAGAGCTATTTTATCTATTTCTCCTCACTTTTTCTGTGTTGAATTTTCGTCCGCTGTGCGTACGTAACTTCCGTTGCATGTAAAAATTTAACCCTAATGCCGCTAAAGAAGTTTCACTTTAAAAATCATTTATTTTCGAGAATAATAATTTAGCATTCGTTTACTTGATTTTTTAATTTGTAATTTTACCTCATCATTAAAAAAATTCAAAGAAATTAATTAATAATTTTTTTCAATTTGTGTTAATTTATTCCTTTTTCATAATTACGCTGTGTCATGTGTGTATGTATTTATTTATCGTAGAGTATTTTTAATATAAAATTGTTTCGTGAAAATTAATCAACATGTTGTAATAATCTTTCATATTGTGTGATGAGAATTATTTTTATATTAAATGGATGTTTGCCTATTGATAAAATTTTTGTCATTTTCAATATTGAATTTGTTGTTACAAAATTGTGCAATTATTTTTAAATATTTTCCGATTATACGTAAAAAGAATCTGTTATTGACAAAAATGAAATAATTCTGTTTTTTGTCAATATCAGAGATTTAAAAAAAAATTATATTAAAAAATGAATATTAAATTTGTTGTTATTTATATTTGTTATTAAAATAAAATAAAATTCACAGTTGGTAAATATTGGGAAAATGGATGAAGGTGATTTAAAAATTAATATTTGTTTATATTTTGTATTTTTGGTTTGATAAGTTAATTAATTTTTAATTATTTTATCGAACTATGAAATGTTTCAATATTAACATGTTTAATTCTGTATTAATTTTTGGTGATTATCCATCATATCATGTGGATCTCATGCTATTTACATTTTTGATGCTAATAGGTTTGATTATTATACAAGATAGCCTAAATGAGACTAACGAGTTTAGACATACATTTACTTATTTATTATCATTTATTATTCTTTAATCTCTTATGAGCCACTATGTATATATATGTATATATTACGAAATTTTTAAAAATTCAAATAATTGTTGTTATTAACAATTAAGTATAATGGTCAATATGAACTATGATCAAATCCTAAATTAAAAAAATATGGAAATTTAATTTTTATAACAAAAATTAAATTTCCTACATATTTTTTTATTATTTTTTTAATTTTTTTGGACTTTTCTAAAGATTATGATAAAATTTCTGGATTGAATTGTTTTATGCTACCAGTCATTTATTTCAGTTACTTCAAAATAGTTTACATGGTAAAGAATTGAAATCTTTAGAAGTTATTAGAAATCAATTCAAGATATTTTTAGCTGGAAAAAATTGTATCGTCTATATAATTTTTTGAAATGAATATGGATTTGTAAGTAAAATAAAATAATATATTTTATTCTATTAA
>CP092093.1:24937500-25032500 GCA_029203775.1 Neoneuromus ignobilis
TACATATATATATATATATATATATATATATATATATATATATATATATATATATATATATATATATATATATATATATATATATATATACATATCAATGGTGATGTATTGAAAGTCCGAAAATATCAATGTTGGTTTAAAAAAATTACGGAAGATGGCATTGACCCTTCTGATACAACTCAAAGTGGAAAGTCAATCAAATTTGATAATTATGCCTTAAATTTCTCTTTGAGTCTGATTTAAAATTGACCACCTAGGAATTGTCACAATAACTTGAGTCTACCTGGTCAACAGTTCAGAGACATCTGGAAGAAATTGGCAATGTTTACAAGGAGAGAAAATGAGTTCAACTCAAACTGTTTTCGGCTAAAGAAAAGAAAATAACAATTAAACTCATTACTAACGAGGCATAACAGAGATTAATTTCCCTATAGGATTGTAATCAGAGATAAAAAACTGGTTCTATATAATAATTTGAAGCAAAATAATTTTTTTCATCAAATAAAACTCCAGTTTCAACATCAAAGCCCAATTTAATTTTAAAAAAAGTGTATTTTAAGCTTTTGTTTTCATGAGATGATTTATTTTGAATTACTGAAACTTGAAGGTATGATAATAGCTGATGTTTACTGTCAGTAGTTAGAAAATTACGATAGAATCTCTCAGAAAAACGATTTGCTTTAATCAATAGGAAGAGAGTCATCTTACAGTATGATAACTCGAAACCACTTGCAGTAAAAATCACTCAGGGGAAAATCAAGGCGTTAGGATGGAAAGTGCTACCGCATCCTCGTAACTTACTGGACGTAACCCCGTCTGATTATCATCTCTTTAGATTTCTGGAACATTCATTTACTAGAAAAAAATTCCCAAATATCAATGAAGTCAAAAATCACAGTATCATTGTTTTCTTCAAAAAAGAGAAAAAAAATAAACGAGATATTAAATCTTTGAATATAAGAACGCGAAGTTTTATAGATAATAATGGCGATTATATATCTGATTTTTTCAAAAAACCTTTTATACAAACTTGTTTATTTGTTTCATTTCAAGTATGTTATTACTTATGAAAATAACTAATATATATATATATATATATATATATATATATATATATATATATATATATATATATATATATATATATATATATATATATATATATATATATATATATATACACAGAAATACCTCGAATAGTGCGGCTAATCGGGTCCACTGATTTTCTGTACTATTTTAAACCGGACTAATCGAAACATTAAATAAATACAAAAAAACGTTAATTGGTTCCAAACATTTTTTCCTGTTTTTCAGTAAATAAAACGAGGGTAATATATTCAGATGTTTGTATGTATCAACAAAACAAAATCAGTGGTTTATACATTAGTTTTAAGTATATTTTAAATTAATTTTCAAATGGGTTTTTAAAATTTAACTATCAAAAAATTGACTTTATTCTAGAGTTAAGAATCGAAAACTAATAGAAAAAGAAAGACCACAAAACTAGAACTGTGCATGCGATGCGTATCATGTGCGCATACGCATACTTTTTTTTTTTGAAATTTCAAATCGTACTATAGTGAAACCGTACTAATATATATATATATATATATATATATATATATATATATATATATATATTTGTATGGGATTGTATAAAAAATAGTCAGTGATATTCATTTATTGATCACAGATAAAATTTTAAATTATGATTATTTTGTAAAACAAATTTTAGTAGTTTAATTTTGAAGTGATCCTTTTAAAATTAATTGCCGTAATATGAAATGAAATTGATTAATATAAATTATACATATATATGTACATAGTTTATTCTTTAAGGTATACTAATTTGTTGATTAATAAACATGAGTATTAAAAAGTACTAATTAAAACAGACAGAATTTTAAATTGGGGTTGACATCATTTATTTAATAGATTAGATAAATGTAACGAGGAAAAGTATTTTTATATATAAAATAATTAAAATTCATTTGAAAATGGAGATAATTAATTATTTTTAATTTAAATTTTTATTGCATAATCACATTCAATCTTTATAATTTTTTTATTAAAGAATTCAATCATTATTTATGCTAATTTTAACTAATGGGCAATTGGATGGTAAATTTCATTACAAACAATTCTGATTTGAAATGTAAATTTTGTAAAGCCATTATGATATGATAGGGTGATAACCAAATTGTGAATTTGTCAAAAATGGTCAATGGATGGAATTTTTTATAAAAAAATCTTATTTTAAAAAAAAGATTGATATGCTAAGAATATAATTTTTAAATGATTTAGTTACATTTATTTTGATAATTAGTTAGTATTGTAATTAATTGTATATATTCATATATAAACATTATTTAACCTCAATTTTTTTCAATTCAATTCTCTATGATTTATAGTCATAAATAATATCCTCTTCCATACTACTATCTTGTATATCCTGATAATACTTTCATATCATAATTTACGTATATATCTTTTCTTGTTCCTTTTAGGAGATTGTTACATAAAGATATATTTTATTTATTTGTAGTAGATATTTATTCATAGTCGATATGATAACACATTATTGCAGAAACCTATGTTATCTACAATAGTAATAAAAATATATGATGTTGAAATAAAGTTTAGAAACGTTACTTATTTTTAAATCTTAATAGACATATTAGGTTAAATAATGTAAGTTAAATGTCAGAAAAATGCAAATTAATTTAAATTTTTTAGACAAACTACGGTGTAATTATTGATTTTTATAAAAATCATGTAATATAATTTCTTATTTTGAAATTATTATTTTCATTAGTATTTACCTTAGAAAATAAATTAAAAAAAAAGAACCAGAAAAATTTAAACATTTTACTTCACTAAAATTCCTGCTATTATAATAGGTTTTAAATTCGAAGTTAGGAAATAATTTATGAATAAAATATAGTTTTTTTAAAAAAATTCATGTCTATTGGTATCAATGTAAAGTAGAAATATGAGAATTATGAATGGAATACAATGTCAATCAAATGGCCTCCTGTATCACCTCGGAAGATGTTCACTTTTTTATCGAAATTTTGAAAAATCTACTTAGAATGCTTTGGTAATGCACCGAATTAATTGTAACATGAACACCTTGCTCATTTTCAAAGAAGTATGGACCAATAATATCTTCACTCCATAAATTACACCAAATAGTGACTTTTTGAGAATTTAATTGTAGCTCAACAATGGCTTTTGGATTTTTACTTCCCCATATGCGACAATTTTGTTTGTTTACATAACCATTTAATTGAAAATGCGATTCATCACTGAGGATGAATTTTTTAAAAATTTAGCATTTTCTACTTTTTTCTTGCTACCAATTAACAAACGTACAACGCAAATCATGGTTAACTGGTTTCAGTTCTTGTGTTAGTTGGACTTTATATGCATGAAGATGCAAATATTTTCATAAAATGTTATGCGGAGTGCTTCTTGTGATGTTTAATTGCTGTGATTGTAGACGAATCAATGTTCGAACGTCAACACTTTTACGTACAGCAGTGATATTTTCAGTTGAGCGAACATTACGAGCATATGTTTTTGATCTGTAGTTTCCAACAGTATCAAATTGTTCAAATTTCACGATTAGGTTACGAACTGCAGGCTCCGAAAGTACTTGATTACGAGGAAAAGATGCCCAAATTTTACGCATTGACGTTATAAAATTTTCACCATTTTTAAAATGAATTTTTACTATTAAAATACAGTGTTTAAGCGTTGTAGCTTTCCAACATTAAAATTTTACAAGTTTTTAATAAACAAATGTGAAATAATGATAGTTAAATATTTGACATTTCATCACATAATAGTCAACTTACTTCCTAACCTCAAATTTGGATACACGATATATAATATTCTACAATGCACATTATCAATTATTACTGTAAATTCAAAAAAATATTATTTAACTTTTTTATAACATAAGGCCATATAGTATATCTTTTAAATTATAAATTAAAGTCTATTTGTAGTGTTGTATAATGGTACTATTGATTTCAATATTTTTTTATTATAAATTTTTATTATAATACGAGTATTTCTATTATATTTTTCAATTTCACTTAATAGTAATTCTTATATTGAATGTAAAAATAAAAAATATAAATTTTACTAGATTTTATAATACAGAGATTCAATAGTAATGAATTAAAATACTTATAATAACGCTATTAAAATACATGCATATCCACAAAATGTATAATAAATACCTATTGAACACTTTTATAAATTCTTGTATTGTTTGAGTAATTGATTTGTGTAAAAATTGTAAATTTCAATTATTTGTTAACAATAATTTGTTGTATTTATTTTAATAATTTCTTTTTTGTACATTTATTATAATATCAATTTATGCATAACCGTATATAATAGCAATTTTATGTATTCGTTTTGAATCCATTTATTTTCCAATTAGTATATTTATTTTGGCTATCATATTACAATAGTTCATAACTATGTTGATTTAGGGTTTTCTATGAGCACATTAGTGTATGTTAATATTAAAATTTCGAGACTCAGCAACGACTCGTTGTTTAATCGATTAATATTATTAAACTAATTTATCCTATTAAATTGAATATTATTAATTAATACCAAGATTATATGAAATTCACATATGTTATTTCTTATTTGTATTTACCTAGTTAAAAGAATAAAATATTAGATAATTAAGAAAGTTCTGTCGTTTTTACGCGTATTAGAATTATAACAATTGTTTTTATATTGCATGACTCATTACGCCTGGCACATTAATTGAATAACAAAGTACATACCTCGTTTCATTCGTTTACTGCATTTTGATGTTTTGACATTAATTTAAAATATAATTTACACCATTTAAAATGTCTACGAGAAATAGTGCAATATGTGCATATTTATTTCACAAATCTAAAATTTAATTCAAACGCTGCTGAAGTTACAAGCAACAATTCTATTGAATTACAAAAAAGAGGCAGTTACATCAAGAACGATTCAAAAATGGTTTAAACATTTTTCTTTTATGAATTAATCGTCAGGGAACTCAAAAATCTCTACTAATCTAACATTTTTGAAGAGGCCAAATTTTTATACTAGCTATACATTTCAAAATGAGTGTGTGTGTATGATATATACTATTTAATTTTATCGTTATATTATTCAAAGCGTCAGTTATAAGAAGGCAACGTCAGATTAGACAGATCATCAAATGTAAATATCGACGAATTATAGACAATCATTAAAATAAATTCTAATTCCACGCATTAGTAGCTTGCTGAAAGTAAATATCGAAACAAATTATTTGTATTACATAGAAAAGAAGTGGAAATTTAGTAAATAAATACCACGCATGCTTTAACTCCCACAGACAAATTATAACGTCTTAATATTTGTCTTAATATCTCTCATTTCACGATTAAAATCATAAAAATTGTGGATCAAATTTTGACCTGTAACAAATGATGAATTGTTTTTTTTTAATTATGAACGAAGTTACCACTCGATATCATCAAATGATTTTGCCAAAAACACCTAAAGTAAAATTGACTACAAGAAGAAAGCATTTTTTTGTTTAGTGGACACAAAAAAGAACTTTTCATTATGAGTATCTATAAATTAGTCAAACTCTTACAAAGAACAGTTATAAATATTGCACATAATGCATTACAAGAAAAAAAATGCAGGTTAGTTATTTTAAGTAAAAATTACAAGCGTTCTTACTTCAGTTTCAAAATTGATAGAACATTCTTGGTTACTAATATTTGCCATAGGTTTAAATTATACATAATTGGTCCTAAATTTATTCAAACTTTAATTAAGAAACAAATTTTTGGTTTCATATTTTATAATTTTTACTAATAATTATTCACATGATATCTCTTTTAAAGAAATACAATTTTTACAATGACTATACAACTTTTGAAAACATGTCAGGTACTCTTCTATTGAAATAAATGCAATAGTATCGATCAAAGTCTTTCAGTTTTCTGAAATTCTGCTCAAATTTCTTTTATTTGAAGTTTATGTTTGTGAAAAAAGAATTGAAGTTTTAAAAAAAAGAAATAATCGCAGGATATCCTATCAGGAGAATAACGTAGATAATTAAACACTACGACACCTTTTGATATTAAAAATTTGCGAACAATAATGGATCTATGTAGAATAAATCCTACGCAAACTTTTTTTTTCATTAAAAATCGTTATTAAAAATAAAATAAACTTGTGATTTACTAATTTCTAATAGGAATGATATCCTTAATTAATGTTACAGACGTGTAATGATCTTTTTCAATTAATTCATGCACTTTTCATATAATTTTTTTCTTGTGACTGTTTTAGGGAGTCTATATTTTCTTTTTTTGTGTATTAGTCATAAATTGTTGTAGATTATAGCTTCATTTAGCATTTGAATCCTTTCCGTAAAAATTTGCTTTAATTTTGTTTTTTGTCTTGTATTACTGATTTCTCTATGAGTGTCAAAAAAGTATTGTCACTTTTACATAAACGAATTATTACCAACCACATTATAATATATTATAAAGTATTGAATAATTAATTAATATTTATTTTATTGTTTATAACAATAAAAGGTAAATGTACATTTTATAGCAATCCCATCATCGTCAGAGCATTGTATAATTTTATAATAAAATAATATGGAACAAAAAGTAATTATTGAATACTTTGCAACATCTTGTGTTGAGGGTAATAATTCATTTTCATGAAAGTGAATTTCCCATAGTTTCAAAATAAATAGGTACTGTCATATTTAATATCATAACTAATGACACATGCATAGAGTTTCAACCAAACTGACCACAGTTGTAAATGAATCGTTAACGCAAAAAAAACTTTATTTACAAAAATATCCCTGTTAATACTGCCTGTATAATCCAAGTTCGGATAATTTTTGGATAGATCTTCTATTATAAAATACTTAATTAATAAAAAAATTCGTGGTAGTGAAATGAATTTTAATTTAGATTCAAATTTCATAATACAGAAAAGAACAATAATTTTTATATAATATTTATATAATATTTATTTACTTCATTATAATCGAAAATTATTCAGTTTAATTTTTATACTTGTGTGAAAAAATACTTGAGAATATTTTGTTTAGTATAAAATAAAAAAAAATGTATTTTTTCACATCTTTCAACTAAATACATTTGTACGTGTGGAACTAAAAAGAAAAAAACATATCAAAAATATGAAACATAAACAATCTTCAAGGTTTTCGTGTTATTTCTTTCTCAATTTATCAAAACAAACCCTTAATTATGTACTTCCGGTCGGACGGAGAATCTTGTCAAATTTAAAAGTAAACACTGTCAACGAGTGCGTTGTACTTCGTTCTCTCATTTTTATAAAAATCTTATATTCCGGTGATATATTTGAGTTGTTTTTCCACTTTTACACCAAAGTTTGAAAATAACGTAGTCTTGAAACGAATCTCGATAGAAATTTTATTTACTGTATGTTATTTACATGAAATTTTCCAGACACTTTTAATTAACTTTATGCATAAAATACTAATTTAATTAAATTTATGAATAATATAATCATTTAATTAAGTTTTATATAACTAATTGAAATTTTAAATTTGATAATTAAACTCCATAATTGATATTTTTAAAAATATGTAGTTTAATTACAAATTCGAATAAAACAGCGTACAATTCCTGGAAGAAATCTTAATTTTTTGATGAGTTTCAAGGTTGTTAAAAGGGTGGAGTGCGTTTAATGTGACCGCATCGTATACCAGTTAAATATTGGGTGTTATTTAGATAAATGTTTCTAGTAATATAAACAGCAAAAATTAAATTTAAATTATAATATATTGATATTTTAAATAATTATAGAAATAACAGGAACTATTTTAATATTTATTTTTATATGAATGTAATTACTATCTTCTGTTATTTAATATTTGTTGCTGTCAGCAAAAAAAAGTAATCAATGTGTGTTTTGTGGTTTAAAAAACAATTTTTAATGAAATAAAATGCAGTGGGAATTGAACATGTATTTGACATTGGACATCATCAGGCATTGTCATGGTTCTGTTGGGGACGATAATGAGTAAATAAATTACCAATTCTAAATTGAAATATTATTTCATGAGAAAATTAAAATGTGTAATAGCTTTGTTGAATATTGAATTGTAAACTATGTGTTAATTATGAACAAAAATAAAATAAAATGATATTTAGCTATTATTGATTTAGTATTGAGAACTTGATGTGAAGAATAAAATGTACAATAAATAATAATTTATTCCTCACTTTATTTTCTTATAATTATTTTTCTAAACAAATATTAACACTGTAAACAATATAAAATGGAAATCGATAAAAAATTTCAAATTGTACTTCAAATAATAAAATGATAATCTTTTAAAAATATTTAAAAAAAATAAAAAAAAATTAGACGTATTCATATGTAAGTAATTAAATAATAAAGTTGGTATAAAGTTAATATATGCTAAATATTGTAGTTCTAAGATTATGAGAAAAATTTGATATTTTATTAAATAAGCAATTAATATTACTCTCTCTCTCTCTCTAAACAGATATAGAAAAATTAAGAAAAGAAAGATAAACGCATAAAGAATACAATTAAACCTAACTTAAGAAGTCATATTTTATAATACGAGTATCTGAACACCATTATCTGAAAATAAGAACATACTCATTTATATTAGTTTTGATAAATAAAGATAACTCTAAGTGATTATTGAACAACTTTATAAACTTTTCAGGATGTGAAAATGTTTTTTTATTTTTTAATTAGGTAATAAATTTATAATTAAATTAAACAGTTAATTAGTTAGTTGTAAATAATAAATTCAATTTTAAATAATTTAAATTATTAATAATTATTATTTAATATTTTTATTTTATATTCACTAATAAATTTAAGAAATTTCATATCCACATGAATGTTATTTTTCGATTCAGCTATTCATATACTATTTTATTAAAGTTTGAATCATAGATAATACTCGTACTTATAAATTAGTTTTAAATTAGTTATATTAGTATTTTTAAGAAAGAATGATGGACATTTAACATAAAATAATCACCCATTCCAACATTACAAAATGTTATAAAAGAATTCAATAATGATATTAATCAGTTTACTTGCTGACGAATGTTTTGACTTTCATACCATTATTGTCAGAGCGGTGCATATTAAAATACATTGTTTTGTCAATGATGAAATTGCCATCGAAATTCGTATTGATCAAGTGAACAATATGCGATTATTTGATGAATGTAAAATTTAATGATGTTGATTTGAGTGATTCATTTGTGTTGAAGTGAATTTTCTACAATACCAATAGAAATAGTGGAATTAATCTATCAAAATTAACAATTTAAAAATTATTATTTTCAAAAATTTGAATTAAACAGAAATACAATAAAATGAAAAACAACTAATATAATTAAAAAAAATTTTTGTATGTAAATAAATTTTGTTGATACAGCTTTAACTAGGAAATAAATAAATTGTGTAAAAATTACTAATTTCATTTAAATTAATAACGAAATTTATTTATATATTAAAATTTCAAAATCGAGTTTGTATTTAGCTCTCTGGATGTATGATAGTTCATTAGTTTTTAAAATTTTGTTCTTCAAAATTAATTATTTTGAATAAGTTAAATGAAATTTTATAAAATGATGTACAGTGGGTCAAAGTGAAACTCATACAGAGTTATGTTTCCAATAATTTTATACATATATTTTAATATAATAACAATTTTGTTTATTTTTTTTGCTTAATTTCTTTATTAAGGTTATTTTTATTATATTTGAAAATTTCAATCGTAAATTAATACTTTTACTCCAGAAAAAGTAACAATTTCTGAAAAATGAACAAAAAATACATCAAAATGAAACTCATACAACTAACAAATTATTTAATAAATTAAAATTTACAATGGATTGAATTATTTTAGTACTTAGTAGAGTAGCCTTTATTAATTTTTATAGCCTTTAAACGATTCGGGATGGATTTAACTAATTTTTCACAATAAGCTAGATCAATTTTTCCCCATTCTTCTAATAACACTTTTTTAAATCATTGTTATTAATAATAGTGTGTGTTCTAATGGAAACATTTATTAAGTGATTCCAATTAAATTTTCAATCACACTTATATCAGGTGATTATGGTGATGTTTCCAGTACTTTGAAGCAATTATATAACAACCAATTACGTGTTTTATAAGCTTTGTGCTTGGGGTCGTTGTCCTGATAAAAATTAAATGTTTCTAAAATCTCAAGATTTTGAGTACTGGCTTTTAGATGTTTTCTTGATAGAACAATATAAACATTTTACTTCATAATGCCATCTATAAAATTAAATTTCCAACCCCTCTCGTAGACATACACCCTCATACCATAACATGACCGCTCTTATGTAAGTGTATTAAAAACATTTCTGTATTTGGTTTCTGCCATACATTAATTCTCCCATTGGATCCAAATAAATTATATTTGCTTTCGTCCGTTAATAAAATATCTTTCCAATAATCAAAACTCTTATTAACATGTTCCTAAACGAAGCTTGACCTTTTGTTGCGATTAGCTAGATTTATGAAATTTTTCTTGCTGGAAATAGGAGCATGAAACCCATTTTTATTTAGTATATTGCGAATTGTTTGGGGGATTACTTTTTTATTTAGATACTTTTCTACTTATAAAGTCAATTTGGGCGCACTAATTTTCGGATCTTCTTTAATTTTTCGTAGAATCTAACGGTCGCCATGGCCATTAAAAATATTGCGGAGACTCTTTCTGACTTTATTGTCAATACTTTGGCCGTTTTTAAATCTTTTTATTACATATTGCACTGTAGTGTGGCTTCAATTAACTGTTTTCACAATTTCTCGTAGAGTTTTTCGATTTTTGTAATTAAAAATCATTAGCTTTCGCTCGTCCGACGATGATTGTCCCCTTTGTCTACTCAAAATGAAAATCCAACTTATATTTTTTACAAAATGATTATAAACGGCTTAACAATAGGTTTTTTTATAACCAAAGTGACCAAACACATATTTGAAGAGTATACTTTCTTAACAAAGCAGTTTTCAAGCGAGAATAATTCGTTGTATGAGTTTCATTTTGATGTATTTTTTGTTCATTTTTCAGAAATTGTTACTTTTTCTGGAGTAAAAGTATTAATTTACAATTGAAATTTTCAAATATAATAAAAATAACCTTAATAAAGAAATTAAGCAAAAAAAAAATAAACAAAATTGTTATTATATTAAAATATATGAGTAAAATTATTGGAAACATAACTCTGTATGAGTTTCACTTTGACCCAGTGTATATATATATATATATATATATATATATATATATATATATATATATATATATATATATATATATATGTGTGTGTGTGTGTGTGTGTGTGTATTTAAAAACTACATGAATTAGGTCATGTAATATAAAATGTCGGACTTGTATACTATTTCCTATATAATAATCCGATATTTCATAAAACGTAACCTAATATTTAGGATATTAAAAAAAGAATGTTTGTTGAAGGAGTAAATAAAATGTACAAACTTATTTTCCAAATAGAAAATATATTACTAGAACAAAATGTCGTAACTAACAACAAAATATTAATATTATTTATGGACAGTAATTATTTCTTCCACATAACTGAGTAATAAATGCTTATTTTTTGACACTTGTCATTATTAAATCATGTCTCATAAAAAAATATTTCATTTTAATTGACACGTCGCAAACGAAAAATACTAATGCCGTTAAAAGCAATTTTGCCACTTAATTAGTTCAATTAAAATCAATATTTGAATTACTGTACGAAATGATTGTTCATTTCTATTTGACAATAAAATAAAATGTCATTTTGTAATTTTACCCTTTATGTACTTCAAATTGATCATTTTATTGTCTTTCTTTGTAAATTAAAAATGTACAATAAATGGGATTAATTTAATTTTAGTTCTTTTCAGTAAATCACGTAAATGATAATTATAAAATGCTTTGAAGTTTAACGATTTCATTTAAATCACATATGCACATACACATGTCCCTTCTCTCTCTCTTTCTCTCTCTCTCTCTCTATATATATATATATATATATACACACACGTATATATCTATGGCATTTATTGAGTTAGCTCATTTTTTTTTCTTATTTTCAGATTGCAGAAATTACAAAACAAGACTACATTGTTCAAATGCAAGTAAGTTTCTTTAAAGACATTATTTATGCATATTATAATAATTTTTTTGTTTTTTTATATTTAAATATATATATATATATATATATATATATATATATATATATATACACACACACACACATACATAAATGCTCCACTATGTGCTATGCTCTAACCAGGCGTTAACCAGGTTATTTAAGCAATTAGAGTAACTACCTCTATGAGGCAAAAACTCTAGAACAACTGACCGAAAGGTCGTTGCTACTTCGAGTCTCTATATACATATACATATATATATATATATATATATATATATATATATATATATATATATATTACATAATCAAAAAATTAAGTTGTGTTATTTCTATGGGAATAAGTTAAGCCGATAAAATAAAATAGTTGTTAGATTGAAGTAAAAATTGCAAATGTCTTTTACAATAGTTATATACAATTCATAGGGAAAAATGTGATTCCTGTAAAATGTCTATGTTTACAGTGAAAATATTTTCTGTTGTTACATTATTTTGAATATTATTATTTTTGTAAAGAAAATCTTTAATGAAATTAATTTTAATTTGGTCCAATAATTCTGTATTATTATTTCGTATAACATAGAAAATAGTACGTAATGTGAAAATTTATATTTTTAATTATTTTTGGTTGTAAGAGTAGTACAGAACTTAATTTACTTCGTTGAAATATTACTCATGTTGAGTTCATTAAAAACAATCATTTTTTACTATTTCATGTTTAGTTTCTGTATGAAAATTTTATAATTGATATAACATTTATGTTTCTGATAATATCTTTTGTGGTAATTCAATATTTTTTCTAATGATATTTTTTTGTGATTCTGTATATGTAATTTTGTTTTTTTTTTATATATTATTTTGAATAATTATATGATTAATTTTATCTTTTTCTTGATTCACTTTATGTTTAACATATTATTTAATCGAATACTATTTTCAAAATGTTGTTGTTGAGTTATAAAATTTATATTTAAAGTATTTTCCCGTATTTTCTAATTATTCTTTGGAAATTATAATAACAATACTTACTTCTATTTAAATAAAAAGTTATTAAAAACGTTAGATATTTACATAATCATGAGAACTTTTTGAAATTTAGATAAAAAAAATTTCACGTTATTTTATGTACATTTAAAGAAATAATTAATTTTTTATAATTTTTCTTTAATTATTTAAAACGATAATTTGTTTAAATTTATAATAGAATAGATGGTTGAGAAATTTTATTGTTTTTAAATTTAATTATTTTATCATGTGTTATAAGAAAAAAATATTTTTAAATTAATTTCGTACAATAAACGTTTACTTTCTATTTAATTTACTATTGTGACAAGTTTATTTTAACCTCAATATTTTACTTCAAAATCACAAAATTTTAAATATTCAATTATCACTCAATCCTCATTTTTATCATCATAGACATTTTTATGGTCATGTTATTATTTTAATTAACAGGCCGTAATTTCATAATGCAGTGACCTAACAATAATAGTATGGTCTTCAAAATGAACCTCAATAAATGAATGAAACAATAAGTGATTATTAAAGATATTCACAAAATCTTGTTATATTAGAAGTGAGTGCTTAATTTATATTAATTTCTGTTCCCGATGTGTTATAAGTACAAATATTTTTAGTATTACAATTTAATTACATTTATAAAAAATATTGATTATCTGTAGATTTTATTATTTTTTTATTTACAAGAAAATGTCAAATAAGTGTAAACGTTTTCATTTCAGAAACTTTTTTGATTGCTACTTTATGTGTATAATATTGTCTTTAAATCTCATAGTACTCAAATTTTTTTATTGTTTTGTTCATTAACAGTATTTTATGAATGTCAGTTTTATATTTTTCAAATTTTCTTTGTAATTTTATTGTTCATCTCTTCTGATTGGTCATATATATATATATATATATATATATATATATATATATATATATATATATATGTATATATATATATATATATGTATGTATGTATATATATATATAGATATATAAGATTTAAAAAAAATTGTAATTTTATTATTAATAATAATTATAATTTTTGATTTGATATAATTGGAGGTAATTTTATAATATAATTACAAAAGTATTAGAATTTTTTTATTAAAGTTTTTTATTCAATTGATAACAAAATTGCGAAAACATATGACAAATTTTTATTATTTTACTTAAAAAATACCTTATTTTGTACAAAAGTTATTATTTTAATAAATAACTTAGATCTGTATATAGAATATAAATTGACTATATTTAGTTTAATAAAAATCAAGATAAATCAATCGAATATATTTATATTCTTTTTATTGAAAGAATCTTTATAAAAGATTTTATTTATTCGATAGTTTAAAATACACCTTAGATAAATTTATATTTATTTTTTATATTTTCAGGCAATTCAAATCAATTTTATATACGAATTCAATCCTTGTTCCTAATTTGATTGAATTTTTTTTTTATCGAATAGCTGTCGAATCTTTCCAAAAATGCGCCAAAAGATGTCTTTATCTATTTAATACTGTAAATAACACGGTGACACATTTAGTTCAGTGTACCTTTTTCTGTTGTTCCATTGTGAAAGACTTAGATCCAATCGCCTACGCAAGGCGTTTTTATATTTTATCAATAAACAATACTATTTTGTTGATTGGACTTCTATTCTGCTTTTGTAAATACTACTAAAATTTCTTTCTTTTCTGTAAAGACAGGTTTTCTTTCAAAATTTTAACAAATATATTTTTTTATGATTATGATTTCATTTATTATTGATTATTGTCAGCAATTGAAGATATATTTTTTGAATAAAAATTTATTGCATGTTAATGAATACAATAAAAATAATTTTAGAACCGTTTGTACTATTTTAATATTTTACTCTAATATCAAATTAATTTGTAATATATTATAATAATAATAATAAATTATATTATATTAGTTTGTTATTATTACCTCGAGGGAGATATTAATACTTGCTAATGCGTTATATATTTTATTATTCCTGTTATGCACGATAGAGTATTATTATTGACTTCGTGTTTATATGATAAAATAAATAAACAATAAATAATGTGTGGTAGTATTATATATATATATATATATATATATATATATATATATATGTATATATATAATATTGAGATAAGAAAAAATCTTCTAAAAACTGAAGCAAAATTGAAACATATTTCTTAAATTGTTTATAAATCTTTTAATAAACCAAATATGTGCTATTTTGATCTATGAATTTTTTCCATTTTTTGGGTAGAGTTATCCTAGATTTTAACAAAAAGGTTCTGACGATGATGATGACGCCATCGAAATACACAGTACCCGACATAATTATAAACAATTAGTAAACAATAAGTGATTATTGAACACTTTATAACCATTGCGGTGTTGGGGTTAAAAGTTTATTTGTCTTAAAGTGAATCAACCACAGTTCTAAAAAATCAATAATAGAGCTATTATTTTATCGGTTTGGAACTTCTGGTGTTTCTGTCCAAAAAATAAAGACAAGTGATTTTGGAAGGTTTCTATTGAAATTAAGTTCACTCCATTAAGGGAATTCAGTAATAATCGAAATAAATTGTAGTTTGACGGATCAAGGTCAAGACTATACGGTGAATGCATCAAAACTTTTCAGCTAAGCTCTTTCATTTTTTTTTCTAGTTTTCAAAGATGTGTGTGGTCTGGCGTTAACATCACGGAAAACAACACCCTTTCTATTCTTTAATTTCGGACGCTTTTCCTAAATCAATCGCTTTGAAATTTTTTTTATGTTTCTATTAAATTTAATCATGTACCTCTTTTTTGTGTATTTTTAGGTTCTCAATTAATAATTATTTTTATCTATTAGTGATACTTACTTTTTGCTTTAAGAATGGCTCATTTATATTTTAAGTTTTTCACTGTTGTTTAATCTCCGGAAAATTGTGTTTCTTCAGATTCCATTTATTTCTCTTCTACTTATTATTCTTAATACGCATTTTCCATTCTCCGCTGCATTGTTCGAAATACATGAATTATTCTGATATTTAAGGTCAGTCTTTCATTTTCATAGGGATAAATAGGTAAGGTAATGATTTTTTTAAGAAAACGATTTGAATAATATTCGATTTCTTAATATATGTATTTTTTCTAAAATAGTATTACCCAGTTTTTATTATTTTGTACAGTTCATCTAGGAATGTTAATTACATATATATATATATATATATATATATATATATATATATATATATATATATATATATATGCATATATAATCATAAAAACCTATATTAGCCCTCTGCTGTACGAAAGCATTATCAAATGTTCAGCTTTTATTAAATGTTTTTCCAAGATTTTTCATTTTTTCTTGTTTGTTGTTAATCTTATCCAATCACATCTACTATACTTCACAATTTTATCTTTCTATACTTGATACAATCTCTTTATTGGTCTCTTTTTATTTTTTGGTCGCCACTTCACAATGATTTTTGTCCACCTATTATCTTCTCTTCTTTCTATAAGTCATGCTTATTTTATCGATTTTATTTGCTATATTAGATCAATTATCTTTGTCTGTTTTCAAGTACAGGTTTTCTGATAACGTTTAGGAATTTATAACATTTTTTACTGGGTTTTTAAAATTTTTTGATTTATTTTTGCATTTAGTGTTCAAGACTATGACCCATAAATAAAATCCAGTATTACAGATTTGTTATTTCATTTTCATTTCAATATTAATGATATTTTACTCTTCATTATATTATTCATTATTCCAAATGCTACCTATGATATTCTAATTCTCAATCTAATCTCTGACCATGAGTCACCATTATAAATTATAATTTTCCTAGATATTTTATGTCATTCACTTGTTCCAAGTTAACTATCTATCTGTTTTCTTTGTCTATAAATCTATTAAACATGATTTTTGTTTTTCTCCATATTTATTTTTAATCCCACTCTACTTCTTTTTTTAACAGGGTTTCAAGTAGCATTTTTATCTCTTCTGAATTTTCATATACAGGTAGTACGTCGTTAACAAATCATGGATTTGACAAATATCTTCCATTTATTGTAATACCTCTATTTTCGAAATTTACTTTTCTCAGTATCTGCCCTATGATCCATTAAATAATTTGGATAATAAACTCTCTCCTTTTTTATTTTTTTTCGCTAGTCTAATTTTGTCATTATGATTTAGTCTGTTTTATTTTTATTTCTTTCCTACTAATTTCAAATATTTTTTATTTATTATTTGCTCCTTCAGAGATAAACTATCTCTCTCTCTCTCTCTCTCTCTATATATATATATATATATATATATATATATATATATATATATATATATATATATATATATATATATATATATATATATATATATATATATATATATATATATATATATATATATATATATCTATCTATCTAGATATATATATATATATATATATATATATATATATATATATTTAAGTGTGATATAACTTTAAATAAAATCCCTGTTAAAAGTTCTATCCAACCTAAAAAAACACATTATATATACATGTATGTATATGTGTGTATGCACATATTTATATAAAGATATGATAAAAAGTGTTTTTTAGGTTCGATAGGACTTTCGATGGGGATTCAATTTAAAATTCTATCACTCTTAAAAAACACCTCTGTCTGTCTGTCTCTCTCTTTATATATATATATATATATATATATATATATGGTGGTTTTTTATGTATGTATATTTATACATACATACATACACACATGCATAGAATGTTCCAAGATATTTAGTATGAAATTAATATTACAAATAAAAATACATATGTATTATAAACTTATTTTTCTATTGAGGCTGAAAATTGTAAAGAAATACAATTTATATCCAGAAAATACGAACTAATGGACTTTATTTAATATGTATAAAAATACATGCTATTATAGAATGTTTTCAAGAAGTTAATATTATTTCTTTAATAATATGTTAGGGGTTATTTGATTTAATCGTTATGTTTTTTCTGTATATTTATAAAATGACTAACGTAGTGCCAGTTAATTTAAGTAAAAACATTGCAGTAAAATAATACCCTATTATCTTGATGTTTATAATTTCATAAAGCAATCATGTAAGTAATTCTGTAATTTATTATCGGATTATATAATGTACATTTATTGTTATTGTAACATTTCGGGTTTAATGATCATAATTTTGTTGTTAATAACAACATAGTAATTGTAAATGTATTATGATTAGTGAGAAGTAATAATACCTAGATTATAAAATAATAACATTAATAATATTTAGATTAATTTAGAAGTAAGTAAAGATGGTTAGTTAAATAAATTTATTTTTGGTACAATAATAAATTGTGATATATTTTAATAATTCTCTTTTTACTTTTGTCTATTTAAAGAATGTTCTAAAAAATAAATCTGGTTTTTGTATTTGTTTTTTTGTCTTAATAAATTACTAACTTGTAAATAAAAAATGAGTTTAAACCTTGACCGTGTTGTTAAATAGTTATTTATTTACAAAGAGGCTACTTCAATGTGATGGAAATGTTTCGTCCCAGTAATATATAAATAGGTATTATAACGTCGTTGCAATGGATTTCAGTACCTAATGTCAGTTTTCGGCGTTTAATCCACAGAGTTTCGTCTATTTCTTGTTACTTTATTATTTATTTAACTTGCTGTTTCAACTACGCCAAGATTTTTATCAGAGCTTGCATTTTTCTGCGTTTTTTTATATCCATCTAATATATTTCCATTATTGTAGTTTTTATTATCTATTGTATATGTATTAAAAAACTTTATTTTTATTATTTTTCATTATGATCTTATTTGTATTTTTTTCTAATCTAGATTTACAAGGTGTGTATTTCAAGAAATTTATTTTGATCATTAATACTGATATTCTAGTTTGTTTATTTATCATATTTTCGATATGTGTATCTTAACGATTACAACAGTAACTTTGTGTTTAATAATTGTTATCTATCAACTTGTTTACTATAAAGTATCGAGGTTAATGTTATTATGGCTTTTCGTCTTTAATTGATTTTTTTATCGATTTTGTTATCATTTATATCTTTGTTGTTTAGAAGTACATAAAACTATTTATAACTTCATACAATTTTTATAATTTCTTTATTCATTAAAAAGTTTTATGTTGAAACAGTTTTTGGTGACTTTCTATTTAAGTCTCGCATGTCGTACACATTACATATCGTTAACTCTAATATATTGATTGGGGAATACAATTTTAAAAATAAAAAAAGAGTTTAAAAAATCTCTTGTGAGTTTTTTTAAACTCTTTATCAGCGTAATTATCTGTATAGATGTGACAGTTAAGTGATGTTATATCACATAGGGAGTTAGAAATCCATTTGCACTGTACATGATATTTACTTCAGTTAATTAAAATTTTAAACATATTATCATATTAGATATATATATATATATATATATATATATATATATATATATATATATATATATATATATATATATATATATATATATATATATATATATATATATATATATATATATATATATATATATATATATGGTTTAAATATAAATTAAAATTTAATTTACTTATTTGCCATAATCAATCTTTGTTGCTGTACGAGGTTGTTTGATAAGTCCGTGTAAAAATAAAAACTGCTTCATTTTTTTGAATAAATCGTTTTTATTTTTCAACATAGTCTCCTTTTAGGCTTATACACTTCATCCAACGCTGCTCTAGTTTGTTGATCCCTTCCGAATAATAGGATTTGTCCAAGTCTATAAAATAGTCATTCGTTCCTGCAATCACCTCCTCGTTCGAATAAAATCTTTTTCCCGCGAGCCATTTCTTCATATTAGGGAACAAATAATAGTCCGATGGAGCCAAGTCTGGAGAATAGGGGGGATGTGAAACGATTTGGAACCCTATTTCCATTAGTTTTGCGGCCACAACTGCTGAGGTGTGAGCTGGTGCGTTGTCGTGATGAAAGAGGACTTTTTTGTGGGCAAATCGGGGACGTTTTTCTTGTAACTCGGTTTTCAAACGATCCAATAACAATGAATAATATGCACCTGTAATGGTTTTACCCTTTTCCAAATAGTCGATAAAGATTATTCCTTGCGAATCCCAAAAGACAGTCGCCATAACCTTCCCGGCCGAAGGAATTGTCTTCGCCTTTTTCGGAGCAGATTCCCCCTTGATAACCCATTGTTTAGACTGCTCTTTGGTCTCAGGAGTGTAGTGATGTATCCATGTTTCATCTACAGTGATGAAACGACGCTTAAAGTCCTGCGGATTTCGCTGAAACAGCTGCAAACCGTTCTTGCAACACTTCACACGACCTCGTTTTTGGTCGATCGTGAGCAATCGCAGCACCCACCTGGCGGATAGCTTTTTCATGTCCAAATGTTGGTGCAAAATATTATGTACCCGTTCACACGAGATGCCTACAGCACTAGTAATCTTACGCACTTTCACTCTTCTGTCATCCATCACCATATCATGGATTTTATCAATGATTTCTGGAGTGGTGACCTCAACAGGGCGTCCAGAACGTTCAGCGTCTCTTGTGCTCATATGGCCACTCCGAAAATTTTGAAACCACTTATAAACCGCACTAATCGAAGGTGCAGAGTCACCATAATGTTTATCAAGCTTCTGTTTAGTCACCTGAGGCGTTTTGCCTTTAATGAAGTAGTGTTTAATCAACACGCGAAATTTTTTTTCGTCCATTATTTGACAATCACTCGATTTCCTTGATTCCAACGATTGTCAAACACAAAGGAATAGACCGATATGGCTGAAACTTGATGTGTGTTCTTCCAAGAGGTGCTACTAATTAAAAATAACCTCGATATGCACCAGTGGTGCCATCTTTCGGAATTTACACGGACTTATCAAACGACCTCGTACATGTTATAACGCATTAAGCACTTTTAAGTTTGTAAAAAGTAGGATTTCTCTGTTTTATTACGTCATTAGTCAGTTTCTCTTACGATATCTGAGCAAGAAATGCCAATCAATGTTACACAACGAATTATTATTAAATTTTTAATAAATGAAGCGATTAGGTTTTCTAAAATTTTGACCAAATCTTAAGTACAGTTTAGGAATGAATGTTAGTCATAGGCGAAAATATACGATTTGGCAAAATCAATTTAAGATGTCAGACACCTTTTAGAAAATAAACTTTATGCTTGGCGACCAAAAATTTTAGTTAACCTTGATAATATTTTGAAATTGAAGCGATTAATAACCCTTATCGGACGTTAGCATTTTGTACTTAACTTTCCGCTAGGTCGCAGATATATTTGAGTGCTTATTGTAAGAGAAGAGTAACTAAGGTTATTTAATATAAAAAGATAGTTTTGTGCATAAAAATTATTATATTTACACTTTAAATGTCTTCGTCATCACTGTCGATTTCAATCCAATCTTCATTACAATCAAGATCAATTTCTCTTTCCACTTCGCTTTCCTCTTCACTTGAATATTGAATAGGGATCAATTTTTTTTCCTTGACTAAAATATAACACTTGTATCACTGTCTCCTTCATCACAAGAATTAAAATCACTTGCCGAATATTCAAAATTTTCATATATTTCACTACAACTATCACTGTTACTTTTCATATTGCTATAGTTTATTTATTTTTGGAGGAATAAAATATTATAATAGAAGTAAAATAATTGCTGAAATATGACAGAACGTATTGTCTGCTATCGTTATCGAGTAAGAATTAAACTGTAAAAACATACACTGTGTACATTCAGCAATGAGGACGTCGTTACTTGTTCAGTTTTGTCACTTCGCAAGTGACATACGACTGATAGAGTAAAGTTGTAATGCCACGTCAGAGGTGACATACGACCGATAAGGGTTAAAACTGAATATCAATGTGCTGTATTATTTAATTTTGATGAATACAAAAGTGAAGTCAGTAATCTGCTTTTAACAAAGAACAACGCAGGACGCATTTTCTTTTCTTTAAGACATATTAACGATGACAATTCTTTGTTAAATTAAATGGAATGTTCTGTATAAGCCACTATATATATATATATATATATATATATATATATATATATATAAATATATCTGACTTAGCTGTTTTAGATTACTATTTGTTTGAATCAGTAAAGAAATTTTTAGGAGATAACAAAATCTACAATATTAATGAGGTCAATAATGCAGAGTGGTTTTGACAAAGAATGAAATAGAAATATTTTTAAAAATTTTTATGAAATAGAAATCAAGAAACTACAAGGGGGTTCAACAAGTTCATTGCAATCAAAGTGAACTATATTGAAAAGTAGTATGTAAATTATTTTAATTATGATTAAATAAAATTTATAGAAACAAATTTTCATTTATATTTGAATCATTCTCGTGTTATGTACACACACACACATTTATATATATATATATATATATAAAATCATCCTCATCGTCATATTAGCTTACATCAGCCCATTGCTGGGTGAAAACATTATTGAGTGTTTCTATTCATTGGTACTTGGTCATACTAACCACACTGACTAGACGGGTTGGTGAAGATTTTTCATTCAAAGTTTACTCCCTTAGACAAGTTGTTTTCACTTCGACCTGTCGTATTTATGATCGAATACAATTTCCCGCAAGACAAGCAGTGATGCATGCCATTACATCATTGGTTGTTTATATATATATATATATATATATATATATATATATATATATATATATATATATATATATTCTCAAGTGTCAGTATAATACATTTCCAGATTTTACCCGCCACAGTTGTCTATTTTGTATATTTTGTTAGATATTTTTGAAGATTCTTTAGAAACATTGATCTATTGATATTCTACATACATGTTGTAGCTTATTTTATCTTTTTTTAAAAATCGTATTCATTCATGTATTATTTTAGGTAGTTCTTTTCTTATACCTTTGATATGTCTATCACTTATAAGCTGATTTGTCCTTATATCGCCTCTTATAATTGTTTTTATGTTTATTTATTTCAATGTTTTCATTCCTAACTACAGATTTTCGTGATACTCTTAGTCAATTATCGATTCTTTTTGCAGAGATTTACTAATATCATGTATTATGGTTGATTTTTTGTTCATTTGTGTCCCGATACTTTTATTTTTAATTTTGTTTCTTCTGGATGTTCGCCAATTACCCATTTCTGTTGACAAAAATCTCCTTTCACTATTCTACATTATTTTCCATACTTTGATGTATAATTATAGATGTATAATTTAAAATTGATTTAATATTCACATAAATAAACTATCATCCCAACATCATAATATTGAAATAGTGTTCAATAATGATTTATTACAAAAAATTTTTAGTCATAAGCTGAAAAATGGCAATGTCATCATTATCAGAGTGCTGTGTTATATAATCAGATTGTGTAACGTAGCACTCTAATGATAATAACATTGTCATCGAAATGTTAATCTACTGAAAAAAGAAATGAAATTATAAATAATTACTATTGAATAATTTTTTCAATATTTTATCATATTGAAGTGATAGTTTATTAGTCTGAAAGTAAATTCATCACATTTGTAAAATAAATAATGGTTTAATTTCCGTTTTATATTTTTTCTCGATTTTACAACACTGTCGAAATTATAAATAAAAAATGTGTGAAAAATATTATATTCGAGAAAAAAGTTTCTTGAAAGTAATATAAGAAGTATTTGTTTAATAAAAAAAGTAGTTTACCTAAAGGGATTACTAGGTTATCTAAACGAGCTTTTGTATGTAAAAGATAATATATTTTGAAATTCATAATTCATATTTGATATGATTTATTCTATTCTGGCTAGATTGAATCTTTTTTTTTAGATCAAATTTTATAAAAAATAAAATTGTCTTCTATTTTATTTATTTATAAGAAGTTTGAAATGTACTTACAATATTTTTTGTATTGAAATTAAATGGGAAAATAAAGAAAGTGATTTACGTGAGTGAGTGATTTATAATTGACAAAAAAATATTATTTCTTATAAATAATCTGGTATAATATTTTTTATGAAATGACATTTTTAACTACTTTAATCTCTCTCTCTCTCTCTCTCTCTCTCTCTCTCTCTATATATATATATATATATATATATATATATATATATATATATATATATATATATATATATATATATATATATAAACACACACACACACACACACTATAAAATGCTGAATGAAAGTTTAAGTACAGCTAGATACTGTTCGTAAATATCTAATAAGATAAATACGTGGGAGAATCAGAAGTAAAAATATATATGAGAGAAAAATAACAAGTTGCGTAATTTGCACAACCAAATAACCAAAGCACAAAGCATATTTTTAAATTTGTTTGTGCATTTCTGTTGTCTTTAGTCATGCATATAAAAGGCAGTACCTTAAAGTGTCTTGTCACTTGCACACGTAAAAAATAATGGATCTAATTATGATTACACCAAAAAAATACAACTTATATTAATATGTTTTTTTATTATGCAAAATATTTTAATTAATATTACTTAAGGTATTGTTAAAATAGAGAAATAAAGTTGTTTTGATTGATCCATTATTAATAACAGATTAACTACTTCAAAAGATTGTTAAAGACAATCTCAGATATACAGAAGATACTATTAAAATTATTGACAGTATAATCAGAAACAACAAATGTATTGCCTTTGGTGAAATTGCTTTGTAACATGATATTTGCTGTTATTAGCTAAGCAGTAATATACGTATGAATTTACAAAGCCTTTGAATACAATAATATATATAAGATAGTCATTCATAACATAATTTAAAATTATGATTAAACTAAAATCCATAATAAAGGACTCTATAGTAGGAATGACATAACAATTTGATTAGAAAAGCAAAACAAAATGTAATTGATTTTTTTTCATGCCAATATCTATAGCCGTATATATATATATATATATATATATATATATATATATATATATATATATATATATATAATTGATCTTTCAATAAGAGCGTTCGATCTTTAAAATTGAATAAAAAAGTTGTACGTAAGCTGTAGTGAAAATCTTTATTGCTGATTAAATTACATTCAACGCCACTGTGTTTTAAAAATAACATCGTTCAAATGACCTCCATGGTTTCGTTTCTCCAGGAGTCGATCCGAGAGACCCAATTTTGGATCACTCTTCCACATCAATCGGGTTGGATTTCAGCAATGGCTTGAATGATCTTGTTCTCCAGGTCGTCAATTGTTGCTGATTTATTGGCATACGAGGTCAGACAATTAAGTAATGTGAGAAAATTCAAAAATCGAGTATATTTAAAAATTAAGGTACATCGCTGCGATCCCCTTCAAAGTAGTCTCCTCCCGCATCTATACACTTATTCCAGCGAGTTTTCCAGTTTTCGTAACAATTCTGGAACACTTCTTGTGGGACCTCTCCGAGTACTGGAATCACAGATTCTATGGATATCTTCAACGGAAAAAAAATGTCGACCTTTGACGATCTTTTTTTTACCTCATATCTTTTTAATAGGAAAAAGTCGCAGGGTGACATGTCCGGTGAATAGGGCGGTTGTGGTAACTCGTTGCGATGCCTTTAGACGCCAAAAACTGAGAGACACTGAACGCACTGTGACATATTTTAAGCATTGTCGTGATGCAGAACCCTAGTCTTCGCGATCTCTAGACGCACTCTGAGCACTCTTTTCGTAATTTTTCGAGCACATTACGGTAGAATACTTGATTTACGGTTTGTCCAGGTGGTACGTTTTCTTTGTGAAATGGCCCCTTTGCAAAATAAGAAGCAAATCAACATGGTTTTCACTTTGGACTTGCTCATTCTCGCCTTCTTTGGTTTTGGTGCTAAAAAAGGGACAGCCACTGTTGGCTTTGTCGTTTAGTTTCGGGGTCATTATTTAAAGAACCAACTAATTCATCAACCAGTAATAGATTTTTTTTTTTTTACTATTAGAATCTTACACATGATGACATCACCAGTAATAACCAGTAATAAATATTCTCTGTTCCATTTTCGTAACATGCACTACTCGTGCTAAAGGAATTGTTATAACAAAACACTAAACAGCTGGCGATAGAAATGATCGTACGAGGGTGTTCAAAGAATCTCAATCGAGAGAGTAGAAAATCTGCTATTACGGTGGCGGAGTTAAAGGTTCGCAGTGTTACCACAGGCCGAGAAAAAAATCGGTCAATCTAATATATATATATATATATATATATATATCGGGTTAATAAATTCGTCTCTCATTCATTACTTGAAAAGATTGTAATAAGGTGTCAACCTCGTAAGCCAGAGACTTAACGTATCCCCCCCCCCAAAAAAAAAAAGTCAAAGATCATTAAGTCACACGATCTTAGCGACCAGTTGACATTATCTCTTCTTGAAAAAAAGCGATCTAGAAACTTTTCCTCCAATGACGCCATTATGTAAACCGCTGTGTGGAACGTAGGACCGTTTTACTGGAATTACATGTTGTCTATGTCCATATCATCCAATTCGGGTCAAAAAAAAATCAATTACTATCTCTCGATATTTTTTGCCGTTGAGAGTTACCTCCTCATCTTTTTATTTCAAAAGACGTATGGTTCGATGATGCCACAACCAAACAGTCAGTTTTTCTGGATACAAAGGAAACTCCTAGACTTATTGTGGATTGGTATCGTCCCAAATCCGATAATTTTACTTGTTTATGAAGCCATTCAACCAAAAATGCGCTTCATCACAGAAGATGATTTTTTCACCATAATTTGGCGATCAGAGCACGAATTATTATAATAAATTTTCACAATTTCGGCTGGTTGTTGAAACGTGTAGTGTAATTTTCCATGATTAAATGGCAGCTATGACAAAATACTAACGTCGCAGAATGACAGCGCATTTGTAATATTACAAATCTGGACAAATGCTTAGTCAACGTCAAACCGAGTTTCAGTGTGAAAAAGAGAATGTTATCTATATAGTGTGATATGAGAAGACCAATTTATTATGAACTTCTAAGTCAATAGAAACGATTAATTCTTAAAAATATTATTAATAATGGAACAATTTGAACAATGCAATTAAAAAAAGTTTCCAGGTCTTATTAATAGCAAACAAGACATCTTACAACATGATGACAGAAAGCCACGTTTTTAGCAATCAAAAAAAAAATATAAACTTGGTTGGTATTTTCTAACTACCATTTATTTTTTGTTCTAAAAAAATTATTAAATGGAAAAACATTGAATGAAGTTGGAGATATGAAAAGGAAACAGAATGAGATTTAGTTCCCAAGGACGAATCATTTTATCGGAGAGGAATTGAAAAGTTTCCATTAAAATGAAAAGAGGTTGTTAAATTAATGCAATCTAATATATATATATATATATATATATATATATATATATATATATAAAAAATTAATAAATTCGTCTCTCATTCAGAAAAATATAATTGAAAAGAACTGTTTGTTCTTTAATAAAGTAAAATTTGAATCAAAAAATCCATTATATCTTATTAAGGGAGATTTTATATATAAATAAAAATTTCGATAAATTTAATGTCTTTTATATCTATATATATATTACTTATATAAAGGTAGATAAGATTGAAAGTATTTACAAAAAGTATCAATTTAATTCAATATAATATGGAATTTTTATATTCTTCTTCCATGTATTTTACATTCAATTTAATAAATTTTCAAGTTCATTTTAATATTATTTGACTTGATTAAACTAAGTTGTAGTATACATCTGAACTGAATATTACGTAAATACGAATTTATATGTAAATGTAATAATATTCGTGAAGACGTGCACTTCCCATCTAATTGAAAAAAAATATACGGAGCTTGTGTATATAATATAAGAAATGTATAATTAAATAAAAACTTTGAATTAAAGTTTATTAACATATTTGTATATGATACATATAAGTTTCAATTATATGTTTTGTTCACTTATATTTTATATATGTAAAAGTGAATACAAAAAAATTATTTCTAGATTTATTGTTACTAATCTAACAATGTGATTTGATATTTATAGAAGGATTTAAATTCATTGATATTATCATTCTTTTCAGTGATATTAATATAAATATTAGGATTAAATGTTCGTTGGTAAAGAAATTAGCTATTTTATTTATGTTTTTATATACACTTTATGTTATTTTTGAAATAAAATTGTTTTATTTAAAAAAATTAATTCATTTTGTGTGCTACTTTCATAGTGTATTATATATATATATATATATATATATATATATATATATATATATATATATCCGGTATCCAAATCCGGTGTCCAAATTTGAGGTTAGAAAGTAAGTTGACTATTATTTAATGAAATGCCAAATATTCACTGTCATTATTTAACATTTGTTTATTAAAAAACTTGGGAAATTTTAATGATAAAACGCTACACGTTTGAACAACGTATTTTAATAGTGAAAATTCAGTATAAAAATTGTGAAAATTTTACATCAGTGCGTAAAATTCGTGCATTTGTTCATCGTAATCAAGTGCTTTCGGAGCCTGCTTTTCATAGCCTAATCGCGAAATTTGAACAATTTGGTTCTGTTGGAGACCATAGATCAAAAACATATGCTCGTAGTAGTCGTTCAACTGAAAGTATTGCTACTGTACGTAAAAGTGGTAAAGAAGACCCTCAAATATCGATTCGTTGAAGTTTACAGCAGTTAAACATCACAAGAAATGCACTCTGGATAATATTTTACGAAAAGATTTGCATCTTCATGTACATAAAGTCTAACTAACACAAGAACTAAAGCCAACTGTTCATTATTTGAGTTTTATGTTTGTTAATTGGTACCAAGAAAAAAAGGCAAAAAATGCTGATTTTTTAACAAAAATCATCTTCATTCACTTAAATAGTTATGTAAACAAACGAAATTGTCTCATATGGGGAAGTAAAAATCCAAAATCCATTGTTGAACAATAATTACATCCTCAAAAAATCATTATTTGGTGTGGTTTATAAACTGGAGGCATCATTAGTCCATATTTCTTTGAAAATGAGCAAAGTGTTCGTGTTACAGTTAATTCGGTGCTTTATCAAAGCATGATAACAGATTTTTTGTGGCCAAAACTTGTAGATATTGATATTAGTGACATATGATTTTACTAGAATGATGCCACAAGCCATACAACTTGTGCTGGAATCTATTTACTCACAACCAAATTTAATGGACGTTTAACTTCTCTTAATGATGATGTTAATTGGCAGCCTAGATCTTGTGATTTAACACTATTACTTCATATTATGGGGCTATTTGAAAGATAAGGTTTATGTCAACAAACTAGCAACAATTTAAGAACTAAAAGCTGAAATACTATCATCATAATCACCAGCCTATTTGTATCCATTGCTGAAGCTTCTCTCAAAACTTCCAATTCCAATTGATCCAATTGTTTTCTTTCAATCCATTTCGTAGAATTTTTTAATATCAAGTCACATCTTCATGAGTCTTCTCTGCGTCTTTTTATATATATAGTGGCTCAAATGAGATTGAAGAATACTAAAGGATAACAAAAAATAAGCAAGTAAATGTATGTTTGAAACCTCCAGCTTTATTTGGGCCACTCTATATCTAGGTTTTTAATCAATAATTTCTCTTATTAATTTGTGTAGTAGCGGGTAATATAAGCTGATAAGATGATAATATCATCATTAACATTATATATAAGGTACATAACAGGCGATGATTCTTCTCTCTCTCTCTCTCTCTCTCTCTCTCTATATATATATATATATATAATACATATTTAAAAAGCAGATAAAATGAAATCATTAAACCACTTTAATATTTATTAAAAAGAAGGTAGCAATAAGTTATAAATAGAATAGTGTGTAAATGATCAAAAAGGATAAAATATTTTTTAGAAAAAACAATAAGCAGACGACCATTAGACGTACATGACAAGAGAAAGCAATTTGTAAAGAATTTTGTCGCAAAGTTTACGCGAAACTTTGTAGAATTTGCTCGAAGCATGTTGGTTTTGTGTAGGAAATGGGATGAAGGTTAACTAAGAAACTTTTTGTAGAGAATTTCTCAACTGTAAAGTTCAGTCTTGGCCGCATCGTGTAAACAATCTTTAAACTGCATTTCTGTATTTTTTGTTTGCTGTTTATTTACTGCATCTAATATACTTAGAAACTGAAACTATGATTTTTTTATTTTTCATTTTTTCATTAAATTTTGTTTATATTTAAGTAATATTACGAAAACTAGATAATATTTTTTCTACGAAAAAAGTTTTTTTTGATTTGTTTATTTAAGCAACCAATACCAAAATAATTTGTCAGTTATTGTACAGTTTCATATAAAATTTGTTTAAAATTTTGTATAAAATTAATTAAATTATTTTTAAATATAAGGTTTTAGGTCAATTTGAATTGAATAATTCAATATAAAAATTATAAAAATATTATTTTTTAAAAATACAATTTTTAAATTAAATATTAATATTTACATCTGTTTTTTATTTTTACTATTTCAAGAGTACTAATAAAATCTTAAGAATTGGAAAAAATATAAATCGATGTCTTTATTTAACCAGCACTTGCTGATTGGAGACGTAGGTTTATGTCTTCATACTGAGTCATGCTAAAAAGTATATGTAATAAGAGTCTACAATTCATATACCGCTTTTGACAAATCAACAAAATTTTAATTCCCCTAAATGATTTATATTCTCTTTTCTGTGACGTCGTTGCATATTTGCTCTCACTAATTTTTTTAGCCTTTATATACATTTATAATCTGTAGGTAGTATTAAGTTGTATGAATATCTGCGAATTAACAGTTGATTTGTGTTTTGGTTCTTAAATTTCTCATCTTTACTGTGTATTTATTTATTGAGTATTGTATGTATTTTATTATATTATTTATTATCTGGTTTTATATATTTTTGAATATCCATATAAATTAGTTCAGTCTTATATTTCCCTTCAAGACGTGATATAGTAAGGTGAATTCAAATAAAATTACTGAGTTTTATTCAGATTATTTGTCGAATGGAATAGATACATTAATTAAATAAAGAAAATTGTCAAAAAAACATTTTTTTTAAAATTGTAACGATTTTTTAAAGTAAAATAATACTTAAGTAAACTAATACTCATAATTTAAGTAACTATCTCGATATTTATTCTTAATTTTTCAGATTAATGTTTTAAATATGTCCTTTAAACCCCCTGTAAATAGTCGTGATGATATTGCATCGGTTTATCTCACTCCTTTTATAATTTTAAACTTTCCTGTTTCTTTATGTACTTACTACACTGTGTAAGTGAGAACAGGTAGGGTGAATTAATCAAAAACTTTTCTTTTTAAACATGAAAGAATATTCGACTAAATAATATGAGAATTTCTTCTGAACTGACACCATCTTATTTTTATTTTCCTGTTTACTTTAATTATAATGTTCCTTGAATGTTAATGAGTTGTCTGAGATATACGTATTTTCCAACTTCTTATATTTCTGTTCCTTTTAATTCGATGTTTTGACCCTAAAATTCATTTAATAATACTTTCCTTCTGCTGAGGTTCATCTTAAGATATTTTTTTAATTTGCTTTATGTCATTCTTTTATTCTTTTTCAAGTTCATATGGATTTGTTGAGAAAATATTAAGCCATTAAATATAAAATGATCGTTTTCAAATCAAATGTTTAGCTTATTATATCTCAAACAAGTTTTACCAACTTAAGCTTGTTTATTCCAGCAGTGAAGAAGCTTGAAGAGAGAGTGACAATGAAATTGTGAAAAGTATTTTCCACAGCTTGTTGAGAATTTAATATTTTTCCTTGCTAGAAGTGATCCAATGCCTGGAAGAAGTGGTAGTCAGTTGATGTAACGTCTGGTGAATACTGTGGATGACAGAGAGTTTTCAAATATAGCTCCTGTAGTTTGAGCAGCATGTGATCAAGCAGTTTCTTGTAAAAAAAATTGCCTGTCTCTATTAACCAATTTTGGCTGTTTAATCACAAGCATCCTCATTACTTCATCCAATCGGTTCAGGTAGATATCAGCTGTTATCAATTTTCCAGATTTTATGAAATTGCAATAAATAACATTAGCACTAGACCACCAAATAGAAACCATAAACTTTTTTGGTGAATATTCGGTTTCGGTCTCTTGAATTGGCAATTTAGAAAAAATGCAATTGACTATTGTATTTGTTTAAAATAAATATACAAAGAATACATCAATTATATAATTATAATATTTTATAGACAATATTAAAATAATTGTATTTTATATTTTGTAATTATTTTTTTAATAATTCATATTGGTACATTGAGCCAGAAAGTACTACATGTGAGGCTCTTCTTATTTTACGGATTTCAAAAGGAATGAAAGTTGAATATTTGCGAGGAATTATAGCTAAAGAACAAAAGTGTTATAGAAAGATCAAAAGAAAATCGAGAAGAAACAAAATGAGAAGAGCCATAGTTAAAGATCTTGAGGAACAGTTAACTGTAAGTGAAATTGTTGAAAAAAGACAATTAAAATGGGTTGGTCACATGCATAGAATAATAGAGAATAGAATACCAAAATTGATACTAGAAATAAGACAAGAAAGTAGAAGAATAAAAGGAAGATATAGGAATATATGGTTTAATAGAATTAAGAATTGCACAGAATAGAAAACCGAATGCTTAAATAAGTGCTAGAGTCAAGACAAAAAGGAAATAGAATAAAAGGAAGATATTGTTAGAGTGAATAACATTGGGAATAGTAAAAGGAGGTAATGGTAGAGATGAAGAAGATGGTAATATATAGGAAGAAATGATAATAAGGGGTAATGGCTTATTCGATGTCTGAAGAGACATACATAAAAAAAAGAAAAAAATTAGTTATCATGATAAAAGTTATTAAAGTATTTATTTACAAAGCATTATTCAAATATGGTGTTTAAAATATTTTTTATAATTTGGTTCTGATCCTTTAGAACGATATTTTGTATAAAGTCCATTTTAATTTCTGTTAGTAGTCTTTTAACTCAAAATGAAAGAGAATCAGGAAATTAATTTTCATACTTTACATACGTACACACACACACACACACACACACACACACACATATATATATATATATATATATATATATATATATATTCTTTATAAAAATCTTGGGATCATTTCTTAAAAATAATTTCAAAACTACATTTCATTTTATTACAAAAAATTAGTTTGAACGATATCTTTCAAGGCGTTTTTATGAAGTTTGTTTGAATATAATTCCTTTTTGTGCCTAGATAGATAAATCGTTTTAACAGTTCAGTCTAGCCTGTAGATTAGTTTATGTTGTGAACGGCAATCTCGTGATATATAAAAATTAAACGGAACTCTATTACGATCTTAAGTGCTTCTTACAATTTAAGAATCTTTTAGCACGCTATGTAAAAGGCAAATCTTTTATCGTGAGATAATGATTCTTTTGATATTTTTATTCTCTGTTTTATACACAATATATACTACTGTAAATCTTCGAAACAAAACGTTTCCCATTAGTTAGGAATTTTATGTACTTTATATTCGAATATATTTTTGTTTACACACTCACATGCATACATACATACATACATATATATATATATATATATATATTTAAATATATATATACAAATACATATGTTTTCGTATAATAATTAAGGTTATAAATAAATAAATGTTCTACAATATTTAATTAGAGGAAATTTATACTTACGTGATAAGGAATACGATAATTTTTACGATAAGTTCAGTTTAAAAAATGTAATGCTTTTTGCGGTTAAAAAATTATATAAAATTTATATATTATAACAGTATATGCATTATATATATATATATATATGTATATATATATAAATGCATTATATATTATAAACATTGTTTATACAGAATATAAGATAGTTTTTTGAACGTTTTATTTTTCATAATTTATTTATATTTCTAAATAGAAGCAAATTTAGAAGTCAACGAGTGAAGCGAGTAGGTGACATAGCCTCTTGGTATATATAAAATGATGCATTTAATTATTGACATGTAATTATTTTTTTAAAGTTTGATTTAAATCAAAAAAAATATCTAGAAATTATTTTTTATTGATTTTTTGATAAAACTTAGTTTACATGTTCTTCTAGTTAAAATATTTTATTTAAATATATAAATAATAATAAGGAATAAAATATAGGTTAATTATACCAGTGCGAACGTTCTTTTTATCATATATATATATATATATATATATATATATATATATATATATATATATATATATATATATGCATATACACATACCCAGATATACACATTGTACCAAAAACAAAATAATCAATAACATATTTCAACTGTCCTTATAAATTACAATGTGTCAACCTTTCAGAAATACTTGAAAACACAAGTTTCATATCAAATTACATATAAACGTGATCTGTTAACGAAATGAATGTAAATCGTGCGTTATTAATACATTATAAATAGTAGACAAATTTAAAATCAATGTTCATGTCTTATAAAAGGTCAACTAGTATATTCTACTCTAAGTAGTAATACCAAAAAAATTAAAAAATCATGTAAAAAGGAAATAGCCAGAATTAGAAAAATATAAGACAAAAGTGTTTAGAAATAATTGAGTAAATATGTAATTATAAAAATTAATGTTATATTTAACACATGAATTTTCATCCGCAATACCACAATATGTTATGAAGTGTTCAATAATCACTTATTGTTAATTTTGTTATTTATAACAACAATGGGCTAATATGCATTTAGATGGTGATGCCATCATCAGAGTCTTTTTTTTATAAAGCCTAATAAAGGCTCTGATAATGATGGCATAGTCATCGAAATGGCAATTAGCCCATTGTAGTTATGAACAATAAAATGAACAATAAGTTATTATTGAACACTTTATTACATTATTTGATGTTGAGGGTGAAAATTCCTTTTCGTTAAAAGTGAATTTGCTACAGTTTCAAAACAAAACAGTAATAAATGTTATAATTAAAAGTAGAAGCTATACTCTTAAGATGATAGAACGGTCGCTGAAACACATGTTATTAGAAAAAATAAAAAAATAATTTAATATTTGACATTCTTATAAAATCTTATGACGTAAAATTTGTATGATACTATAAAAAGATAAAACGTAGTTTTTGTTTTGTATCTTCCAGTCAATCTCTTCTAATTTTATAACAATATGAATGTTAAATATTTGTATTTAATAACATATTTTCCACGAAAATAATAAGATATTTCTTATTATTTTCTAATATTTTAAACTTGTTTCTGTTTTATATGGGGTCATCCAAATGTGACGCCTAAATTTGTGTTTTATTAAAAAGAAACAAAATAAACTATACATATGTTTCCTTATACACCACCATATACACATGTTTCTTTTTGATAGAACACAAATCTAGGCGTCATATTTAGATGATACTATATATTGTATTTTAAAAATTCAAACATAGAGCATTATTGATTTCATAATATAAGAATTTATTCCAAATTAATACTGTCCCATTTTTATTTTTCTGTTTATTAATCAACGAATATTTCTTTTGATTTAAAAATTTGTTTTAAATGCACACATTTTTTATTTTTGTATTTATATTCTTTTTAATTCGATTTTTATCTGTGTATAAATTCATTCTATATTTTTGTGTATTGCTGTGATTTATCACAAGATCATTCTTTTAGTATACTTTGTCTAAATTTTTATGTTTTTTTATGTATATGTTTTATATGTCATAAAAATTCTATCATCCACTGTTTTATACAAGATGGCTTAAATATAACTGAAGAATAGTAAAGAATAATAAATAATAAATGACAGTAACCAAGTAAATGTCTATTTAAACCATATCATTTAGTCAACCAGGTTTAGTCTCATTTAGGTTACCCTATATATATATATATATATATATATATATATATATATATATATATATATATATATATATATATATATATATATATATATATATATATATATATATATATATATATATATATATATATATATATATATATATATATATATATATATATATATATATATATATATATATATATATATATATATATATATATATATATATATATATATATATATATATATATATATATATATATATATGTATGTATGTATGTATGTATGTATGTATGTATGTATGTATGTATGTATGTATGTATATGTGTGTATTTATACACATATCAGCTTCTTTATATTTACTTACGGATGAAGATTTCTTCCAAAATTTTCTACTTTCAGCGATTTATTGTGTTTCTCTTCTATTCTACAGCAACAAATTTGATCATGTTTTTAACCAATTTATCCATAAGACTTTTCTTCTTTGTGTATTTTTCGATTTTCAGTTAATAATTTCTCTTGTCTTTTGGTAGTATTATTTACTTCTTACTATAAGAACGACTCATTAGAATTTTTACTTTTAGAACTTTTTTACTTTTAATGTAATGTGTGTCAATTTGTTTTCTTTAGACTCGACTCATTTCTCTTCTTATCTTTACTAATTTTTTCTAATATTTATATGCTTCGCTGTATTGTTTGAGATCCATAAATTATTCTGGCATTTGAGAACAATGTTTCATTAACATACATACTATAAATACAAATAAATAACGTGAAGGATTTTTTTTCCTTCAAATATAGAAGAATATTTGATTTCATGATATAAGTATTTCTTATAAACTTACAATGCTCCATTTTTATTCTCCTATTTACTTCATTTAGTAATATTAATTTGTATATATATTGTAAAAGCTATATCAATCTTCTGCTTCCCGAAAGTCTCATAAAATATCACAAGCTCTACTTAAACGTTTTTCAAAAATTCTTCCTTTGTTTCCTCTCCGTGGCTAATCTTATCCAACAATCACTTTCACTATATTTTATATTTTTATCACTCTATATTTGATAGGACCATTTTCTCGATCGTTTTTTTAACTCTTATTTGCTACTCTATAACGATTTTTGTCCATCTATTATCTTTACTTCTTAATATATATCCTGTCCATGTCTATTTCATCGATTTTATTTGTTTTATTATTTCAGTTTTTCTTGTCTGTTCTTATATCTATTTACAAATTTTCCAGTAACATTTACAAATTTCCAACATATATACGTACATACATACATGCATATATATATATATATATATATATATATATATATATATATATATATATACATATATATGCATAGTATTTACACATACGAACACACACTGGTATGCTTACATATAACACGTTTTTCTATTTACCTTGCATAACTGCTTGTTCAAATTAAAGCAAGAATGTATGTTAGTTCAAAGAAACATTTGTATGTCATACTTGTGCAGTTAGTAGTATGTTTATGTGTAGTAATTTGCAATTTAGAAGAGCAAAACATGACAACTATTTATATTTGTTATGTTATTACATTGTTACGAATTCATAATGTTGTTTTGTTATAGGGAATGTTATTTTTTTATTAAAAATATTAATTATTTAATAAGGGTGACATTTATATATACATACATACATATATATATATATATATATATATATATATATATATATATATATATATATATAGTTTTCAAATAAGCGCTTCAGAAGTTTGAATGGAAGTAGAATAAAAAGTATTTCATTAATTAATTTTTTATTTTTAAATATATTCTATGGTATTAATGATGGAAGGTAATTTCACTTATATAATCACCACAACTTCGTTTGAAATAGTACATTTATTTAGACCAACTTTAGTCACTCTTTCAAATAATTGTGGTTCAATTTCATGAATTACACACTAAATGTTTATTTTTAATGTTTCTGTTGTTTGTGGTTTATCAACATAAAACCAATGATTTTACATAATCTCACAGAAAATAATCCAATGAAGTTAAATCACATGATCCTAGTGCCCAGTTGATTGATCCATTTTGTGAAATAATGGACTCAATAAACTTTTGTTTCAGTAAGTCTATTGAAGTTTTTACAATTTCTAAGCGTTATTAAAGTGTTAAACGTTTCATGATAATTTGTTAAATTATACTGAATTGAAATGCCAAAATAAGCTTAAAAAATTTAAACAGCTATCAATATTCTGTCATTCTTATTCGAAAATCTTACATATGTATATAATGTTGATTAGAGAGTTCATCGTTCTTTTTTTCGGATTTTTCTTAATGATATTTTACTAATTATTCTTATATATAATTTTGTGTTATTACTTAATTTTGGTCTTAATAAAATGATTATATTTGATGTATTAAAAATTTAACATTGCTTGAATGACATAAAGTTATATATTTTAATCATATTAAATAATTAAACATTTCAAAAAGTTCCTAAATTTTTAGTTAAATTTATATTCTTATTGATATATGAATGAAATATTTTTTATCGTGCTGTTTAAAGTAAAAGATTCTAAGTTTTTAATTATGTATCTTATAATCGAAATTTTTACAAGTTTTTTTTCTAAAATTTTAAAAAAGGTACTATGGCTACGAGATTTTAAATGACAGAGAATTGATACTGTTTGTTTTGGAACGGTGGTAAATTCACATACACACAAATAAATTATTACTTCCAATACCACAAAATATTTAGTGTTCAATTATCATTTATTACTCACTTTGTTATGTATACAATAGGTTAATATGAATTTCGATTGCGACACCATCATTGCCAGAACCTTTTTTATAAAATCTCATAACAATGAATTATTTGTATGAAAGAATTGATAAGTGTTAGTTTCGTGAATTAATAAAAGAAGAAGGAACTTCTTGTTCGATGGTTATATTAAACAATGAGAACAACTTTTTTCAATGAGATACTATGACGATGATGGTCTTGCTGTCGAAATTTATATCAACAAATAAAGTTTACAATGAGTAATTAATAAATAATTAAAAAAGTTGTATTGATATCAACGATTCATTTGTAGTAAAAATAAATGTTATCAATTAAGATGAATTTTATTGAAAAAAAATAATCTGAAAGATTTATTTTTATTTCATATCCTGATTTAATATATATATATATATATATATAATACATTTTATTATCTATTATTATATTCTTTATATTAATAAAGAAGAAAAACGTAAAAAATGAATAAATGTATCGAAAAATCAGATAAATTAGATCATTAAATATTTCAATTTCGTATATAATTTTATAACAGTCCAATGAACTGAAAATAAATTACTATATAATGCGTCAAGTTCTGAATATCTTCCTGTATTTGGTATTAAGGTTGTCATTCTTAAAAGTTCAATGACACTTGAAAGAGTGTGGATGTATGATTTATATATTCGCAGTTGAAATGGAAATAAACTGAGAATAATTTTCATTCAGACTGCATATAATGTATTTCGACTATCATGGTATTATATTTGTGCAAAATGCGTGTACGTTAAATGAATAATCGATAATTGGAGAACGTCTATCGGACAATAATAATCATATCAATGCCTGTAAATTATTTGTTTATTGAAATATATATTTATATTACTTTACAGTTAGAAAAAATTATAATATAAGGTTGTGCAAAAAAAGAAAACAAACTTAATTTATAAAACAATTTATCTTTAGTCATGAATATATGAATAGAAGGAAATTAACAATATATATATATATATATATATATATATATATATATATATATATATATATATATATTATTCGAATATAAACATTGAAAAAAGCAGTTTAATTTATAAAAATGAAAAAATCACAAACATTCTTTTTAACAAAATGCATAAAACATTATGGCATTTGAATACGGAGGATACTGCCAATGTATACTTTGATGGGAGTACTATCATCGCTGAAATGTAAGCACTTGATAGTTATTCTATGCTGGTGTGATAACATTTTATGAGTTTTATGTAAGAAAATATTTCACAGTTGGCTATTCTGGTTCGTTTTTATAAAATATACTTTTATATTTATTATTCTGTAAAATATGAAATGTTCAGATTGATTATTTTAGTATCGTACTTACTTTTTCTGATTTACTTCCTTTTTAGAAATCAATTTTTTACATTAAATTTAAGCAAAAGTTATTTAAACCTATACTTTTTATCATGCGCGAATTTTCATATTTTTTTTTGTTGCGATATACGAATCTATGTTACACGAATACTGCGTTATAACTATATATATATATATATATATATATATATATATATATATATATATATATATATAGAGAGAGAGAGAGAGAGAGAGAGAGAGAGAAAGAGAGAAATTCATGTTAAGAATAACGAGTAAAGATAAAAAGATAATCGAATGGATCAGAAAAAATCAAAAATTATTGACATTATAGCAAATGTGGAAAATTTAACACTAGATATATCAGTCAAAATGACCAGTTTCAAAATTCCATTAAGAAAAATGGAAAATAAATTAAGGAAGCTACTATTAATACAATTTATCATATTTAATTTCAATATTTAAGTGAAAAATATAATTTATTATTATTAGAAGCTCTTTGTTTATTACTGCTTGTATTAATTGATTAAAAATTACAATTTTTTTGGCTAAATACCAACCAGTCAAAATAACCAGTTGGTAGAGATAGGTTTATATCAATTCTTAGTATATCTAATGTTAAAATAAAAATGTTATATAGCAAGAAAAGAAGATTATTGTGATAGGTAAGCGAAATTATTGATTAGAAGCGTAGAAATATAAAAAGATCAGGAAACGATCCATGGACAAATGGAACAGAGATATAGGAAAATTCGTCGGAATGAATTAGAAGAGAAAGACATGGATCAATCGAAGTTGTAAAAATTGGGACTGGCCTTTATTTAATAGTGGATAGAAAGAGGATGATGATACTCTCTTTCTATCCCTCTCTCTCTCTCTGTATATATATATATATATATATATATATATATATATATATATTAGGTTGTCACGAAAGTCATGACGTATTTTGACTATGTTTTTTTCAAATGTCATTTATTTATATAAAGTGCAAAGTTTAATCAATAATTTATTCGTCATTTTGTTCGATGACCTTTTGCCATTTTTCGGTAAAATTCATAATTCCACGTTATAGAAAGACCTGTCTTTATCAGTGAAAAACTGGATAAGATGCTGTTTTATAGCTTCATCGGAATTAAACGATTTATCACACAAGGAATTTTGCAAAGACCGAAATGTGCGGAGGTCTGACGGTGCAAGATCAGACGAGAACGATGGGTGTGGCAACATATCCCATCCAAGCTCCAATAGTTTTTGACGGGTATCTAAACTTGTGTGTGGTCTCACGTTATCATGCTGGAACACAACTCCTTTACGATTAACGAGTTTTGGACGCTTATGGAGGATGGATTCGTTCAACTTGTCTAATTGGCGACAATACAAATCAGAATTGATTGTTTCAATCGTTGGTTAGAGTTCAAAATACACGACATCCTTATAATCCCACCAAATAGAGAACATGATTTTCCTTCGATGAATACTTGCTTTCGATGCTGTTTGAGCTGACTTATCGGCTCTGGACTATTTGCGTTCCAGTTGTTGTATACGATCCATTTTTTGACAACAGTTATTATAAGCTTCAAAAATAGATCGCTTTCTTTACGTTTAATGAGTATATCACTGATGTTTATGCGTGCAGTCAAATGAACTTTTTCGAGTTCATGAGAAATCCAAATATCGAACTTGTTGATGTATTTCAGCTTCTTCATGGTCGTGAATGCTGGAATGATGAATATTTAATGTTCCTGCAATCTCATGTCGTGTAACGCGGGTTTGGCTTAAACAATGTCTTTATTTTGTCATCAACCTCGATTGGCCTTCCTGAGCCAGGAGCGTCGTTAACATAAAAATTACCAGCACGGAATTTTGCGAACCATCGTTGGCACTGACGTTCTTGTTAGGACATGGTCGCTGTAAACTTTGCCAAACTTATCACAAGCTTGCCGTGCGTTCTTCCCATTACGGAAATAAAACAGTAAAATATGGCGAAGGTGTACAGTTTGATCTTCTATCTTCAACTTATTATAAAATCTATAAAATTCAACCAAATCACTCAAATTTTTTATCTAAATTAAGACAGAAGTGTCAGCTATTAAATGATTTAACAATAATATTGATACAAATGGCGCTTCTACTATAAAAAATAGACTAGCGACATCTATTGCAAAAAACACAGACTTAGGTGACAACTTAATACACACACACATTATACATCATCATCATCGTCATTTTAGCTTATATTAACTATCTGTTAAGAGAAAGTTTCATAGAATGTTATCATTACTGACATTATCATACCTGACTGGCTGACCTGGCAGGTTTGTTATATAAATACATATACGTATATTATGTATATATATATATATATATATATATAGGGTCATTCAAGTGTGACGTCTAGATTTGTGTTTTATTAAAAAGAAACTATACACTTGTTTTCCTATACACCACCCTATATACATGTTTCTTTTTAATAAAACACTAATTTAGGGGTCACATTTCGATGACCCATTATATATATATATATATATATATATATATATATATATATATATATATGTATGTATATATGTACAAATTTGTGTGCATATGTTTGCGTGCCTAACTATGTTGTGTTAAATATTTTTTTTCTGTGACAGTATAATTATTTGATTAAAATCCAAGATTTTATAATATGTTTGTTTAAGTAGAATGTAAACACGGTCAGTTATAATAATATCAAGTTAGTAATACTACTAAATTCTGAAAAAAAGCTTTTCCGAGAATATCCTTTTATATCGCTAACTCAATCTCTGACCTATGGAAAGGATGAACGTGGCTTTTGTAACATACAATGTACTGGACTCACCTAAAACCTCTATAAGTACATTATATACGTATAAAACTGAATTACAATTTTCCTATAATGTCTAAGAGAACTTCGTTATTGCTTTTATAGTTGATACAAATTTTTACTTAAATGGAAAAGTTTATGAATAAATTTAATTTCGATATTGAAAATGTTATTTGAATTGTAGTAGTAATTTGTTGATATTCGTTTAAATGTATTCACTTGTATCTATCATCTTGTTTCATTAATAATCGGAAAATAATTTTATCAAGCTGAATTATAATAAAAACTTATTTTATAGAATACAAAATGTTAAAAACAAATTATATTAGATAAAGTTTGAAATGTTTTACATCAATTAAATTAAAATCTGAAAGCATAGTTCAAAAGTCACTTTTTGATTTTTTTTTATTATATCATACTTTTAACAAAATGAATTCAAACATAAACTTCAACTAGAAAATTATTAAATAGCTCAATTATTTTATAACTAAGTATAAAAAATTCCATTTATTAAATGTGCTCTTTGTATGCGTTCAAAAATTCAAATACTATTTATAGTGTTGCTACTTTATCTAAAACTTTAGATGAAATAATATTTCTTCAGTAATATTTTTATTCAGTATCTGGTTTAATATAAATTCACCTTACACACACATATCATAATAATTACTATCAGTCTCTTTTCATCAACTGTTAGATAAAGACTTCTCTTAAAACTTTTCTATTTAAGCGATTAAGTACCATTCTTCATTTCATTCTGACGAATTTTATTGTCTCTATCTTATATATCCGTAAGTTACTTAGTGGATCTTTTTATATTTCCAAATTTCCAATCAATAATTTCTCTTGTCCATTTTCTCGTCTCACTACATAATCGGGCAATTTCTATTTCAAACTTCTCACTTTTTCTATATCATTCATAATTTTATTTTCTTCTAATTCATTCATTTCTCTTTCTGTCTCTTCGTGTTAATCTTAACATATACTTTTTCAACCTTCTTTTTAATGAATGAAGTTACTGAATTTTGCTGGAATTAAACATCTATATCCCTCTGTTTTTAAAGATAATAGTTAGGATTGATTGATATTTTTTAAAAAAAATCCAGGGTCTTCACCCCTATTTACTTTTCTCATCGACCCTCAAACTTATTTCTGTTTAGCAATCTACAAAGCATCATTAATTTATTTTATAAAATTTGTAGTTGTGTTTTTATAAAACTTCAAGAAAGTTCAGAAGTAATATTTTCACATCAGGCCGAAGGCAAAACACCATTTTTTTAAAAAATAGAAAGATATAGATAAATATTCGACTTATTAATATGATAATTTATTCTAAATTAACATCTTTTTATTTAATTATTCACCTTATCTATAAATGTTTTATTTAAATAAATATAATTTTTATCTTGCTAAAGTTTATCATGAGACCAATTTTTCGACTTGGCTTATCTGTTTCTTCTATTCATTTTTTTAGTTCATCTGAGCTTATTGAGAATATAACAATAATATCAATAAACGAAATATATCTTTATTTACTTTTATTTTATCATACTTCTAGTCTTCTCTCAAACACTTAATATAATTAAGCTGTAAATAATTTTAATGGCATACCATTGCCTTCTTTCACTTCTTTCATAATTTTAAATTTTCATCTACTTTTATGGAGGATATAATATTTCTATAAATATTTCCTAACAGGTTAATATACGTTTCTTCAATTTATTTATTCTACAATGCATTAGATATTACTGATGTATTCATTGAATAGAATATTTTTTCATAATCTATAAATATAAAACAGTGGTATTTGGTAATTATTACACCAGCTGATGACTTTTCTTTCTATTTTAATGTAATCTATTGTATTTAATTCCTTTTAAAAATGTGCTTTTATATATATATATATATATATATATATATATATATATAAAGTAATCAATAAATAATTATTGAACACTTTTTCAATAACTTGTGGTGTTGAGTTTATATTTCATTTGTGTGAAAATATTCAATTTTTAGAAAAACACTGTCTATCATTTTCAGTTTTACAAATTTAAATATTATATACATTACCTTAATTAAAGAAATTAATCAAATATAATTTATTTGATCATAAAATATATATTTCAATACAAAATTATTTAAAAATTTTACAAGCGAAAAATGTGAGCCAAAATTTCTTTATATAAAACAAATATTGAAAATGGAGAATAGTTCTGATTTTCTTCTGCAGCGGTTTAAATGATTCGTCGCAAATAAATATTTAAGTAGGTAATAGTTAATTCATAACAAATCTTTTAACGTTGAAAAAAGCTTGTGTTTAGAGTTTACCGCTCATACATTTTATCTCAAATGAAAATTTAATCAGATAAAAAGGTTTTATTATTTATTTATTATAAAATAAAACGCAAAATTCAGAATAAAAAATATTTATTTATTTGTGTATACATCGTCAAAAGGAATATTGATACAAGTGTATATTTTATGTATATACATATATACATATATATATATATATATATATATATATATATATATATATATATATATATATATTTGAACTGCCAGATGAAATTTAAAAATATTCATTTAAAACTAAACCAACCGGTACATACATATTATATAGAGTACATAAAAAATATTCTTTCATGTATGCGCTGCGGTGTTTCTGCTTCTAATCTCGTGCAACGGAATTTTTTTCTTATCAAAACAAATAAATTGAGTTTACATCACATGAACTCGTGTTAACATGATATATATATATACAGGGTGGTAACTTTTATCTGAAAAATACATTGAAATTTTGTTTTAATGTTTAAACTACTTGCTAGTTAAGTATTGGTGCCTGTGAGATATTGTTTCTTATGTATTTTTTATAACTAATATGTAGATTTGTACAAGTTTCAAGTCAGTACAATCACTAATATTTAAGAAAATAGGAAAATATAAAGACAAGGGACGAAAAATACTGTTAGCTATGAGTAAACTACTTTTATTTACACTAGATATATCAAAACTTGATATAAACCTATCTCTACCAACTGGTCATTTTGACCAGTATTTAGCTGAAAAAATTGTAATCTTTAATCAATTGGTGCAAGCAGTAATAAAAAAGAGCTTCTAATAATAGGAAATTGTATTTTTCACTTAAATATTTAAATTACATGATATGATAAATGGTAGTAATAGTAGCCCTCTCAATTTATTTTTCATTTTTCTTAGCTTAATTTTGATACCAGTCATTTTGACCGGATGGTATATTTAGTTTTAATTAAATTAATAAAATTTATTGTCGCAAAATCCTCAATTTCAATTATTCATATTAAAACAATGTGTAAAGCTTTAATTTAAAAATAGGTTAATACATTATGCAAATTTAATTATTACTAATAATTAAATAATATCCCGCACGACAACTTTTTTAGTATAGTATATTAATAAGTTTTTCCATATTCTTTGTAATCCTAGAATTTTGCTATTTTTTAAAATATTATTAACCATACTGATTTCTTTACTTATTGATTTGTCATAAAAAATGCATAAAAACAATAATTTACAGACTTCATTACTTAACTGATAACTAGTAGTTTGACCGTTAAAAAGAAATGTTAAAGTATTTTCATATAGTACAGATATAAAAATTGCGTAAATTGAGTCCGTCAGTACAATAGAAAAAATATTGGAAATATAAGCTAGTATAAGTTGTAGAAACACATATTTATTTCACATAGCTTAACAAAAAAATAATGACATTTTAGAAAAAAAAGGAGGTAAATTTTATTCGATGTCACTATCGCTACTGTAATTCAAAACAATCAACCTTTTATATATTTATATCGTGCTTTTATACGTTCAAGTAAGAATTTGCGTCACTCTGATATATAATAAATTTCATGAAAAATTATATAAAATGAAATCTATCTGACCGCGTATAAAAAGTGCTGCGTAAATCAATACCGCGTAAAAAAAACTCGCGTAAAAAAAGTCCCGCGTAACTTGAGGGACGGGTATATATAATCCTTAATAAGTTTGTATTACTTAAAGTTGCATTTTTATGTTTATTAATTTTTGACATTTTTCATCTTCATTTGATTTTTAACTAAAGTTCTAGTAGTGAATTTAGATACTTATTATTAGTTTTGGTTTATTTATATAGGGTTATTCAAATGTGATGCATTGATTTGTGTTTTAATAAAAAGAAACATGTGTATAGGGAAACATGTGTATAGTGAAACATGTGTATAGTGAAACATGTGTATAGGGAAACATGTGTATAGTTTATTTTGTTTCTTTTTAATAAAACACAAATATAGGCGTCACATTTGGATGACCCTATATATCTTCATTTTTTTAAAAAAATATGGTTCGTTTCTGCCTCCATATTAATGTGAAAATTTCGTTTCAAAACTTTTCCGAAGTTTTCTGAGAATTATTGAAGTACAAATTTTATGAAATATTAAAATTAACAAAATATGGAAAAAATAGATTTCCAATCAAACTTTTTGAACAGATTTTCAAGTAAAATAAATTTTAATTATATTATTATTATATATCACATATATCAATATATATATATATATATATATATATATATATATATATATATATATTAAATGTCGTCTACACAGAATCATCAACATAATTTTCTAAACGTTTCATTTTTCATAACTTATTTATATTGTCAAATAGAAGCCATTTCTGGGGTCGACAAGTAAATCGATTAAGGGGTGGAGCTCTTGGTAACATAAAAAATAATTTCAGTTTCTGTTCAAAAAATGTTTATAAACTTTATTATTGTACATATGAACTAATTTTTGTTAAGGATAAATATTGTTTTTGGATGATTCTTAAACTAAAAATGATATATAAACATAAATATATTATAGTATTCGTTTTTTATCATTAAATATAAAATAATAAATAAAATTAATACATAATTTTTAAATCATTCAATTAAAAATAAAATTCTTTTTAAATTAGTTATATAGTTACATTATAAAATATCTGATTTAAAAATTGCAATTAAAGTTGCTAATTGCAAAGTTAATAAAGACATAAATGTTTAATTTCATTCTTATAAAAATAATAAAAAATGAATTAAATCGTTCAATAAAGCTGATAAATGGAAGTTACAAAAGTTAGAGCTAAAGTGAGGGGTTTGAAATGAAAATAGGTCGTTGATATAGTAAGAAGAGAAGACCACTGATAAACAAGAGGAATTATTGATTAGGAACTTAGATGTATAAAAAGGCTCAGAAGAGATTCATAAGTAGATAGGACAGAAATATAATAAAAATAGTCAGAATGGACTAGAAGAAAAAGGCATTGGGTTGGTCTTAGTAAAAAAAAATTGGGAATGGTTTTTATTGAGCAATAGACAGAAAAAGGCCGATGATGAAGATATTATATATATATATATATACTTATATATACACACACACACATATATATATATATATATATATATATATATATATGTATATATATACATATACATATGTATGTATGTAATTATATTACGTACAAGTTTATATCGATTACTGACAAGATTGTTTTATGTCTTCTTACATTGTATAACAAGTAAATATTGTTTGTAAAAATAAATACTGTTATTGATATAATAAGTAAATATTATTATATTCTTTTATTAAACATAAATACTTCCTATTGACATAAATATATGATCCCACCACAAAAGTAACGATAGACATTGTTCAGAATTTCATTTATAAACACTGCATACACGAATTTTAATTCAATGTATAGCTTGGTTTCTTCTTTTATAACAAAACTAGTCGTGTCCTATCCTGTTCTGTGTAAATTTGTGTAATTGTGAAGTAAACAACGGTGTGTTTGTAGACTGTTACGAAAATAGAGCAAGGTTATACCATTAAATTTTACGTTAAATTCTACTAAAGTGCATTGGAAACGAATGAAAGGTTGAAAAGACTTTTGAAAGCTAGGTTTTCTAGTCAACTTAATTTTATAAAGGCTATATTCAAACTGTAACATTAAATCAAAGTGTTTAACAATTGTTTATAACTTATTATTATCCATTTGTATTTTAGATTTTATTATTATTACATTAAATGCATAATTAATTGTAACGAACAATAAGTAATACGAATTATGATATTCTCAAATTATACTCATGATTAATTTTTGATTTGAATAAAATAAGTGGTCTTAAGAAAAATAACTATAGGAATAGTTACTATAGGATATATAATAATTAATTATTCTATATATTAATAGTTATATTAATAATTCTATATATTAATGTTACGATTAAAATTAACGTAATTTTATTAACCAAAAACTAGGGTTATAAGAAATAAAGAAAAAATATTATTTGTTGTTTTGGAACTGTGGCTGATTCACTTTACACAAATGAATTTTAACCCCAACACCACAATAAGTTAGTGTTCAATAATCACTTATTGTTCACTTACATATCGGCTTTATATCGGATTTAATTACTTATTGTTAACTTATAATTACATTTGAGCGAAGAAATTAAGCAAAAACGGCCGCATTTGGCTAAGAAGAAAGTGTTGTTTCATCAAGACAATGCACCAGCTCACAAATCCGTTATTGCAATGGCCAAAATTAATGAATTAAAGTTTGAATTGGTACCTCATGCACCCTATTTGCCAGATTTAGCCCCCTCGGATTATTTTCTGTTCCCAAACTTGGAAAAATGGCTCAGTGGTCAAAGATTTCTCAACGATGAAGAAGTGATGTCGGCAGTAAATGGGTATTTTGAGGAGCAAGACAGTTCTTATTATAAAAAGGGTATCGAACTTATTGAACATTGCTGGGAAAAGTGTATAGAGCTGAAAGGAGATTATGTTGAAAAATAAATATATTTTTTTTCAAAATTTTTGTGTTTTCTTTGTTGGGTCGGATACTTCTGGGACCTCCCTCGTATATATATATATATATATATATATATATATATATATAAATATATATAAATATTTATTTATATATATACATACATACAAGCATACAAATGTAATTTAAACGATGCTTTTCCAAAACTAAAGAAGTTTAAAATTAATAAATTAAAATTAAAGTCATCTTAAAAAGAAATTTTAATACAATTATTCAATACTATACACACACACACACACACACACACACATATATATATATATATATATATATATATGTTAAGTTTTCACTATGTGTGAATTATACTTGCATTAATGAATATAACTAGTGATTGTTTAATACAACTTAATTGTGATTGTTTCTTGTTGTCTTCTTCAATAATGTTTTTTATAGTGACACCACACTTATCTTTCTAACCTATCGGTAAGAGACTGTAAATCTGATTCGTGCCTTGAACTCGCTGATTCAGCAGTCTCGAACAGTATCTATTTGCTACTTTTAGCTCAAGCCACTTCACCATGTATGAACTATCGTACATTATGAGTCATAGACCTTTATACCCGACACTCAATGAAGTAACCCTTGCCTTAAAAAGCATTGTGCAGTGGCCACTCGATATTTTTCCAATCGGAGATTAAACAAATATATATATTTATATATATATATATATATGTATATATACGAAGTCGTTTGATAAGTATGGCAAAAAGTAAGAAAAACTAAATTGAAAAATTTAATTAAATTAATTAATTAATTAAATTAAACAATAAATAAATTTACTATACTTATCAAACGACTCTCGTATATTTATACAAACACACACACACATGCATATATATATATATATATGTATATATTCGACATAAACCATTTTTTATTAACAGGTGACTAAAGGCCTTTTCAAAAAATACTACTTTTAACGACTAGTGACTTACTCTTCCATTGCACTTTAAAAATTTTCTTTATTCAGTCTGTCCATATAGGCTTTCACCTTTTTAATTTTTTTTTGTTTCCAGTCTACAATTTCTATTATTTATTAATGGTGGGTTTTTTTGCCAAATGACAGGCTCATTTAAATTTCAAATTTTTCACTTTTGTTAAAACTATTCGTATTTTTTTATTTTCTTTCAAATTTATTTATTGCTATTCTTCCCTTTGTTTGTTATTCCTCATATTTATATTTCCGTTCTCTGCATTGTTTAGAGTTCCTGAATTATTATGTGGTCAGAACTCATGTTTCACCTCTCTCCTCCATATATATATATATATATATATATATATATATATATATATATATATATATATATATATATATATTATACAGGTATAAAGATATATATTTTTAATAAAATAATAAGTTAAAAATACAATATATAATTTTAAATAAACCTCTTAGACTACTAATTACAATAAAATAGTACTATCTTATATTTAATCACTATCACATTTTGTATATACTTACATATAGTAGTACCTATTTAATATAATCATATAGAGTTATAACATGCACGAATTTTCTAAATGACGAGTTATTACCTAAAATAAACGGAAACTACTATAAAATTTATGTGGAATGAAATAAAATACATTAATAAAACGAAATAACATAATAAGGCTCTACGAAATATAATGAATAAAAACATTTTATTGCGATTTCGAATTAATAGTTGGGATTCAAGAAATGGCATTTTTATGTATTCTAATATAACCGAGTAATTGATTATTGATTTAATTAATGTTTGTATATAATAAAAGTATATGTCTTTGATATGAAAATATATAAAATTAATGTAAATATTAAGCACACATACTTATATTTTAAATCCATATATCCATATATATATATATATATATATATATATATATATATATATATATATATATATATATATATATTGGACTAAAAGAAACAAATAGAAGAAGTTGAAAACTTATGTTTATCGATGACAACTCACTAACACCAAATTAATATTTAATATTGTAATGAAAAGTAAGGTAAAAATGAAGCCAATTTGGTAGAAATTCGAATATTATGAAGTCGGATATTCCTCTGTTTTAAAAAATATTTTCGATCAATATATCCTACCTGTTCTTACCTATAAGAATGAATTCCGAGAATAATTCAGCAACTCAGGACAACACAGACAAGTATGGAAAGATGAATGTTGAGAATTACTCAAAAAGATAAGAAGAGAAATGAATAGGTCAGAGAAAACAAAATTTAAAGATATGGAAAAAATGAAATGGAATTGTGTCGGTATGTAACAAGAAAAATGGATCACTGATGAACAGGAGACGTTATTAATTGAATACTTACGTAGATATATAAAAAGGCCCAGAACAAGACTCATGGATAGATAGGAGAGAGAAATAAGGAAATCTATCAGAGTATACTGAAAGAGGAAGGTATTTAATTGGTCGAAGTAGAAGGTTTTGGAGGAAAACTTCATATAACAATGGATTGAAAAGAGTTGTTGCTGCTGCTGATATACATATATATATATATATATATACATATATATATATATATATATATATATATAATTAATTAATTATATAAATATACGAATAGTACATTTCATAGTTTATTTATTCAAAGCGATATTTCAAAAATTGTACAGAATTACTTGAAAAAAATAATATTTGAAAAATATATATGTATAAAATTTAAACAGTATAAACTTTTTACGTTTATATAAACGTTAGATATTATCGAATAAATATACATATATCATCATCATTATCAATAACCTATTTTTATTCACTGTTAGATGAAGGTCTCACCGAAAAATTTACACTTTGACCGATTGAATGTTTTCCTCTTCTACTGTATTCATACAAATTTTCTTATATTTTTGTCCTATCTATCTATATATAGAGAGCGGGAGAAGTATTTGATCGGTCGAAATGGAAGGTTTTGTGTGGGATGCTTTCATCCAGCAGTAAATTGAGGGGGGTTTATGATTTATATGTAGTCAGATTTCTATAAAAAGAATCACTTCGAAGCATTTGATTAAGTTGATATTTCATCATTGTTTTTATCTATAAAGGAGTAAAAAGTTTGTGCAAAAAGTTCATAACATCTAAATATTGATATGTTAAACATTTTTTATTGTGTTTTCGTACAATTGTATATATTATTAATAAATAATTTAAGTACTCCTAGAATATAACAAAAAAAATGATATTTTTTTAAAAAAAATATTTTTGACTTGATTATTATAAAAATATTTACGTTTCATTTTTAAAATTAATATGATTTAAATTATATGAAATATTTATTTTTATCTAATTAATAAGTATATTTAAAATAAGTTACAATAAAAAGTATATAAATTTAACTAATTAGTTTTAAATAACAATAATCAATATCGAAATTTATTAAACTTGTTAAATTGAATTTTAATCATATAATATCATATAAACTCTAAAATATATTTACCCAGCATACAAAACATAATATTCCAATATTTTATGATATGTGAGATTTGTATTACTAAGAGCAAATTCCAGAAATGTTGTCCCAGAAATTTCAACTTGAATGGATTACTTTGGTTAAAATAACAAATTTATATCGATGATGACAATTTGCCTGCTTTTACTCAAACTCTTGTCAAACCCTTGTCAATCTGTCACAGAAATCGGAATTTAACTCCAGTTTACCAAACAGCTGTTCATAAAACCACAATACTTACCGGATCTAACCTTTAGCAATAAATGCCACATAAATTGGTGCAAATAAATTAGATGAAAAGACCTTCATCTCGGTTACTGTATTCAACTAATATCTTTGTTTTTATTTAAAATATAAATTTTTAATTAAAGAATAGGAACAAATTTATAACAAGAAATCTAGTATATTTTTTCACCAGAATAAAAAATGACACCACTATTACACTTAAAACTTTATTAAAAATAATAAATATTCTTAGTGTTACATTGATTTTCGATTTATAACTAATATTACTTATATTTATGAAAATGTAAGAAAATCTCCACTGAGCTAATATTGTTAAAGAGGTTATTGTTAGAAAGGTTATATTTTGACGAAAGAAAATATCCGATATGTGGTCTGTTGGAAAATAAACCGAATTTTTTCTCTATAAATAATTATTGTTCCACTAGAATATCTCTTAGGTAACCATTTATTAAATAACAATCTATTAAAAAAAATCATATTTCATCTACAAACTATCAAATTATGGTTAATATAGAGCAATTATTTTTTGAGTAATAGCGATAAACGACAGAGTATATTTTATTATCTTGTCATAGAAATTAAATGGAATAACGAATGAACAATTAATTTTATTTTAAATTTGGTAACATAAATTCCTAAAATATTTAAATTGTCAAAAAAAGTACAAGGTGATAATTATCCATCTTGTATGTAAGTTTATATATGATATAAATTATTTCAAGACGATAGAGAAGACTTGATAATATAAAATCAGGTTGTCCGAAAACTGCAACTACTAAAAAACTGTTGAAAGAATACCTGAAATTATTACTGTTGATGATAAATGTCATTCTTAGAAAATTGATAAAAAGTTTAATGCTGGTAAAGACACTACTTACGAAATTTTGTCCAATAATTTGTACAAACTAATGGATTGTGGTTAATTGGTTCCGCATTTATTAATAGATGATTAAGAAATATTTGTATGTATAGAATATTGTAAAAACCTTATTGGAAGATCCAAATAAAATTTAAAATTCTTATAATCGATTACAACTGGTAATAAAACAGTTTAAATATACTCCTAAAACTAAATGCAAACGTGTTGAATACAAGTTGCCCAATTCACCAAAATGATAACAATTATTTTACAAAAATCACGACTAAAGAAAACGTTGATTTGTATTTATAATTTTAAATGTGTTATTTATCAAGAATTTGTTCCAGAAGGTCCAATAATAATTATTATTATATCAGTTTATGAAGTTATTTAATGTCTTCTGATTTTAAATCTCCATTACTTCTGATTATTCCATTATTTTTCGTTTATTCTCTCTTTCTTATTTCATTCTATATTTATTCTATCCAGATTTTTCTTTACCCCTCTCTTCTCTTTATTTCTTAGGATTTCTACAATAGAACTTGATTCAGTAGTCTTTTATTTCCTGTTTGTTGCAATTGGCCATACTATTTAAGTTGCTTAGTTCGAATATCATCAACTATAGTATTTGTGGTTTCTATAATTTATAGAATTGTATTATTTCTAATTTTCCTATTCTAGATCTTCCTATGGATTTTTTTATAAAAGTTTATTTTTACTATCATAAATATTTTTTCCATTTTCCAGTAACTAACATTTATTGATTTATCTTATTATTGTCTTTAAATGGCGTTAAAGGTCATGTGATTGTTTTTCTTTAAAATAGTTTGATTTCACATCACGTTATATAGCAACTTTAGAGCTTTCCTACTCTGCATTCATAATTCCTGTATCACTTTATATAGAATTCCATCCTAAGTTATTTTTAATCCTAAGTATTAATAATTTTTACAGTACCATATATATTGTCCTGTACCTAGAAAAAATCTTGTTGTATTTCATCTATGCAATTCTATATATATATATATATATATATATATATATATATATATATATATATATATATTAATGTTTACATCAATCTTCTATTTATTGTATCCCTTAATGATTTTGAGTCATATATTTAATATTGTCATAGTTCTTTGCTAGAAGTATTTGTTCGTATGAAAAAAGAGTATAAACAAAATTTCCTGTTCTAGATTTACACACATACTTTTATATATATTTTTTTATTTTAAAACTTTTTCAAAATATATTTTTAAGAGTGTCGAGGAATGCAACACCCTTGTTTTAATTTTTTATTTACTTAAAATCTGTTAAATATTTTGTTTCTCGCTTTAATTATTGCTTGACTACTTGGATATAATAGTTAAAGAATATTAATTAAGTGTTTTAAAACGTTTATAAAAAATAATTGTTCGTATATGACAAACATTGAAAATAAGATAATTTTAATGGTATTTTTTAAATGATAATTCACCAGTTAATGGAACTTGCTGTACGTGAATTTTTGACAAAAAATATATTATTCAACACTCGTATTATTTAATTAATTTGGTTCCATGAGATTATTTTCTCTACCTAAAATGCAAATCAGCTATAAATTAGAATCACTAAGATAGAATTTCACACATATAAATTCCTGTGACGAAGATGAAATGATCAGTGAACTGCGTAAATCGATACTCATTAATTGAATATGCTTGAAGCTTAATTAATGCTATAGGAATACACTTTGAATAAAATAAATAACTTGATAAAATAAACATTATTTTTTCATTTACATCAAAAGTTCGGTTTATTTTTTAACAAGCCGTGTATCTAGATGTTGGCTTCATTGTAGATGTTATTAAAAAATATTGAAACTAAAATGTTAACAGACATATTACTTTTTTATTACTATAATTAGATTCGAATAAAAATCAACAGGATATAAAAATATATTTTATATGTTTTTTATAGTTAATAGTTTTATAAAACATCTACATTCAATGCTAAATGGATTGTAATTTTTCGTTATTTTATAGCAATAAAATCAACCATATAGCATAAATAAAAAATTACACTTTTTCATTTTGACATTTTATCTCCAAAACAAACGTTAGTAAATCAGAAAATTTATTCACATAATCTTTTTTTGTAAACAAGGTATTAAAACAACATTCAACAGCAATGACGTTAGACTAGATATAATCTACGTCAATGTACGATTATACCCTACTTCAGTAGTATGAGTTACAGTATACGCAGTTAAAGAAGACGTACGTATTAATTTTAAACTCAATTTTTATATTATTTCGTATTTACATTTTACAAGTCTAAAAAATAATCATTTATTTAATTATTTTATTTTGTATTTTATTTTACAATTTAATATATATAATAATTAAGAATAGATTTAAGGAGAAGTTATTATAAAAAGTTTTATTTTTCATAAAAAAATGATCTACTTTACATAAATTAAAAATAAGAATAAAAAGTGAAGTAAAAGTCAATATAGGGTTTTCCAATAAGAATGTCAGAACTTTGACAGCTGGTGGCAGCCATGCTTGAATTTTTTTAACCTTATTTTAACATTTAAACTCAGTATAGTTTAGCAAATTATTATGGAACGTTGAACACTTCAACAACACTTAGAAGTCGTAAAAAATATGAAAATCAATGCTCAGTTCGTAAATATCTTCGTAAAAATATTGTTCAGTGATTTACACACATTTTTAGTTAAATGGTTTTGTAATTAAACAAAAATGCAGAATTTGGAGTGAAAGCAATCCATAAGTCATTAAATAAAAAGTAACCACTGCATCTACAAAAAAAATTACTGTCAGTGTGCATTACTAGATACTAGTGGTGTCATCGGATCATATTTTTTTCAAAATAAAGTTGTAGATCACGTTACAGTAAATAAAGAGCATTACCAAACCATGATTAATGATTTTTTTCCAAAAATAATTGAAAATGATTTGCACGATATAGATTTTCAACAGGTCGGTGCTACGTGCCATACATCTACGGAAACAATAGACTTATTAAAACAAGTTTAATAAATCCATCAATTAGCAACCAAGATCATGGTAATTCAACTCCATTGGATCATGTTATGTGGAGTTATGTGAAATCATTGATTTATGATGATAAACCATAAACAGCAGAAGCATTAAAAATAAACATTGAACTTGCAATTCATGAAATTTGACCACAATTATGTGAAAGGGTGACTAAACGTCTCAGTGGTCATATTAGTAAAATTGTGTTCCATCATTAATGCAATAGAATATGCATAAAAATAAAAGAAATAAATAATAAATTAAATACTTTTTTTATTTCTATTTAAATTTCTGAAGCGTTTATTGAAAACCCCTATATTTGGCATTAATTCTTTGTGCTATTATTGAAAGATCATTAATTGATTAAAGTAAATTTTATTCTTTAACGTTTGCAATTCATCATATTTGAATTCTTTTCTAGTTCATGGTGTTCTTTATCTTTTATATCTAAATCACCACTTCAATTTTGTTTAAATGAAAATGTGCAAATACTAATAGTTACATAACTTTCTATATAAGTTTAAAAAAATATTTTGTGTACATATGCAATACTGTTTTTTGATCAAATTAAAAATTCAAATTGTCGATTATGTTGTTTATTATTCTCTATTTTTTATTGCACTATAGTAATGCCAACATCAATACGAATAATATATAATTTTATTTTTTATACAGGATAGATATTATTTAAAAAATAATTTTCAATGTAAAAATTACTTTTTAATGCAAACTCTTAATAATGCATTGCATAATATCATTAATTGAAATATAAACATTATTTATAGTGAAGTTATTAAACTGTAGATTTTTATGTAATGTAGCAATTTGTTTTTCAAACTCTTTTTTAATACTCAATTTTTATTTTGTAATAAAATTATTAAATTAGCATGAGGTTGATTTGACTTATGAAGAATGAAAGAAAATTCATCCAACATGAAACGTGTTAATGAAAAAATAATAAATTATTAAGCGGTTGGTTACATTTCACTAAGTTGAAAGAAGTTAATTTGACTATTTGAACAGTGAGTTCATCAAACTTAAATTATATTTGTTTTAATTAGGTTTGAAATTAAGCCTTCATACGAAATAATCATATGTATATATATATATATATATATATGTGTGTGTGTGTACATATTATATATATATATATATATATATATATATATATATATATATATATATGATAACTACAGGATAATTATAAATATTTTATGAATCTAGAGTACAATACGTACATTTGAATATTAAAAGATAATTTTATATTTAAATGTACTGTGTGTATCATTTAAAGCAAGATTCACATTAAATTTTATCTTAAGCTTGGCTTACTTTTCTTTGCTGTAAATGTCTTTCAATATTTTTGTTCATGTATTTTAATAAATTTAATTTCAACAATCCTTAATTTCTTTTACACATACAAGTAATGTGTTTATCTGGAAAATTCACGTATATATTTTTATTGCATTTTTTTATAAAAATATGTATGTAAATAAAACATTTTGAATTAGAAATTTAAATTTGATAATCGGTCATTTCATCAAAAAATGTTTAGTTTTACATTTTTTTTATTCATAAAAGTACTACATATGTATAAATATATATATACATATATATATATATATATATATATATACGAGGGTCTTTTGATAAGTATGGTAAAAAAGTAAGAAAAAATAAATTGAAAAATTTAATTAAATTAAAGAATTAATTAAATTAAACAATAAATTAATTTACGATACTTATCAAATAACCCTTATATATATATATATATATATATATATATATATATATATATATATATAATTTGGCTACATATATATGCTTATGTTTAAAATAAATATATATGCTTATGTTAAAAAAAAGCAATACGCATAAGTTACTTGTATTGAGATAAAAACGCATAGATTTTCTGCGACCTTTGACTTGTACAATTTCTTGAATTCTTTTTTGAGAGATATATCAAAGTGAAAGTTAACTAAATAACTTACATTCGTCAGAAGACTTCAAGTGCAATATATATCACGCTTTTTCAAGTATTGATAAAACAATTTTCGTCGTGTTGCAGAGAACATGATGCAAAAAAGAACGATCAAGCATATTTCAGAAAGAGAAATGAACATTTTTAGAATATTTTTAAACTAGGAGATGGAAATTTGTTGTTAAATATTTTTGTTTTCCGATAAAACAGTTATGTTTGAATGCGTATACCTTTTTTTCTTTTTTGGCTTATATAATTATATTTTATATATATATATATATATATATATATATATATATATATATATATATATATATTCAAGTTTTATTAAGGTAAAATATAAATACTGTTCAAGTTAGAGCTTATTAAATATTCAATAACTTTAATGAACTTTAGCATAAAATTTCTATTGATTAACTTTCTGCTAGGTTGATCTGTTATGTAAACCTACTAACAAATTAGTTTGAAATATTTTTTTTGTATATGTATATATGCGCACGCACCCACAAACACACATACACATACGCGTGTGTGTGTATAATAAGGAATAGATATATAAGTAGTTAAAAACTATGTATTTAGGACAGCATATTATCATAAAAAGTATATTTATAGATAAAATAAACAGTGGGATAAAAATGGAATGATACTAATTTCATGGAAATGCTTTTATTATGAAGTTGAATATTGTTTTATGTTTAAAGAAAAAGTTTTTGATCAGTGTAATATATGTGTTCTCACTTATAACAATGAAATGTGAATCTTAAAAATCAAAATAATTTAACGAATCCAAAGAACATAAAAAATATAGAAAAATATATATATGGAATAAAACATAAAGATGAGACGAGTAGAATTAATAGAAAAAATATGATAAATAAGTAATATAAAAAAACTAAGAAGATTCTTGTGAATAGATGAGATAGAGATATGAGAAAATTTAATAAATTATTTATAATTATAATAGAAGCTTCCAAAAAAGAGATGAAGTAAATGCTTAAGAAAATTTGAATCACTGACAATATTTCAAAAATAATTGTTCTATTTAGAAACATATTGAAATATTATATATATATTTTTTAATTTTTTAAAAAAACGTATTATTAATTAAATCATATTTATTATTAAATAGATTCATTATTTTTATTATAAAATATTCTTTGATATGAAAAATAAATCATTTTTTGTTTATTTATCACAAAGAATTAAAATTTTAAATTTCAAGTAAAAAGTTTTCAGTTCTGAAATTATATTTTTAGGTGTTTATTAGAAAAATATTATTTAATAATTTTTAAGAATAATAAAAACACTTCCCATATATTCCTTTTTGTTAATACTCAGTTTCTTCTAATTCATTATAAATTATTATCTTAATATTTTTATTTAGAAATTCAATTTCAAATTTTTATATGTTTTTATACTTATTTACTGACTTAATAAATTTAGTACAATCATTCATATAATCATAAAACATGCATTGTATAAAATTTTAAATATATTTAAATCTATTATAGGTTTTAAAATCATATATGATCTAAGATATTTTTTTTTATTTAATTATTTTTCATATTATTGAAGTGTTGTAATTAAAAAGTTTGTTTTTGTATAATTTAAACTTTATTTTTTATTTTATTAAAAAATAAACTACAAATCAGAGTTAATTACTTTAACGTTAAATGTATTTTAAAACAAATGTCATAAATAATGTAAATTTCCGTAACTAATCGCGATACAAATAATACGTAAATAATTGCATATTTATTATACTAATTAAGATTATTGTAAATAATTATAAGCATTTAATTATAACAAATTTAATATAAATTTGAATTATTTGTTATTACATCATATTTTTACAAATATAATTTATAATCAGATATAATCCTCACGTACGTTACGTTATATATATATATATATATATATATATATATACATATATATATATATACATACATACACATATATATATATATATATATATATATATATATATATATATATATATATATACATGCATACATACACATATATAAAATATATACTTGTATACAAGGCATTCGTGAGCACGTTCAAACGTGACACAATAGCAGCGTCGGGCGTTTTGATAAGGGCCATCATGAGTGATGATAACTCACGCATCGACCGTCTCTCACGAGTTAATTACGCACGTTGATTATTTATTAGCAGCACAACGATGATTCCGCCCCTATGTACAGTTCTAGTATATAGTTAAAATAAAATTAGAGTAACGATCAGATAGATAATTGCGTGAGGAAATACGTGAGCTATATATATATATATATATATATATATATATATATATATATATATATATATATATATATATATATATATGTATGTTAGAGGTGGCCCAAATAAGACTGAAGAATAGTGAAAGATAGTTCATGATAGTAAGGAAGACAATATACGTCTAAACCCTTCAGTTTCATTTGGGCCAACCTAAATATATATATATATATATACATACACACACACATATACAAATATAATACGTGTACCACACAGGAATATTTATTTAGATTAAAATAGTATCTATTAGACTAATCTTTGATAAGAATAATAAATGATCAAACAAAATGTACAAACTAATTACACATTTATAAATAATATATTGGGAGTACTTATAAACATTGTCGCTAAGAGAAACATTATTTAAAATATGATCATTTAATTATAAGTTTTTTTAAAAAATGTGTTCTTTAATTTATATATGTTAAGTATTTTTTTAAAATTGAAAATTGTTATAGTATATTTATATGTTTATTTACTTTCTATATATATATATATATATATATATATATATATATATATATATATATATATATATATATATATATATGTACTATGATATGCCTGTATTTTTTTAAAACTGATTTAATTATTAAATAGTTGTATGTCAATGATGTACAGCTAATTATTGAGATTTAATATTCGGAAGAAAGAAAAAACACGTTTATCTTTTTTAGTTGTTCAGTTTATTAACGACAGAATAGGTTTTTATTTAATAGAGACTAACAATCCTGTTGTCTTCCTTGTTATCATATGAGTTATTTTTTTAACATTTTTTAAATTTATTGACAAAATTAAATCGAAACTGAACAATGTATTTGTTATAAGAAATGATTAATTGAACTTTAAATTATTTTGTCTGAACAATTTTAATAAATATGTATAGGGTGATCTAAATGTGACACCAAGATTTGTATTTTATTAAAAAAAACATGTGTATAGGGAGGTATATAGGAAAACATGTGTATAGTTTTTTTTTAATAAAACACAAATCTAGACGTCGTATTTAGATGGCCCTATATTATATACATATATATATATATATATATATATATATATATATATATATATATATATATATATATATATATATATATATATATACGAGGTCAGATAATTAAGTAATGCGACAAAATTCAAAAATCAAGTATATTTAAAAATTAAGGTACATCGCTGCGATCCCCTTCAAAGTAGTCCCCTCCCGCATCTATACACTTATTCAAGCGAGTTTTCCAGTTTTCGTAACAATTCTGGAACACTTCTTGTGGGACCTCTCCGAGTACCCTCGTCACAGATTCTTGGATATCTTCAACGGAGTCAAAATGTCGACCTTTGACGAATTTTTTCATATGGGGGAATAGGAAAAAGCCGCAGAGTGACATGTCCGGTGAATAGGGCGGTTGTGGTAACGTTGCGATGCCTTTAGACGCCAAAAACTGAGAGATACTGAACGCACTGTGACAGGGAGCATTGTCGTAATGCAGAACCCAAGTCTTCGCGATCTCTGGACGCACTCTGAGCACCCTTTTTCGTAATTTTTCGAGCACATTGCGGTAGAATACTTGATTTACGGTTTGTCCAGGTGGTACGAACTCTTTGTGAACCACCCCTTTGCTGTCGAAGAAGCAAATCAACATGGTTTTCACTTTGAACTTGCTCATTCTCGCCTTTTTTGGCCTTGGTGCTCCAGGGGACAGCCACTGTTGGCTTTGTCGTTTAATTTCGGGGTCATATTGAAAGAACCAACTTTCATCACCAGTAATAACTCGATCGAGAAGAGTAGGATCACTTTCAACCTGCTCGAGACAATCTTGAGCGATGTTCTCTGTTCCATTTTCGTGACATGCACTACTCGCGCGTTGTTACAAAACACTAAACAGCTGGCGAAGAAATGATCGTACGAGGGTGGTCAAGGTCTCAATCGAGAGAGTAGGGATCTGCTATTACGGTGGCGGAGTTACAGGTTTGCAGTGTTACCACAGGCCGAGAAAAAAAAATCGGTCCCATTACTTAATTGTCTGACCTCGTATATATATATATATATATATATATATATATAATAAATGTATATATATATATATATATATATATATATATATATATATATATATATATATATATATATATATATATATATATATATATATATATATATATATATATATATATATATATATATACCGACTGGGTAGTACAGTGGTTAGCATCACCGCGTTTCATGCGGGAGATTGCGTTCGATTCCCAGTCGGAGAGTCCCTCGTTTTCAAGTCGAGGGTTGAGCATGAAGGCCGACAACCTCATCTTGTAAAAAATAACTGTCAAGAAGGAGTAAACCCCGAATAAAAAAATCTTCACCAATCCGCCTGGTCAGCGTGGTGAATATGACCAAATATGAATGTTAGCATTCATTGTGGCTTTCGTCCAGTAGTGGACTGATGTGGGCGTTATGATGATGATGATGATGATATATGTATATATGTGTATATATATATATTTTTATATATATATATATATATATACTCGTATATAGATAGATAGATATAGGTATATTACGAACCACATTTTATTTATTGTTGAATGAGGGTGTCTTTCAAAACTTTCTACTTCCAACGAATCAATAATTGTCTTTTTCATTTTACTACTGTCAATTTTTGTAAGGACCTGTTATATCTATGGATGAGTCCAATAGAAGACCTTTTTATATCTCTGGGTTGTTAGTCAATAATTTTTCATGTCTATTTGTGGTCTTTTCTTTTTATTTGCCCAGGCCATTTTTATTTCAAACATATAACTTCTGTTATAATATCTGCAACTTTTTTTTTCTTTCTGATTTCTCGATTCTTTATCAATTTCTGTTCATTATTCTTAAAATGTATCCTTTCATATCTTTGTGTTTTTTAGAATTCTCAAATTCTCTTGAATTTAAATTAATTTTTCATTGCCATAAACGAAAACGAATAGAATGTCTTGTTCAAAAACTTTTTTTTAAAAAAAATTGTTATATTCTAACTCATAATATACGAACTTCTTCTAAAATAACAGTACCTTGTTCTCTTACCCACTTCTTCAAATATTTGTTCTTTGTTCAAGATATGTCCTAAATACAAAAAAAAAATAATTCTTCAATTCATATTCCTTTTAATTCATTTTTTTGAATTTGTTAATTTCTTTTACATTAGTCTTATTTTACCTAGTTTATCAGATCTTGTTGTAGTTCAACATATGAGTGTGTATATATATATATATATATATATATATATATATATATATATATACGAAGGTCGTTTGATAAGTATGGTAAAAAAGTAAGAAAACTAAATTGAAAAATTTAATTAAATTAATTAATTAATTAAAGTAAACAATAAATAAATTTACCATACCTATCAAATGAATATATATATATATATATATATATATATAATTTTTAATTAATTTTTGATCATTATTAATAAACTATGATTTATAATTAAATTATGAGGAATTTTAACAAGGTTTTAAAAAAACTAGAAAAATTTATAAAAACATTTTTAATTAAATTTTTATTCGATTATTTTGATTAAGAATATAAGGCAAGTTAAGAATCAAATTTAATTAATTAAATTAAATTTATTAAATGAAAACCATTAAGTTTATACTCATTTACTGTTTAAATATTTTTTAATTTTCAATTAATATTATATATATATATATATATATATATATATATATATATATTAAAATATATAAATATTCTTTCCGAGAACACTCTTGAAATAGAGAATACTTATATCCACTTACACATAACTTTCGACCTTTCTGAGTAGTCGTGCACTGTATACTCCGTCAAATTATACATTCCCTTGACAATTTACTCTCTGCTATATCTTGAAATTATTTTCACTTGCAGGTTATGTAAAAAATTATAAGGAACATAAGTGTCTCTTCTTACAAAAATATTAGAATGTATGCTTCGGTCCATCAGAAACAGAGGGATTAAGTGGAGTAGGAAAATATTCTTGAATATTAAGACAGTCATTATTTTCAGATTATATATATATATATATATATATATATATATATATATATATATATATATATATATATATATAGAGTGTCTCAAGTAATATTGATTTTTTCAATCATATAAACATTTACTTGATTTCCATATTTTACTATTCTCAACTATCCTTCAGTCTTGTTTGTGTATCTATATATATATATGTATATATATATATATATATATATATATGTATATATATATATATATATATATATATATATATATATATATATATATATATATATATATATATATATATATGTGTATATATATATATATATATATATATATATATATATATATATATATATAACTGACCAGTGGTGTAGAAATTAATACAACTGTTTATCATGAAGTAGAAATCCGTTCGAATTCCGGTCGGACATATCGGATATAGGCTGGCAGGGCTCTTTAACCAAGATGAAGGCAACCTACCTAAAAAAGTAAATCATGAAACAAATCCTCATCAACTTGCTTGATTAGCGTGGAAGGACCAAGAACCTGTGAATGGTAACATTCTTTGAGGCTTTTACCCAGCAGTATATCATTAATCCGTTTCTATTCCAATGCTGGGTGAAAGATTCTGCTGAAGCTATTCATTTTGATCAATCCAATGTATTTCTTCATACATTTTTTTTAAGTTTCTGTGTCATCTATTTATCTTTTTCTAGTTCTCTTTATATTCTCCTGGATTCCCAATCAATAAATCCTCTTTTCTATCAGCGGTCTCCTCTTTTTGGCATTTAACTAACCGATTGGTTGTTAAAACTTTTTGGTTCATTTTGTATTTAATGTTTAATATGAATATATGTATTTGTAAAGGATGTTCCAAATAAGACTAAACCACTAAATGAGTCATATATATATATATATATATATATATATATATATATATATATATATATATATATATATATATATATATATATATATATATATATATATATATATATATATATATATATATATATATATATATAAGTGCACACACACGTAAACAACCTACTTATACGCAGATAAAAATAGTAAATAAATTTAAAACCAAACATCCGGAAAAGAATGCAACAATTCATAGTTAATTTGCATTATTAAAATGCTTTAATGATTTCTGGAACTAAACTTATATAGTACTTCGTTCTGATTTTATCTCTGATAACTACTAAGTAATATTTCAAAGCTTGCAAATATATTCAGTTTAAATACTATTTGTTTCTTTATAATTAAAAACATACCTTTGTTACTGGTTACAGATTTGTAATATTTTATTCAGTCGTCAAATATAATACTTTCTTGAAAAAATTAACAATAAATCAATTACAATATTAAATTTTTAATTAACATCAAATGATATCAAAAGTTATAATATGAAATAAGGTACTGTTTTAATAATTCGGTTTTATATAACTTTTTACTTTGAATTAAACGAAATTAAAGTTATTTTTATAAAAAAATAATTAAATTTTAAATTAATGCATTATTTCTACAAATACTTGTATAATATGTAATTGAATATTTCTTTTTTAAAAAATATTTTTTAAAAATAAAAATAATATCTATGAATATTAAATTGAAATTTTTTATAAAGATGAGTAATGAAAGTGAAACTCCATTTGTGTATGTCACAATAAAGAAGGTGAAGAGAAAAATGGATGTTGAGAAGATTTTAGGAAAAGTATAAATTTGTGACACTATTATGTGTGTTTGCACTTGACAATGCAGAAGTGACAAGTTTATCCCAACGTGAACATTGAAACTACAGCAAATTTATCTCCAACGTGCACGTCTGTCCTTATTGTGCAACGTGCACAGTGGGGAAAGACATGTAATATACAGTAGCTTTTGCCAAGAAAAATAATATTTATATTATTTAAAATTGTAAATATATTTTAATATTTGCATTTATATTTCAATTAATAAGTTGTATTCATTTTTTACAATAAACTCTTTGTGCCTAATGAGGACGCAAATAGAGACAGAAATTATATTAAATATCATAAATAAAGAGTTTTAAATTAATATTAAAGAAGAATTTGGAAAAATATATTGAAGAATAGAAGCAATAAAAAATAAATTCTTGTTTCTTCTTGAAATTCTTACCAAAAAATGTTATCTTAAAAAAATATTATTATTTTCATTTAATAAATGTTTAAAATAATAAAAGCTAAGAGTAAATATATGTAAAGAAAATATTTATAGGTGTATGAAAAAATGATATGAATAAAAATTCATACATTGTACTTTTTAATTCTTAACTTTTGATTTAAATTTTATTAAGTACTTTTATATAATAATTAGTAAATTATATTAAATAATTTTTATACGATATATCACATGAAATTCGTAAAGTATTTTTTTAAAAACCGAAAAATCAGTACGATACATTTATAAAAATAATTTTAATAATGAGATAAATAGAAAAATAATAAAATATAATATATACCTAAAAAGTTAATAATTTATGATAAAACAGATTACATTTAAAAAATAATGTAATCAAATATTGATCAAATAATTAATATAAATTAAAAAAATCTATTTCTTTGCATCCCTATTTTACAATAATAATTTATGACAAAACAGATCAAATTTCAAATGTCGTATAATAAATGATCATATAATTAATGTAAGTTTTAAAAAAAGTTATGGATCCTTATTCCTTTTTTAACAAATTTTTATCCTTTAAATGCATCTGACGTCTTTATATTGTTATCAAAAATGTTCATTGGGTGCTAGTTATTGTTTTTAGGAGCTTATTTTTCATTTCATAATAATAACTTGAAAATAATTTTAGTAACTTAAATTATTAAAACTCTAATTCGAAAATATTTTTTTCTTCATTTAATAAAATTAATTTATGTGCGAAAATTAATGAAAGAATAAAATAGTATATTAAATAGAATACCAGTCAAATCCTCTTTTCGAATTTGAAAGAATGTAAATGTTTATATATTATATATATATATATATATATATATATATATATACATATATGTTATGAACTAACGAAATTTATAAAATAGTGCTTATTTATATTCAGCTTTATTCGATTATCTCTTTCTTATATTTGTTTATTTAAAATAATTTATGCCGAAAATTCACATAGCGTAATCCTAAATTATTAAAAACAGCCTATATATTTTCTTTTTAATATCGCATTTTGCTAATGATATTTGACAAAAAAATGCTGTTTTACGTTAAGGCTATATTAGAAGAGCAATATTATCATCATCACAAACATTATCATCAGCATAAGCGAGAGAATAATGATTGTTCTGATGTTATGTCCTTTAGCACATGCTATTATATTTTAGTTCATCCCCGATGTCGTGTAATACGTAACTTACGTCCGCCAAGTGATTATTCGTATGGATCGAATGAACTCGTTGGTATTCACTTTTTCTTGCATTCATATTTTTCCCCTGTTTATTATCTGGAAACATCAAGTCGTTAATTACAACTCTACTGTATATTACGGTTTTGAGAATTATACTGAACGTTTTTGTTACATTTCGTTGTATATGAAGGGTTTCGTATTGTTATTTTTAGATATTTACTTTTTATGAAAAAGTTAAAATTATGAAATATATATTTTATGTAGACATTATGTAAAAATGACATATATAACAAAGATAGAAAAAGTTGTGTATATGTAGAACAACTCATTTACACAAAAGAAATATTTGTAGTTGAAATGAACGAGAGAATAGATGTAACAATAATATGAATAAAATAATAAATATAAAAATAAATGGAATGGATTTTGGAAGGAACACTTACTTTATGAAGTTGAATATTTCTCTATGTTTTTAAGTGAAAAGTTCTTGATCATAAAATTCTACTTTTTCATCCTTGTGGTTTAGTAAAACATAGATCTCAAATTCTAAAATAATTTAACATCTCCAGATAGTGCAACAAAGTATGAAAAAGTACATTTAGAAATAATAAGTAAAGATAATAAAAAAACTAGTGAATTTTAAATAAAACGAAAGTTACGAACTTTACAGTAAAAATAAAAAGTTTAAAATAAAATTTGTTTATCATTTATCGAGAAGAAAAGATTATACATGGAAACAGAAATTAATTTTTAATCTGGAAATATAAAAAAGATAAATAAGAAATCCATCGATAGATGCAGTAGAGATATAAGAAAACTTCTCAGTGTAGAGTAGAAAAAAAGTTATGGCATTCTTAGAAGTGGAAAATTTTTGAAGATGTCTTCATCTAGTAAAAGATATAAATAGATTGCTGATGATGATGAAGATAACATATATATATATATATATATATATATATATATATATATATATATATATATATATATATATAGATAGATATAGAGAGAGATAGATAGATAGATAGATATACACATATACATATATATATATATATACACATATACATACGAGGTTGTTTGATAAGTCCGTGTAAAAATAAAAACTGCTTCATTTTTTTGAATAAATCGTTTTTATTTTTCAACATAGTCTCCTTTTAGGCTTATACACTTCATCCAACGCTGCTCTAGTTTGTTGATCCCTTCCGAATAATAGGATTTGTCCAAGTCTGTAAAATAGTCATTCGTTCCTACAATCACCTCCTCGTTCGAATAAAATCTTTTTCTCGCGAGCCATTTCTTCATATTAGGGAACAAATAATAGTCCGATGGAGCCAAGTCTGGAGAATAGAGGGGATGTGAAACGATTTGGAACCCTATTTTCATTAGTTTTGCGGCCACAACTGCTGAGGTGTGCGTGAGCTGGTGCGTTGTCGTGATGAAAGAGGACTTTTTTGTGGGCTAATCGGGGACGTTTTTCTTGCAACTCGGTTTTCAAACGATCCAATAACAATGAATAATATGCACCTGTAATGGTTTTACCCTTTTACAAATAGTCGATAAAGATTATTCCTTGCGAATCCCAAAAGACAGTCGCCATAACCTTCCCGGCCGAAGGAATTGTCTTCGCCTTTTTCGGAGCAGATTCCCCCTTGATAACCCATTGTTTAGACTGCTCTTTGGTCTCAGAAGTGTAGTGATGTATCCATGTTTCATCTACAGTGATGAAACGACGCTAAAGTCCTGCGGATTTCGCTGAAACAGCTGCAAACCGTTCTTGCAACACTTCACACGACCTTGTTTTTGGTCGATCGTGAGCAATCGCGGCACACACCTGGAGGATAGCTTTTTCATGTCCAAATGTTGGTGCAAAATATTATGTGCCCGTTCACACGAGATGCCTACAGCACTAGTAATCTCACGCACTTTCACTCTTCTGTCATCCATCACCATATCATGGATTTTATCAATGATTTCTGGAGTGGTGACCTCAACAGGGCGTCCAGAACGTTCAGCGTCTTTTGTGCTCATATGGCCACTCCGAAAATTTTGAAACCACTTATAAACCGCACTAATCGAAGGTGCAAAGTCACCATAATGTTTATCAAGCTTCTGTTTAGTCTCCTGAGGCGTTTTGCCTTTAATGAAGTAGTGTTTAATCAACACGCGAAATTCTTTTTCGTCCATTATTTGACAATCACTCGATTTCCTTGATTCCAACGATTGTCAAACACAAAGGAATAGACCGATATGGCTGAAACTTGATGTGTGTTCTTCCAAAAGGTGCTACTAATTAAAAATAACCTCGATATGCACCAGTGGTGCCATCTTTCGGAATTTACACGGACTAATCAAACGACCTCGTATATATACACCCGTCCCTCAATTTACGCGCGATTTTTTACGCGGCAAATTATACTTCTATTTACGTGGGACTTTTTTTACGCGGTATTGATTTACGCGGCAATTTTTATACGCGGTGAGATAAATTTCATTTTATATAATTTTTCATAGAATTTATTATATACCAGAGTGACGCAAATTTTTACTTCAACGTATAAAAGCACGATATAAATATATAAAAGGTTGATTGTTTTGAATTACAGTAGTGATAATGACACCGAATAAAATTTATCTACTTTTGTTTTCTAAAACGTCATAATTTTTTTGTTAAGTTATATAAAATAAATATGTATTTCTACAACTTTACTAGCTATTATGTCTAATATTTTTTCTATTGTAACAGACTCAATTTACGCGATTTTCATTCGCGTAAAACAAATCCACGTGGAACGGATACTCGTCGTAAATTGAGGGACGGGTGTACATATATAAAGTATGTTTCTTATATCTACGTTCCATTTTTCCAAGAAACTTTTCTTACATATTTTTATATTTATATCATATTATATATTCCCTATTAATATTTTTTTTGTTCATCAATATTTTTCTTTTTTTTTGCTATATGTTTGACTAATTTAATCCACTTTTATTATATATATATATATATATATATATATATAACATTACATTATATTACTTTAGTGTTCATCTCGGTTAATTCCAAAAAAATAGAATAAAAGAAATTTATATTTTTTTATAATGTTGTAATTTCTTAAATTAATGTTAAAAAATAAGTAGGAATAAATAAATAAATAAAAATTGGTAAATAACTTTATTATAGATAAAGAATCTCATATCCTATAATTGAATTTCATAATTTAACTATATAAATAAGTCATTTACTACAATAAGATCTAATATTTACATTTTTTAGAAGCAAAATAATTCAATAAGATTAATATTAGAGAATAATAATACTTCTAACAATTTGTATTTAAAAATTAATAGTTTGCTTTATGAGTATACACACGCTGAAAAACGAATAATTCATTATATAAAGAAATAAACTAGATTGTTTCAAAATGAGAAGATTTATAATAAACACTATTTTATAATAATAAATATTCCCATATTTCACATCTAATTAGCAAAGTTTATAAGAGGAAGACATTACAAAGATATCTTCTTCATAACATTTAGTAAACTTGTGTTATATGATTATGTATATAATATTACATCCTTAATTTAAAAATTCAATTAAATAACTACATTTTTTAAAGAAAATTAAATTAAAAATATGAATATCTATTTAAATATATTCTGAGTACATATTATCTACATGTATTATCTAAAAATTTAAATTACTTCTAAAATAACAATACAAGGTGAAATATATTTTATTCACTGATGTTATTTGATAACGAGTTCTCTATATAGTTTTAATATTATTATAACATAAAAGTCTCACAAATATATATATATATATATATATATATATATATATATATATATATATATATATATATATATATATATATATATACATAAATACGTATATTTTATTCTCGTAAACTTATTAAAAAAGTTCATACATTTATATTAATTATTATGATATATATTGAAACTAAAAATATATAATTTTTTTCAGAAAATGTTTCTACTAGTAAATAAAATTCTTCTTTACATATTATTTATTTATTTTAAATATTTCAATATTTTACTTATAAATTACTTCTCTTCAATTAGATTGAATTTAAATAATATAGTATGTGTTCGAAACTGAATATAAATGAGTTGAAATTTATAATAATTTTAGTTTACATGAAAGGGTTATTCTGATATATATATATAGAGAGAGAGAGAGAGACGAGTTTCCAGTAACAATGTCAGAAATTTTACAGCTGGTGCAAGACATGTTTGAATTTTTTTAAGCTGATTTTGACATTTTAACTCAGTATAATTTGGCAAATTATCATGGAACGTTTAACACTCAACAACGCTTAGAAATTGTTAAACTTCAATAGACTTATTAAAACCAAAGTTTAATGAGTCCATTATTTCACGAAATGGACTCATCAATTGGCCGACAAGATCATGTGATCTAATTCCATTGAATTATTTTCTGTGAGGTTATATGAAATCACTGTTTTATGCTAATAAACCACAAACAACAAGAGCATTAAATATAAAAATTGAACGTGTAATTCATGAAATTGAACCACATTTATATAAAAGAGTGAGTAAAAATTGGACTAATCAAATGTACCATATCAAGCGAAGTTGTGGTGGTCATATGAGTGAAATTTTGTTCTATCATTAATACCACAGAATATGCTTAAAGATAAAAATAAATAAATAACTAATTATTATAATTAAATATTTTTTATTTTATTTCCATTTAAACTTCTTAAGTGCTTAGTGGAATACATTTTATACTATATATATATATATATATATATATATATATATATATATATATATATATATATATATATATATATATACATATAGGTAGTCCCATATGGCCTAAGTTGTTTGAAAAATATCACTGTATTAGACAGTACACAATCTATCATAGTTTCAAGTTTGAGGACACCACGTTGTTTAGTATTTGTTTGGCAGCCATCATAATGAACGTTTTCAATCGTTTGATACAATACTTTTATTTGAAAGGTCTCAGCCCAACCAATATAAAAACAGTGGTCGACCAAATGAGGTGACTACTCCAGAAATGGTGAAGAAAATCCACAAAGCGGTACTGGATGATCGTCGACTGAAAGTGCGCGAGCTAGCAGACATAGTAGGCATTTCAAAAAGTGCGATACATTGCATATTATCTGAAAATTTAGAAATTGCAAATGGGTGCTGCGTTTGCTCACACTAAAACAGTGTCGTGAAGATGTTTTAAATTGAAACAGAATTTTTGCGCCGTTTCATTATGGAACAGAGGTCCATCACTTCACACCCGAGACAAAAGAACAATCAAAACAATGGACTGAAAAGGGAGTATCGGCTCCAAAGAAGGCGAAGACCGTTTCATCTGCAGGCAAGGTCATGGCGTCAGTTTTTTGGGATGCGCTTGGGATAATTTTCATTGACTATCTTGAAAAAGGAAAAACTATCAACGGCGAGTATTATGCGAACTTATTGCAACGTTTGAGCGAAGAAATCAAGCAAAACGGCCGCAAGAAGAAAGTGTTGTTTCATCAAGACAATGCCCCAGCTCACAAATCCGTTATTGCAATGGCCAAAATTAATGAATTAAAGTTTGAATTGCTACCTCATGCACCCTATTCGCCAGATTTAGCCCCTTCGGATTATTTTCTGTTCCCAAACTTGAAAAAATGGCTCAGTGGTCAAAGATTTCCCAACGATGAAGAAGTGATGTCGGCAGTTAATGGGTATTTTGAGGAGCAAGACAGTTCTTATTATAAAAAGGGTATCGAACTTATTGAACATCGCTGGGAAAAGTGTATAGAGCGGAAAGGAGATTATAATAAATATATATATATATATATATATATATATATATATATATATATATATATATATATGTATATATGAGCTTGTTCAGATTAAGTGTATCATATATACAAGTTTTCAAAAATTGAAATTTGCATCTCGAATAGTCTATTGCCATAAAAAAAATTTTTTTTTTGTTCATTTAGGAAAAACTGTAGTTTTCGAATTATTCTTTAATTATTGTAATAATTGAAACAAAATTAAAAAGAATAAAAATGATAATTTTTATTTTTAGAACTGGTTTACATCTTTCTTCCCTTCTCTCTCTCTCTCTACATATATATATATATATATATATCAATATATATATATAATATATATATATAATATATATATATATATATATATATATATATATATATATATATATATATATATATATATATATATATATATATATATATATATATATATATATATATATTTATATTTGCATGATGTATGTATGTGTGTACGAATATATATGTGCGTGAGTACATACGTTCAGTTGAAGCAGCTGCAGATATTTCAGAATAAGGTGTTGCGTTTCATTATCGATGCGCACCATTTTATTCGGAATAGACGCTGCATGCAGACCTTCACGTAGCGATAGTCGAAAAGCTTGTCGCTCGATCTGTATGATCGCACAGAATCAAATACGAACGTACTGATAAGCATTCTAGAAAACTACAACTCCTACAATACGCATCACCGGTTCATGCAGCCGAGGTTTAGACGCTATGAGCGTCTCCATCACCGATTGATAAAAGGCTGCGAGTAGCAAGACACGTATTTTGAGTTCGGCGAAGAATTTTTGACGCCATTGAAAGCTCAAGCCTATCTCATGAAACTTTATCATTATGAGGCATAAATTGTGGGTCTCCGGACCTGAACCTCAGTATATGGAGTACTATGCCTCAGTGCATCGTGCTGTGACTAACTATTGAACTATTGAAAATGTGACTAACTTTTAAATAGAAATGTGCGTGTGTATGTGAATATTTCTATATTATTTCAATTGTTATACATACATATATATATATATATATACACATATATACATCATCAATAACAATTACAGATTTTTTCTATGGATTAAAGATTATTCTAAGGCTTTCCACATCCAACAATTCAATGCCTTTGTTTTCTATTCCACACCAACATATTTTCTCATAATCTTATTCTATCTATGGATAAAATTATTCATAGATTTTTTATATCTCTGTCTTTCCAATCAAAAATGTCTCTTAACCGTCGGTAGTCTTCTCTTCTTACTATATAATCGACCTTTTCCATTTTAATTTTTTTACTCGTGTTATAACGTCCTTACTTTTTTCAGATCTACTTGTTTTATTTTAGTTAGTCACTACAAGTTATTTCTAATATTATTTTTTTGATTGAGACCACTCAACTATTCTGAAATTTAAGGAATTGTGTTTCACAGTCATTAGTGGAAAAATATACAATGCGTTGTTCAAAAACTTTTTCTCTCAACGTAGAGTAATATTCCATTTATTAATATAAAAATTCCTTTTGAATTAATATCATCCCATTTATATTATCCTATTCATGTTCTTTTAATGTTAATATTATGTCCTAAATACACATAGTTTTTAACTTATATATATATATATATATATATATATATATATATATATATATATATATATATGATGGCCTAAATGAGTCTGAAGGATAATAAATGATAATGTATGTCTAACCCTTAAGTCTCATTTAGCCTACCCTATATAATGTTGTTGCTGTTAAAATATATTCAATAAATTTGTTAAATTGATGTAATATTATTATATTTTAAATATTAATTTTTATCATATGAATTAATTTTCATTTGTATTTTTTACAGTTAAATTTTGATCAAAAAACCTACTTCAACGAAGTAACATTAACGTTCAAAGAGAATAAGGTAAATTACTTTTTTTTATATAAAAAATAAAATCTCAGAAGCAAAAATTGTTCAAAATATATTTATTTTAAAGGCTTTTTTTAATGATTTTTTTATATTGCTTCGAACTTTAAAATGATTTTTCTTATTTTTATTAAATCTTATATTAATTTCTTTCGTATAATAATTATATATTTTATTATCACTACTTTGATTAAAAAAACTTAGATTTTCTTTCTATACAATTATACAAATATACATACATACATACACACACATACACAAACATATATATATATATATATATATATATATATATATATATATATATATATATATCACTATCATTATTATTTGTATGTCTACTGCTGAATGAAATTCTCTTCAACATTTCACATTTTTAACGGTCCACTGATTTTTTCTTCTATTGTACACCGACAAATTTTATAATGCATATATTGAATCTACCTATAGCCTCTTTTAATCCACTTTATGTTTATGAGTTTTAAATTAATAATTTCTGTTCTTCATCAGTGATTTTCTATTATTAATATATAACCAGTTTATTTCCATTTTAAACTTTTCACTCTTGTTACATTCGAGTTCATCTAAGCTTGTTGAAAATATAATACTATCGTCAGTAAATCGGACGTAATTATCTCGTTTATTACAATTGATTTTTGTTATTTCTAATTTGCTATCTTAAACACTTCTAGCAATATGTATATATACAATATATATATATATATATATGTAAATTACTTTTCGAACACTTCCTTTTATATTATATCCTTTAATAATGTAGTAATATTTTTATACAGTATTTTTTTGAAAAAAATCATATAGTATAGCACAAATGAATTTTAACAATACTTAGAGTGTTCAATAATCACTTATTGTTCACTTCTTATTTATTATTATTTTATAAATATATCGGTTGATGCATTTTGATGGCGACACCATCATCGCCAGAGCCATTATGTTAAAATCTAGTCATAAAAAATAATTATTCAAATAAATAATTGTTTTAAAATTGTCAGAAGAATAAGAATAATATATATAAATCATTTTTTTAATATAAACTATACCTTTGAAATATGGTTACTCTAAAAAAATATAAAATTAACCATCAAGCTATTTAAAAATAATATAGATAAGAAAATAAGTCTTTATTAATTAATCTAAAAGTTAAATAATGCTCAATATTAAGAAATGAATATATAATCAACTATCTTAGAAATTTTGTTGTAGTTTTGATAAAAAGTTATATTTTTTTTGGAATGTATTTATTTTAGTATTAGTATAGTTACTTAATATTATTTATATATGTATTTATATATATATATATATATATATATATATATATATATATATATATATTAAAAATAAATAATATTAACTGATAATAAAAATTACAATTAATTTATAATCTGACATATATATATATATATATATATATATATATATATATATATATATATATATTCAGATTATTTTTGGGTAATTGTAACTTATAAATGTTTTTTCATAAAACACCTAAAACGTAAGTTTATTTACGGTTATGTTTTTAAAAGTATTTCTAATTATCCGGTCTTTGTTTTTGTCCAGTAAATGTTAATATACTGAGTATACTCACAGGTCATGTTCTTTGAATAATTTGTGTTAACTAGTGTTGTAGATGGATCAATGACAAAATTACCATTCCGTCATATACCGAATGAAACGGGAAAATATAGCGTGCTCAAATATATTCGCATTCAGAACCGTCTGTTCGGTCAGGCAACCGGTTGATCGATCGTAATTATAAAATATTGTTCAAATTAAATATTTAGTTAGATAAGATAAGCAGAATTTTAAAATAATAAAAACGTTTAAAATAATGATATTTTCAAATGAAATGTAATTAAAGAATAAACATTGGTAAAAAATAATTCGTGTTTGTATGTACTTTTTATATTTTAAGTAACAGAAAGTCTTCAAATGTATATATTTTTTTTAAAAAAACGATCTTAAAAGCTCAAAACGTTTCATAAAAATCCTTAAAATTTAATCATTTTAAATTAAATTATCTTAATTTTAAAAATAAAATAATTCAATTGATTCAAGCAGTTTTTTTAAAAAAGAATCAAAAAAATTTAAATTTAAAAGTTGTTGCTTTACTCCGTAGATGAAATATAAGGTGGATGAAAAGAGACTGAAGATTTTAGATATACATTTACTTGTTTGCTATCATTTACTACTCTTTACTGTCCTTTAGTGTCATTAGGGACACCTTATATTAATAATTAAAAAAGCATCTTAAGATAATTTTATTTGTCTTTTTCTGTTCATCATATTTATAAATAATCTTGATGGAAATAAAATTTCAAAAATGATGATTTTTGTTTTTAATTGCTTTATTTATAAAGACATTGTATCAGAGTTCGATACTTAAAACTTGAATTATATATAAATAACATTATTCATCAGACAATTTATTAGTTCTATTCAAAAGTTCCGTTTGTTTTTTAAGTAAATGAAAATAATAAATTTTGTAAACTTTGTTATCATATAATGAATTAGATAATTGGCATTGATAATAACAATTTATTTTCATTTTGAGAAAATTTTTAAATTTTTGAATCACGTCATTGAAATTTAAAAATTATTCAGTGCCTTTTTCACATCCTCTTTTTCATTATTTTTTTATTTAAACAATTCTGTAGGCTAAAATTAAACAATAGTCATAAACAATCGTTTTATTTCATTACGAACATTGTTATTGATTCGATTTATTGTTTGAAGTTTGTTCATCTATACAAGTACTTTTACAAGAAGAAGTCAGTTACTGTTAAATCTAGTTAACAGAGAAGCAAAACAAAATCAGTTTTTTGAAATAAATCCATGAAGAAGCTCTATTGTCGCTCTTTCTGTGTCTGCAGTGACTCCATCCTGCTAGAACCATATTTCAAAACTGTTTTGGACTAAAAGACATAAAAATTTACCAATCATGGTCCTATACAAAACTCCGATAATGGTTTATAGGTGACTTTCCTCATTTTGTAAAAAATATAAACCGATAACTTATCAGCTATATCTAAATATTTTGAGAAGTATGGCCCTAATTAAATTAACTAAAGGCAAATATTTAAGGAAAATGAACAAATCTGTCCAACAAAAAAGGACTATTCTTCTATCAAGAAAATGGGAGGTGGTAAATATCTTTGTAAACTTGATAAAAATTAAAGGGAATTGAATTGGGGTGTTCTCTTTCATCCACCATATTCATCTGATCTTTCACTCTCGGATTACTTTTTATTTCAATCTCTACAAAAATCACTTGATGATAAGAACTTTGATTTTCCGGAGATTTGAAAAATATATCAAGAACCTAAAATTTGTTTCCGTATTGATAATATTAAAGTATATTTTTGAATTCTAAATATTAATAAATGTTTCATAAGTAAGTATTAATATGTTATTTAAAATTAATAATTTTAAGAATTACATAAAAGTATGTTCATTAACATTATTAATTTTTATCAAAATATTTGTAGTTTGCTACATTTATTAATTTTATTTTTTATAATAAATATACGAACTCTAAAAAACTATATGTGATACTAACTTACATATGATACTCAATTTGATAATGTATTTTTAATTTCATTTAAAAATTATTTAATTTACAAATTATTTTCATATTTGTTTCGATTTAAAAAAAATTCCTCGATTTTTCAGTTCATTAGATTTTCATAAAGAATAAATTTTGTCGTTTATAAATTGATAATTGTTTGTATTTATTTTGCAATTGCTTTTACTCTCATTTCAATTAAATGGAATTTAATTTAATTATTTTTTTTCAATTGAACATATAATTACAAAAAACCTGTATCTTTATAGAATCGACAAGTAAATTTTATACTTAAATTACTCGATTATTTTTAATTTTTTGCAAGAAAATTAATTTATCAATATATATATATATATATATATATATATATATATATATATATATATATAATATATAAAATATATATGTATATACAATAGTTAAAAATATATATTCATACAATTGCTTTTTCATACTTTATAAAAGAATAAATAGTATAGGAAATAAGTAAGATAAAGATAAATATGTTTTATCAAACTGGTTCTCCATTAAATGAACAAACTTTCTACAGATTTTTATTTTTGAGAATGGAAACAAAAACAATTTCTGTAAGCTGGTCCAAATGAAACTGAAGGATAGTAAAGAATAGTGAAGAAGTAAATGTATGTCTGAACTTTTTATTATTATTTGGGCCACCTATAGTTTCAGAAAGAAAACAAAACTCTATTTCCATCAAACCAATAAAAATCAAATTGAAGTTTTTTGTTTTCAATAATTTCCAACAAGCAAACAATACAACCATATCTTTCATAAGCAACGATTTGTTCTTTATTGGCTATTTTTTATATAACTCAATATTTTGAAAATCAAAAAAGAAAAACAAAGGAAGCTAAGGTACTGGGCAAGTTTGCTTTTAACACGATGAAGAGGTTATGGAACTAAAAAAATGATCGATTTGAGAAATAACAACATAGAAATACATAAGGAATTGTATGAGGAAGTTGGCTGCATTTCTTAGTTTTATTTTTATTATAAAAAAAACTCATGGTCACATACCCAAAATACTTAGATGTATGCTCAGTTCTAGACTTTTAATTTCTTATAGTTTATTCTTTTTAGTGGGTATTGGCTATTTATGTTTTTTAAATGAATTTCTTCATAATTTGTTCCAAAAATTTTAGCATTTTTTTTAAAGAATCATATTTCTTATCTTTTTTTAATGATTTAAAGTGTAGAGTCATCCAAATATGACGCTTAGATTTATGTTTTATTAAAAAGAAAAAAAAGATACTATATACATGTTTCTCTATACATCACCCTATATACATATTTGTTTTTAATAAACCACAAATTTAGGCATCACATTTGGATGGCACTATACTTTTTAATTTTGAACAAAAATAATATCTATAGTTTGATACGACAAGCAGTTAAAAAAGAGGGGTAGTGTGTGAGGGTAGAGTGTTTTGTAGTTACTGAAAAAAATATTGCATGGGGTTTTCTGAAAATAATCTCGAAAAAATACTAGACGAAATAATGTTTTATTGAACTAAATAACTACATGACGTTTACTTTATATTTTAATAGAAAATTTTGTCATTTATTTAGTAAAAAGAGGGAAAAAGCTGATTTCAAGAAAAAATTACTATTTCAATTAGCTAGCATGAAATCTCAATCTATATCTCATCGAGAATATCTTAAGATTTTTTCTTGAAAAATCTACACCATCAGAAAGCAACTTCATGAATTAAAAGGTTAAAAAATGGAATTAGCGAAGCGTAGTTCTTAATTACGGATGATGATAATGAATGAATTACAATTTTTAATAAACTGTATGAAAAATAGGATATTTGAAGTAGTAAGATGTCAAGATGAATGGATAAAATTTTAATTACATCAACTTGTTAATGTTTTCTTTAATTTAAATTAATACTAATTCTGAACTTATTTAAATTTTCACTTGAGGATACCAACATTTTTATTTAATAATTTGTATTTTTTAAATCCTTAAAAATAAAATCTCGTTTTTTGATACTTCAGATAATTCTTTCTTTCAAATAATAAACTCTTATGTACATATATTATGGTTATAATTTTTAATTCATTATATAAAAAATGTCACTTAATTTATATACATACATTTTTGTGCCATATATATATATAACATTTCTTAGAAATCGATTTCCAATAACTGGACGTTTAAGTAGAACAACGGTTATATTTGAAATATACTAAATGGGATTATATTTACACTCAAGACAAATTTATTTTTCTTTTTTTTTTATATTTTTTCTTTTGAATTTTTCATATATTATTCTATTACTATAAGAGTAAATGTATTATGCTTGACATAAGGATATACTTTTAAAAATGTGAAAATATCTTTTTAATTCTTTTGATGGCTTCAATTTAAATTTTCGCTTGTCTGGGAATTTCAGTTTAAATAATACACAGTACTTTTAAATTTCGAATATTTCATCATATGCCTTAAGTTACATTCCGTGTGTAAATACACTATTGTTTCTTTAACAGTATACATTTATGAAGGATGCTATTGTTTCGCACTTTCTGTTATTACACCGGTTACCATTGTTTAAGTTTTGAACTAGACGAAATGTTTATTTTAACTTTAATTGTCAACGAGTTGACATATGCAGGTGATAAATCTTTCATATACCAGGTTATAACTTAATGTAAATGTTATTAATTAAGTAATAATAGAAAGGTACTTTTATTAAAATTCTCAAAACAATAACATTAAAAATAATAACAATAACTAAAACTATCACAAAGAAATAAAAAAAATCATATATTAAAGTACAAAATCAATTATCCTCTTGTTTGTTTATTATATTATGTAACGGTTTGTAATTAACTACAAAGTTAAAATTTGGTACGTTTAAAAAAACGCAAAAAATAAATCACATTAATTTGAATTTTCAAATCCTTTTAACTTTTCTAAATAGAATTAAAAGTTTTTCATCGTAATGTTTTTTTTATAATTATTTATTATATAGGGTTATCCAATAAGCGCTTCGGAAGTTTAAATGAAAATAAAACAAAAAGTATTTAATTAATTAGTTATTTATTTTTTATTTTTAACCATATTCTATGACATTAATGATAGAATACAATTTCACTCATATGACCACTACGACTTCTCTTGACACTGCATTCGTTTAGTCCAATTTTTAGTCACTCTTTCAATTAATTGTGGTTCAATTTCATAAATTCCATGTTTAATTTCATTTTTAATGGTTCTGTTGTTTATGGTTTATCAGCATAAATCAATAATTTTACATAACTCCACAGAAAATAATCCAATGGAGTTAGATCACATGATCGTGGTGGCCAATTGATGGGTCCATTTTGTGAAATAATAGACTTATTAAACTTTTGTTTCAATAAGTCTATTGAAGTTTTTACAATTCCTAAGAGTTTTTGAAGTGTTAAAGGTTCCATAATAATTTGCCAAACTATATTGAGTTGTAAATATCAAAATCAACTTTAAAAAAATGTAAACATGGCTGCCACCAGCTATCAAAGTTCTGACATTGGCAAACCCTTTATAAACACAGTAATATCTATATCTATATCTATCTATCTATCTATCTATCTATCTATCTATCTATATATATATATATATATATATATATATATATATATATATATATTATCATCGTCTTTCTATCCACTGTTGGATAAAAGTCTCTCTCCAAATTTTATTGATCCAATACCTTTTTTTTCATCCATTTTGACGAAATGTCTTATGTCATCTATATATATGGGTTTCTTTCTGTATTTTTTTTTGTCTCTGGGTTTCAAATCAATTATTTCTCTTGTGCAATGGCAATCTTCTTCTCTTACTTAATGACTGGATCATTCTTATTTTAAGCTTCTCACTTTTGTTATAATGTTATTAAATTAATTTTTTCTGATTCCTTCGGTTCTCCTTCTATCTCTACATATTATGATATTTTTAATATGCATTTTTCCATAATTTTCTGTGCTGTCTAAATTTTCTGAATTATTCTGATATTTAATTCATTTTAGAATATAAAAGGACTCATGTTACATAGAAATTTTATTTTTATAAAATATAACAAAGTTGGTTTATTTTAATTAGTAAGTAAGTAAAATTACAAAAAAAATTAAAGGACATTTAAGTTGTTAATTATAGGATGGGAATTTACTAACCAATTAAATAGATGGGACTATATGAAATCATCTGTTCTTCAAGCTATTGTAATTTTTTGAGGTGGTATAAAAAATATCCCGTCATGCATATTTAGGTACCAAAAAGGTGGTACACTTTTAACTCTGCCATGTTTTAAAGAGTTAAAACACACCTTTTTGCCATAAGTGAGAATAGATAAGATACATTAATTAAACACTCTTTTCTTTAAATATAGAAAAATATTCAACTTCATAATATGCATTTTTTTCAAATTGGTATCATGTTACTTATACTCTCCTATTTACTTCATTTTTAAATGTTTCTTCAGTGTTAACGAGTTAGTTTCTTCTATTTCTACTTTTCTTAGTTTGATTTTCCTCTGATCAGAAAATTAATGCAATAGAACTTTTGTCTTTGTGAGTTTTATCATAAGATCAATTTTTTAATTTCCTTTATCTATTTTTTTATTCTTTTTTCAAGTTCACTTGTATTGATTGAAAAAATAATATTGCTTCCAGCAAATAAGAATTTCGTATTTTATTTTTAATCCTTTAGATTCGCAATTAAGTATCATAAATACATCTAACGCCACTGTAAATAGTTTCCATGATATTACATCACCCTCTCTCACTTCTTTCAGAACTTTGAATTTTATCGTTTTTCGTGTACTTACATGAGTGTTGTAGCATTTTTATATATATTTTTTAAAATTATAATTTTTTTATACTTTATTGAGTTTAATATTGCTAATGTATTGACTAGTTGATGGATTTTTCATAATCTATAAATCAGAGACAAAATGATATCTGGTATTCATTGCATTGGCTAATAACTTCCCTTACTACTTGAATATGATCCACTAAATCCTCTCCCTAAATCCCTTCCGAAATCCTGTTTGTTCTCGGAGTTGTGAGAAATCCAGCTGAATTTAATATATATATAAGTAAATTATAATAATACTTTTATATATAATATAGGGTATTAAAATAATTTAAATATAATTTTACTTTATTAGATTTTTTTGTTAATATAGACATTCAATTAATTTTCAAAGAAGATTTATTTAGTACATTAAATGGCATATTATCCACTTCATTTATTTCAGTGGTGTCTAAATTAAAAGAGCATTAAGATAATTCACTACGGTTGCGAACGTGTTTTGCTGAAACTTTTTATTGAATAGAGTCTAACAAGTATTGAATACTAATAAGATTGAATAAAGAAGAACATTTAAAGGATCCAAAATAGATAACATAATAAAGTACGTGTACTTAATCATATTACATATATATATATATATATATATATATATATATATATATATACACACACAAATATAGAGTGCCTCAAATGAAACTGAAGGGTTTAGACATACATTAACTTGTTAACTATCATTTGGTATTCTTTACTTTCATTCAGTCTCACTTAGGTTTCTCTCTCTCTCTCTGTATATATATATATATATATATATATATATATATACACTTGTATATATATTATCACTTTAAAAGTATATTAACCCTCTGCTGGATGAAAAGCAATATCGATTTCCATTGGCTCTTTTCACATGTTTTCCAAGATTCTGCCATTGTTTCGTGTCTGCAACTATTTTCATTTAACCTTTACTTTTACTTCATAATGTCTTCTTTTAATTTTTGATATTTTATTTGTATTTTTCATGTTTTATTTTTGTCTTTTGGCCATCAATAATGATTTTTATCTATTATCTTCTCTTCTTTCTATATGTTCTGCTTATGCCAATTTTGTCAATTTTATTTATTCTATCAGTTATTTTTGTATCATATAAGTTTTCTGAACACATTTAGAAATTCCTCATATTATTTTTTCCATTCTTCGCTGAGTTATTAAAAATATTTACCTAATTTTTGCATTCAGTGCGCATACATACATACACACGCATACATATATATATATATATATATATATATATATATATATATATATATATAGGGTTTTCCAATAGAAATGTCAGAACTTTGACAGCTGATAGCAGCCATAATCGACTTTTTTTAAGCTCATTTTGACATTTCAATTCAGTACAGTTTAGCAAATTATTATGGAACGTTTAACATCTCAACAACGCTTAGAAATAAAAAAATAACTAATTAATTAGATATTTTTTGTTTTATTTTCATTAAAAGTTCTAAAGCAGTAATTGGAAAACCTTTTATATATATATATATATATATATATATATATATATCATAAATTGAACAATTATGATGAGGCAGTTTAAAAAAAATCTAGCCATTTTTTTAAATAAAAGAAAATAATAATTTTTTATAACATTTACTAATATTTCATTAATAGTGTAATTTTTATTAATATTAACAAGTTAGTTCATTTTAATGGGCGTTTTTTAATTCCTTTTTGATAAAATTACTCGTTCCTGGAAGCTAAAAACTCATCATGTGCCTATTTCACATCTCCATTTCATTATTATTTTTTGTTTAAAATTGTGGTAGAACTAAGAATAAATAATAGTCCTACAGTATTACATCTAGAAAAAATGTTGGTTGACTTTGAACCACCTAATAAAGTTCCACTATTTTTTCTAGGTTGCTAAAGAAACATGTGGTCTTGCATTGTCATGTTGTAAAATAGATTGTTTTCTGTTAACAAGAACCAAACTTTTTTTTAAATAATTGTTGAAATTGTCTAGTTTATAATATTTATCAAAATTTTGGCTTTAGAAATTCAAAATTAATTGTTCTTCTCATTTACCACCATATAGACAACAATTTTTTTTCTCGCACTCAAACTCGGTTTAAATATTGAAATCTGAAACTATTTGTTGAATTTATCAATACTTTTTACTATCTTTGATAAGAAAAAAATGAGTCTTCTTCAAAAATGTTACAAAGAATCAATCACAAAAATGTTTCAAAGTGTGATTTATTTTTAAGGTCAAAGTCTCCATTCTTAAATTTCTCGAACCAGCTTCTGCATGTCCTTTTAGATACTGTATTTTCTATAAAAAAAATTAAAAATTTTCTTATGCACAATTTTTTCTTGTTTATATTCATAAGGTAAAGAATGTCATAAATAAACCATCGACAGACATCTTTCTTTCACTATTCCTTAATAAATACTGATAATAAAACATTTGTTTTAGAATATGTTCAAGAGATAAATATAAAAATTTAACAGTGAAAATAATGATCATACATATACCTTTCATTAAAATATTTTTCTACGTGCTTAAAATGATTGTTTGCTGAATAGATAAAACTTTTCATTACATCTAATAGTTTAAAATGTTATATGTTAATTCTGAAATTGAGTTTTATGCATTAATTCTTATCAAATGATAATATCTGTATAATATTAATTATTTTTAATGATTATGAATTGAAGTATTGATGATTGGTTCTTTTGGGTTAAAATTTTTTATCAGGATTTATCATAAATAGCTTTACGAAAATTGCATACTTAGTATTTTTTTTAATAATTCTATATTTTATAATATTATAGATATTATTCTAATTATTAATTATATTTATTTCTAGTAACTCTTAGGCATATTTATTTGAAATATTATTTAAACCTAAATTGTTAGTATAAAGTCTTAATAATATTAAAAGCTTAATTTGTTTTTTTATTGAAAACCCTTTTAATTCACTATCTTAATCAGTAGTATTATTATTAATATATAATGAGCATTATTGATCACAGAAAGGGTAAATGGTAGAATCTAGGATAAATTATAAATAACTGTTTTCAAATTGCTTCCATCAACGTTTGAATATTCAGTATCTTAGCACTATACAGCTTTCGTTTATTCTCTAAAATAATAATTATCTTTGAAGGAATATACTTGTAAACAAAATTTTTGAGGAAAAGTAAAGGAAAATACAAAATGTTTAAAAAGAATAAACAAGTATTTTCGAAAATAATTTCAACACGAAATAATTATATAAACATGTGTATAAAATTAAATTTTCTTGATTATCTGTTAGATTTTATTTGATAGTTATTTATTGAAAATACTGTTGATTTAAGAAATACTAATAATATTAATGTGACATGTCGAATAAATTGTTATAAATATTATTTATATAAAAATATAATTAAAATAACCACATATAAATATAAAAAAAGTATATGATTAAAAAATATTTAAATTTAATTATTTTCAGCCAATGAAAATAAAAATTCTTTATTTTGTTCAAAATATTAATAAACTTTACACAAATTAATTTTAACCCCAACACCACAATAATTTAAAGTGTTCAATAATCACTTATTGTTCACTTATTATTTATAATAATATAATTTATAATTATATCGGCTGATGTATTTCGATGGCAACGCCATCATCGTCAAAGCCTTTCCATGTAAATAATCAGATAAATAATCTGACGATGATGGCATTGCCATCGAAATGCATCAGTCGATATAATTATAGATTATATAATTATAAATAATAAGTGAACAATAAGTGATTATTGAACACTTTAAATTATTGTAGTGTTGGGGTGTTAAAATTCATTTGTGTAAAGTGAATCAGCCACAGTTCCAAAACAACAAATTAATAAACTTTTATATCTACTTATTATTATATTATTATAATTAATGTTTTTATGTCAAGTGTGTTTTCTATTTTTTTTTATTTTGCACACACTCACACACACACACACACACACACACATATATATATATATATATATATATATATTTAATAACTAAGAAAGTTCTATCACTTTTGAGATTGAAATGAGAACACATTTTTTTCTATTTAAAATAACTTTTTGCATCAAAATATACACCTTCACACTTCAACTACCTTTTCTTAACAATAAGATTTATAATTTCAGTTTTAGTAATATTCAGTTTTACTTTCAAAAAATTGTGAAACTTCTACTCTTTAGCACCTATATAATTATCTAGAAACAAAAATTAGTGAAAATCCGATGATCATATGTTCAGTGAATATAGGGAATGAAAAAGAATTTTCCATTTTAAATTCATTATCTTTTTTCTTGTTATTACTGCAACATGTGGTCAAATGGTATCTTGCAGAAATAAAACTTTTTGAAGATTTACCAGTGCTGGTTGTTTTTATTGTAATGTATTATGCACCTTTTACACTCTTTATCAGCTGTAAATGTTCGCTGTAAGTACTTGATTAACTTAAAGATACTCATAATAAATAATTATTCTTGAAGTTCACCAAATACAGAGAAGACTTTTTCTTGTAATCAATTTTAATTTAAGTGGTAAATAATTATTTGATGATAGTCAGTAGTAACTATATTTATAGTTGGAAAAACGAATTCAGTTTTCGTCACAGGACAAAATTTGGTTCAAAGTATTTTAAGATTTTAACCGTGAAATAGGAGATGCACAAATATTAAGTTTCTATAATTTGTTGTCGAGAATTAAAGTGTACAGTATTCATTTACAAAGTTTTCATCTTTTCCGTATTTTATACAAATGATTCCACCTTTTTTCTTAACTTACTTTGGACTTTTCAGCAAGCTGTTGACACGTTAAATTCGAGTTTGTTTAAATAATCAACATTCACATTTGATAATCTGTCTGATCTGGCTTCGTTTTATAATTATTCGTAATGCAGTTTTTTAAAACAACCTCTGATCCATTCTTAATATAACTGCGCTTTCTTTAAATGCAGTATATTTTTTTAGCAAATTCAGCAACGTTAGCTAAGATTCGGCTTGCTGAACTTCTATATAAGCTCATATACGAGGTCGTTTGATAAGTCCGTATAAATTCCGAAAGATGGCACCACTGGTGCATATCGAGGTTATTTTTAATTAGTAGCACCTCTTGGAAGAACACACATCAAGTTTCAGCCATATCGGTCTATTCCTTTGTGTTTGACAATCGTTGGAATCAAGGAAATCGAGTGATTGTCAAATAATGGACGAAAAAGAATTTCGCGTGTTGATTAAACACTACTTCATTAAAGGCAAAACGCCTCAGGAGACTAAACAGAAGCTTGATAAACATTATGGTGACTCTGCACCTTCGATTAGTGCGGTTTATAAGTGGTTTCAAAATTTTCGGAGTGGCCATATGAGCACAAGAGACGCTGAACGTTCTGGACGCCCTGTTGAGGTCACCACTCCAGAAATCATTGATAAAATCCATGATATGGTGATGGATGACAGAAGAGTGAAAGTGCGTGAGATTACTAGTGCTGTAGGCATCTCGTGTGAACGGGTACATAATATTTTGCACCAACATTTGGACATGAAAAAGCTATCCGCCAGGGTGCCGGATTGCCACGATCGACCAAAAACGAGGTCGTGTGAAGTGTTGCAAGAACGGTTTGCAGCTGTTTCAGCGAAATCCGCAGGACTTTAAGCGTCGTTTCATCACTGTAGATGAAACATGGATACATCACTACACTCCTGAGACCAAAGAGCAGTCTAAACAATGGGTTATCAAGGGGGAATCTGCTCCGAAAAAGGCGAAGACAATTCCTTCGGCCGGGAAGGTTATGGCGACTGTCTTTTGGGATTCGCAAGGAATAATCTTTATCGACTATTTGGAAAAGGGTAAAACCATTACAGGTGCATATTATTCATTGTTATTGGATCGTTTGAAAACCGAGTTGCAAGAAAAACGTCCCCGATTAGCCCACAAAAAAGTCCTCTTTCATCACGACAACGCACCAGCTCACACCTCAGCAGTTGTGGCCGCAAAACTAATGGAAATAGGGTTCCAAATCGTTTCACATCCCCCATATTCTCCAGACTTGGCTCCATCGGACTATTATTTGTTCCCTAATATGAAGAAATGGCTCGCAGGAAAAAGATTTTATTCGAACGAGGAGGTGATTGCAGGAACGAATGACTATTTTACAGACTTGGACAAATCCTATTATTCGGAAGGGATCAACAAACTAGAGCAGCGTTGGATGAAGTGTATAAGCCTAAAATGAGACTATATTGAAAAATAAAAACGATTTATTCAAAAAAATGAAGCAGTTTTTATTTTTACACGGACTTATCAAACAACCCTCGTACATGGGATTCCTTGACAGTATGGTCCACTTGTTGGAATTATATTTGACCGGATGTTCTTTTAATGCGAGTTTAGACGGGATAAGATCATCCATCAGTCCTGTAGCGGCTGGAATTCGACAGGAAATTGTATTAGGGCTAGTACTATTCAATCTCGATATCAATAATGTGCCATGTGGATAGCAAGCAGTCCTGTACGAGGACATCATGGTGAAATCAAGAATCATCTGTGCAAAGTTTCAAGCTCATCTCAACGAGCTCGAAACGTTCTATTGAACGTGAAGAGTAAAAGTGGACATGCAGAAAAGTATAGTGGTCTTCTTTCAGGTACCTCTGACTAAGTACTGCTAGTTTAACTCACTTGTGCTTAACAGGACCGTGTCGGAGTGATTTAAAGTACTTCGGTGTCATGCTCAACATAAGCTTGACCTTCAAAAATCGTATCCAATATGTAATTTCAAAGGCCCAAGTACAGCTCTTCAGACTAAACTCGATATTGAATAGAAAATCAAAACTGGCACTGAGAAGTAAGCGTATGTTCTACCTAATTTGCATTCTATTGATTACGACGTATGGGAGTTCAGATTGAACGTATCACGCCAACAATACTAAAAAGCTGCAGGAGTTCTGAAATAAATGCGTTTGTCTCATCACCGATTCTATTATTTTGTCAGAATCCTTTACCACGATCTCCAGTTCACAACAATAACGAATTTGTCCGATGGCAGGCTCGTCGGTTTTATGGTCGAATGGAGGTTAATAAAACGCACTAGTTCATCCGTTAAGCACAACCAATTTTGTCGATGAGTATTCCAAGTACAAGCTGCTCCATTTACTTGCACTTCTGGAAAAACCGACGAATGTCAGTGAAGTCATTTTACTAATGTATCCAGTAAGAAATCGCTTCCATGAATGACTTGGAACTCTTCTAGATAAACGGCACGAAGTTATCCCATTTAGTACATAGAAAACACTCCAATCTATGCCGATTTAAATCTAATGCAGCAACGATCAGAGAATTTAATCTGTTAAAGTATATATCTCTCTCATATGGTAGATAGTCAAATACTGCAGGTCTTTCGGCGGGTTGCAGCTATACAATGAGCAACATTAGAACGAAGTTTTATTTGTTAAGTAAACATACATGAATTATATTATTTTTAAATAAACATTTTGAAAGATACAAATTATATTTTAAATTAAAATACACATCGAAAATGTATGTGTTACACATAGAAATATAGTAAATGAATAGAACAAAGTATATACTTCGTAACTCAATTAATGTACCCAGTAAAGTGAGTCATATTTCTTGGAATAAACAATTGTAATATACGTAAAAATGACAGAACTTTCTTGGTTACCTAATATATGAGTATATATGTATGTGTGCGTATGTATGTATATCGTTTGTATTTATACAAATGATAAAAATGAACGGCATAACATTGCTTGAAGATATGCTCATTTCACTTTAGCAAAAGCTCACTGAACGAATTAGTTTCTGTGTTTTCTTTGAAGAAAAAATTTTTGCAGACATTTCAATAAACCGTACGACTTGTAGTCTTTTCATTATCTCGTTCGGGGAAAGTGAACACGTGTATCCTGCTTTATTTTCATTTACGAATCGTTGATGCGTACATATTCGACCAAAAAGGAAAAAATCTCGAACGAAATATGAGACTTGCACGAATTGGTATATGTTACGGAAATACGCCACATTTTTCGGACGTGTAGTTTTCAATGGAATTATTATCACAAATGTCTAAAAGAACATTCTCTTTTGCGTTCACGTCGGAGATCCACCCTTACTCATACTACATCAAGTACAATCATATTCTGCTTGTATAATAAGCTTATACTGATTTTTATGTACATTGAAAAAATTAATATCTCTGGCCTTTTCTTCCTTATAAATTTATATGTATATATTAAAATTATCTTCGTTCATGATTTGTTTTATAGCAAAAAAATCATATCTCTTTCTTGTTCTCTGTAATGGCTTTTGTAACTATATATATATATATATATATATATATATATATATATATATATATATATATATATATATATTTATATATCTTACACATACTCAAAATATATTCATACATACTTATACATTATATGTAAAATCATACAATCGTAACTTAAATTTTCTTGTAATTTTTATTTCATATAAATCACTTAAAATAATATTTCTCTTTGTGAAAAAAAAATATTTTTATTTAATTATTTTTCAATAACAAATTGAATAATGGAATGTCGAATTAAATTAATTTTATCTTATTTATTTTAATGACTAAAATATTTGTGTCAAAATAAGGTAGTTTTTTTTTATTCTGAAATCATAATTAATTTCAGTAACAAATTATAATATTGAAAAAAATGAGTAAAATATCAATTTAATTAAAATTCAAACTATATTTTTAAAAGGAACTTATGTGTATATTTAAAAATATTTATTGTTTATTAAGTGTTAAAAAAAGAAACATTTTTGAACTAATGTATAGGTGATTATATATTATAGATAAGATATATAAGGTCATATAAAGTATATAAGATCTATATAAGGTCATCAAAATGTGATGCTTAGATTTGTGTTTTATTAAAAAGAAACAAAAAAAACTATACATGTTTCCTTATACACCACCTTATATACATGTTTCTTTTTTTAAAAAAACATAAATTCAGTGTCACATTTTTATGACCCTATATGATATCATGAATATACGAGGAACGTTTGATAAGTATGGTAAAAAAGTAAGAAAAACTAAATTGAAAAATTTAATTAAATTAATTAATTAAATTAAACAATAAATACATTTACCATACTTATCAAACAACCCTCGTATATATATATATATATTTCATATTATCATTAAATGAATTTTAAATTATTGAAAAATATAAATGAGAAACATCTATATAAAATTACGAATTAGATTTCAATTATTTTTCTTTAAAATGAAATAATTTCTTTCATCACAAAGTAATGTTACACTAATATGTAATTAAAATTAAATATGTATGTATTTAAAGACTATTCAAACAGTTTGGATAAAATATATCATAAAAAGGAAAACAAAGTTAGATCCCATGATAACGTAATAAAAACTTTAACGAAACAGTCGGTGTACATTCAATAGAATTGTGTAACAAATATTTCTACCACAGTTACCCACGCA
>CP092093.1:25035000-25067500 GCA_029203775.1 Neoneuromus ignobilis
TATCATGTTTATATTTTTGTTTCAATTTTATAAAGTATTCTGATAATTGTATTCTTTAATGTATGGCGTGTTTTTATGACAACCTTTGACTTGCGCCTAGTGAATTCACAATCTTCTACCCATTGCCCAAAATACTTTAGATCGTTTTAGAATACCCATTTTTCTTTATATGTTATATTCCTCTTTGAAAATAAAATTATTCGGTTTTTTGAAAGAATCAATGAACAAATTTCTACACTCTAATAATTCTACTATTCATTCATTCGTGAAATACCCATTTATTGAACGCATTTATATTTTCTACAGACTTGAAATGGCAACTCATTGTAGTTACTGATACTTTTAAGTCAATTGCAAGTTTTTTCATAATTTATTTTAGGCCAGTTTCAAAAATTACATCTATTCAAAAGTTTTAATCGAACTTTTCGATCTTTTTTAAGACCCACTTCAAAGTTCAATTTTTACAAATTTGAATTTCCTAAATTATTTTTACGCATTACGATTATTAACAGTAAATGTTCTCAACGTAATATTGATCTTACGAAATGTCTTTGTTACAGTAACCCTTGTTTAAATTTGTGAAAATAAATTCTTTTTAATTTCTTGTAATTAACTCTAACCCAACTTTTAATCCTTAAATGAATAAATTGATAAATTTATTGATAATCATTTTCAAAAATCAAGAATATTCTATATTTTTCTTAAAGAGAAAAGTTTATGAATAATAAATTGAACATATTTTTCATCAGAGTAAACGTTTCTACCAATAATGAAAAATAACAGGTTCATATGAAATGATTTAATATTAAAGTTCTAGATTTTTTTCTATTGACTTATATGCACAACATTATGTTTATTATATATATTATATATATATATATATATATATATATATATATATATATATACATAAGAAGATTAAAATTAATCTTATCGTCGTTGTGTTGTAACATATGACAAATAACACAGTATATTACTTAACAAATAAATTTATATAATTATATATATATATATATATATACATACACTATATCTAGAAAATGATTGTATTGTAATTATTTTAAAACGAAAATAATGTAAAGAAACAATTATATTAATAATGATATTCCTTATTAATGAAAATATTACATAAACATTCATTATTTGCGAAATTATCTTAAGTAATTCTCACATATTGAATATTGGTTTATTTTACCTGAAACAAAATATATATTTACCAAAGAAGATAATTTTCCTTATAAATTTGATGCTGCTGCCTAGTTTCTCAAGTATAATCTCTGTAAAATCCCTATGGCATACTTTGTAATCTAGTTGAGTTTCTTGTAACACTTTCAACTTATAAACGTAGAGACACGAAGTTTTTGTATTGTCAAATGCGACATTTGTAATGCACGTGCTGCGTCTCAGTTTTGGAGACTGCGAATAAAGGTGTCGCGTACATTTCTGACATTTTTATTTAACACGCGTAGACACTTTGCATGAAGTTTGACTATTATATTAAACTGTTTATATAAAGACGTTTGAAAGACAATGAACTAAATTTGTGATATATTTAAGTTTGATTGATATATTATTCTACGCATTCGAAAACATTTCGATAAGTTTATATTTAAATGTCTGTTTATGAGATATATTTTCTTTGTTGATACTGAAACTGACTACAAGTTTCCAAAAATAATTATTTTTAATATTTTCATCACTTTTAAATAAATAATCTTACACGGTATTTTATACTTTTTACTTAATTAATAAAATGACAAATATTGGAATTTTATTTCTTTATTTAGTCATAAATGTTATGTCATAGTCACTTAATTAAACAAATTATTTTATTATAATATCTGTAACCATTTTTAAATATAATGTTGTATATTTAAGTAGTATAAAATTTAGAAATTTTTAAACGTTATTCATAATTTGTCTAATAATTAAATTTTAATGGAAGAATAACAACTAGTTAATTCAGAATTCATCTATTTTTTTTAATAAAATATTTATAATCAAGGAATATCAATTTTTTAACAATTATTTGTAAAAACGTTGTTGTTTCTGTATTATTGATATTTTTTCGTTAATATAAATTATATTTTAATATTTTAAAAATGTATAATTGCAAAAAGACTAATGTTCTTTAATTACAGTTATTATAAACTCTTGTAAAATCTAATTACATAATATATATATATATATATATATATATATATATATATATATAATCCTATATCAATCCACTGCTGGACGAAATCCTCATCGAATATCGTTAAGTCATGTTTTCATAAAATTCTTCCATTGTTTTTAATCGCACCTCATCTCATCGAATTCTCACCCTGACAATACTTTTTAATATCATTCCTCCATCTTTGATAGGCTCTTCCTATATATTTTTTTGTCTTTTGGTTCCCATTCCATAATGATTTTTGTGAATCTATTATCTTCTATTTTTTTTGTTTATTTTGTCCATATCCATTTCATCAATTTTATTTGTTCTATTATACCAATTACTCTTATTTTAGTATCTATTCACAGATTTTCCAATTACATTTAGAAATTCCTAACATTATCTTTTCCATGCTTTTATTTTATTATTGCATTCAGTATCCAACTTTCTGACCCGTAAATACAAGCAAATAATACATATTTTTTATATACTTTCTATTTCAATCTCAGTGGTATTTTACTTTTTATTATACTATTTTCTTCCAAATATTGTCCATGTTACCCTAATTCTATAGGTCACCATTTTATGGTGTAATTTTTCCCAAGTATTTTATTTCATCTACTTATTCAAAGCATCGACTTTCCAACTGTATATTTTATTTTTTTACAAATTTATTAAACATGATTTTATTTTTTTCCATATTTTCTGAACGAGTAGGTATTATATACCTTTGGGATATTTTATTCCAGAAGAAGCCATATAATTCAGTGGTAATTAGTCACTCTCATTGATTAAACGGATTGGTAAGATTTTTTTTTATTCAGGATTTACTCTCTTAGACAAATTATCTCCACCTCAACTAGGAGCCCTGCCTACACTGTATAGAGAGCACTTCTTAGTCTAATTTCTACTCTTCGACCTATCATCTTAGAAAATCTTACTAATAACTAAGCTATCACAAGCATAGCTCTTACGGTCCTGGAAATACGAAAGTTCTACAAGAAACGATAAAGTCTTGTGATCCTCAGTCGTAAATATATATATATATATATATATATATATATATACATATATACATATATACATACATACATACACATATACATACACATATACATACACATATACCTTCTTCTATTCGATACATGAGCCTTCTTCTATTCGATTCTGAATAAAAACCTCTCCCATTACTTTCCACTTCAACTGATTTAACTTCATTTTTCCTATTTTTTTTTAAATAATTGTTTGGGTTTCCTTGAAATATGTTTCTATCCATTATCTAATATGTGTATCTTTCACAAAAAAGTAAAAAATATTATTTTCACTATTAGGTAACACTATATTTTGTAGAATTTTAATGTATTTTGCCTCATTATTTCTTTTATTTAATATAAATTGCTGACATCATATCATAAGATACAGCTTAGTACCATTATTTTACTGTCACCGATTTTGACTGTGTTTTTATATCACTTAGTAAAAGCTTTTCATTTAAAGGTCATCGAATATTTTTTTCTGCCTAGAGCACACATATTGAATTTCATTTGTACATGATTTATTTATCTGCTTTTTGCTTCCCTGTATTTATTTCTAGTTTTAATATTTTTAGGAACTCCATGATTTGAATTCAAACATAGAATTTTTTTAACTTTCTTTCTGTACGAATTGGCTTCGTTAGTTGGTACTTCTTCTATTAATTGTTTTTGTACTTATCTGTATATTAATTTCATTTAAATTATACCCAGAGAACTAAAAAATCCTCTTTTGAAAATTATGCACTACATCTATTAATTTTCTTCGATATTTAATGACTTGCCTCTTTTTTCAGTAATTTCTCTAGATGTTCGCACATTTTTCACTGTATTTTTAAAACAGCCAACAATTTAGAATATTTATTTGTAGGTTTAACATTTATTTCTAATCATTTCATTGAATTCTTTCTTTTTTCAATATATGATTATCCATGACCCATGTTTTATTAAAAATGATATAATAACTATAAAAAATATTTAATTTTCCTAAATTCACACTTATTCAAAATTTTCAAAAAAAGTATTTAATGATTTTTAAATAATTTTATCAGTTTTAAGCAATTAACTATATACGAGGGTCGTTTGATAAGTATGGTAAAAATGTAAGAAAAACTAAATTGAAAAATTTAATCTAAATAATTAATTAAATTGAACAATAAATAAATTTACCATACTTATCAAACGACCCTCGTGTATATATATATATATATATATATATAAATATATTATTATATAAATAATTTTCATATACTACCACTATCGTAACAAGATTGAACATTACTCACTTAATTCAAACAAATATAAACTTATCATATATGGTGAGTTATTAAGATGAATAATGAGTTATTAAAACTTGCTCTCAGTAACGGAAATTATTTATGACTCAGCCCAATATGAATGCATACATACATATATATATATATATATATATATATATATATATATATATATATATATATATATATATAATTATACCTAAACGTCAAAAACTTGGACATTGAATGCAAAAATAAATCAGAACTTTTAATAATTCAGTAAAAGATGCAAAAGATATTGTTAGGATATTTCAACATGATAGGAAAATTTGTAACTGGTTACAAAAACAAAAAAGGAAGGTTAACTGATGTAAAAGAAGAAATAAAATAGAAAAAAATGAGTATGAGCTGGTCATATAACAAAAAAAGAAAACAATAGAACACGAAAATCATTTTGGAAAGGCAATCAAAACAAAAATGCAGGATCATCCAAATGTGACACCTGTATTTATATTTTATTAAAAAAACTATACACATATTTTCCTATACACCACTCTATAAATATGTTTTTTTTATAAAACACAAATCTAGGCGTTACATTTGGATGACCCTATACATCTAGGAATATATCTTATTATAGATGAAGATATGGTAATAGAAGCATTGTGGAAGTGAAGGTTAGGTAAGATTTGTCGCAGATAGGAAACAGTGGAATAATTTTGGAAAATATTTAAGAGAACTAATGACATTAGATTTGACTTTGGCTCAGCATTGAAGTGATGTAACATTCTAGGATAATGTGTGTGTGTTTGAGTGTGAGTATATATATATATATATATATATATATATATATATATATATATATAGAGAGAGAGAGAGAGAGAGAGAGAGAGAGAGAGAGTACAATATAAAAACTGTTTATAAATAACAAGATATATATTTTAATATGATTATTACAATATCTTGTCAACAGTATTAAAAAAAGTTATAAACTTCAAATTCATTAAAATTCTGAAACGTAACAGAAGAGTTTATCGGATAATTTAAAAGCAATATTTTCTAATTTTAGAGATGATCATTATATATGCTTGCGGTATTTTGTACGTTTAAGTCAGTTTATTAGTTATCTGAATTTGATACAATAGACCTTACATGTGGCTTTTGTGTTTAGAATTGGTCTCTCTTTCGTTCACAATCGAGAAACGTGTATTCATTGTAAAACATGGCTTTAAAATATTGTCAAAACAAGTATTGAAAAGAATTGTTTTATATTTCGTGTTTTTAATATTGACAAGTGAACTGGTCAACACGAAAAAGCTTTGTGAGCTATGTGGTAATCGCACATATATTGAAGAATAAATCGATATATTGTTTTATAATTTTAAAATAATCTTTTGTATATAAAAATGTAGATTTATAAACTACACCATATTCTAATGTAAATTTTATGATAGTAGTTTTCTAAATATGTTTACTTTAAAAATATAAAGCTATGAATAATATAAATAGAAATTTAAATGAATATTAAATAAAAAAATTGACATAGTATTTGTTGTTTGATTGTTAAATAAATAACATAATTTACGTTTTAACTTAATATATATATATATATATATATATATATATATACACACACACCTGTCCTTCAATTTACGCGGGACTCTTTTTACGCGAGTTCTTTTTTTTACGCGGCAAATTATACCTCTATTTACGCCGAACTTTTTTTCCGCGGTAGTGATTTACGCAGCACTTTTTATATGCGGTTTAGATAGATTTCATTTTATATAATTTTTCATGGAATTTATTATATATCAGAGTGACGCAAATTCTTATTTGAACGTATAAAAGCACGATATAAATATATAAAAGGTGGATTATTTTGAATTGCAGTAGCGATAGTGACACCGAATAAAATTTATCTACTTTTGTTTTCTAAAACGTCATTATTTTTTTGTTAAGCTATATGAAATAAATAAGTGTTTCTACAACTTTACTAGCTTTTATTTCCAATATTTTTTCTGTTGTACTGACAGACTTAATTACGTGATTTTTATTCGTGTAAAACAAATCCACGTGGAACGTATACACCGCGTAAATTGAGGGACGGGTGTATACGTGTATATATATATATATATATATATATATATATATAAATAATATATGCATACATACACACACAGGGGTCTTACAATAAAATATATAATATATACATACTTTTTTTTTTTTTTTTTTTTTGTACAATGAAATTCAAAAGACCAAATCGGAAGGGAGATGTTGCCAATAATTTTAAATGATTTTAAAATCAGTGTTTATTTACATATGGTCCATGTTTAAAATTGAAAAGAATCTACAGAAATGCATAATTAATAATAATGTGTATAAATTTTCTGTGACACCTTGTGTGTATATATATGTATGTATATATATATATATATATATATATATATATATATATATATATATATATATATATATATATATATATGTTTATACAAAGGGCAACAAAAGTTAATTTTTATTTTCTTTGAAATACAATTTTAATAAGTAAATGAAAAGACTTTAACTAGGATATTATTTTTTTCAAAATTTATTTTTACTAATACATATTAAAAAATTATATTCTTCAAAAAGCGTATGTAAGCGTTTACACATTGCACTCTTCATAATATTTATCAGTACTATGCTTAACACATCAAATGACAGATTGTTTATTTCTTCAATATGTTAAGTAATAATTCAATCAAAGTATTGAACTTATTAATAGATTGATATTAAGTTATCTCGCTTCGATATATTCAAATTTGTGAATAAAACAAATTTGATAAACGTTTTTAAATAATCATTATTTTATGATTTTACACTCTTATTTTTTAAAAAAATAGTTTTTGTGATTATGGTACAAGTATAAAATGAATCATGGTTTTATAACCATATTTATTAATTGTTATCAACTGTTTTTCATTGCCTTCAATAAACGTATGGTCTATTGATACTGTTTGCTTGGAAAATATAGCCAATTCTCTTTCACACAAATGAGTTATCACCCCCAACACCACAATATATTATAAAATATTCAATAATTACTTATAGTCCTCTTTGTTGTTTATAACAACAGACCAATCGGCTAACAGCCTAATAAGTTATTGTTGTTATACACAACAAAGTGGATAATAAGTGATTATTAAATACTTGATAACATCTTGTGATTTTGGGGGTAATAATTTATTTGTAAGAAATATGGTTCAATGATTTAACTAGCTCTCTTTATCACCATATCAAACCATCACTTAAAATTAATGTAAAGATTTTTAATGAATAAAGTTGGTTTTTGTAATTTTCAGAATTTTCTTATTGCTGAAGCGGCCTAAGTGAAAAAAAAATTATTATTCATTATTACCTTCATTCTAAATTTACCTTTATATATATATATATATATATATATATATATATATATATATATATATATATATATATATATATGTATATAATTACATCATATTATATAGATATAAAAAGAGTAAAAAGATTTAAAAATCTTCAATATACATTTTTGTCAAATATATATTTAATTGAAATAAGATTTTGAAATATTTTTCAGATTTTAGTGTTATAATAAATATTTTTTTAGCTTTTAGTATTATAATAAATAATTTAAATGTCTAGTGAAGTATATCTTCATATTATTGTGAACTGGGGTTCCTAAAATAATTGAAACTTAATCCATATATTGATTTTAATGTAATTTTTCAATTTTATTATAAGTCAAACTAAATCTTATTTTTAATAATAGACGAAAGATTTCAATTTTTGTTTGGATTTTTAATTAAATAATTATTACATATGTAGCAAACTATTATTTATTTCTTATTTTATTTTTATAATTAATAAAGTATTAAAACTAGTCGATAGGTTTAAATTAGTCAATCAAAGAATAATTTATTTAAAGAAATTATATTTTGTAGCATTTTGAATTACTTGATTTTTCTCCTATCATAGTAATATTATTTAAAAAATTTAACGGGATATTATAAAAACTAATACGTCTAAAGAAGTAAATAAAAAAATATATAATTATCGTTTAATAAAACGTTTCTTAAATAGAAAAACAAATTTTTTAACCTTATGAAAAGGAAATGTGTATAATAAAAAGTTTTAAGAATAGATATTGATTTTTGTTTTGTTTTTTTTTAAAAAAAGTTCTAATAGATTATATGCATATATATATATATATATATATATATATATATATATATATATAAAATGTCGTTATAATCCCATTGACTAATGTACCGTGACTTTGAAAAGGCGTGAAACGAATTAATACTTACAGTATATGATAAAGTTCATTCTGAAAAAGATTTTCTCTTAGATTTTTCAATGAAATATCGACTATAGGATAGAAATACTTTGAGTGTGAGATGGAATATGTCAATACTTTTTTTAAGTCTTTATTTAACAGTAGAATATTAGAAAAAAGAATTCAGATTTTTATCCCATTGACTAATGCGTGACTTTGAAAAGGCGTGAATATTAATACTTACAGTATATGATAAAGTTCATTCTATAGATATATATTTGAGTGTGAAAAGATTTTCTCAGTAGAATATTAGAAAAAAGAATTCAGATTTTTTTAAAAAATCTATATTTTTGTATGGAACTTACACACACACACACACACACACACACACACACACATACACATACACACATACATACATACACGCACACACACACGCTCACACACACACACACAAAGTGTTTTTTACGTTAAATAGAACTTTAAATAGGGATCAATTTAAAATTCTATCACGCTTAAAAAAACAGCTATATATAGGAGGGTCGTTTGATAAGTATGGTTAATTTATTTATTGTTTAATTTAATTTTTCAATTTAGTTTTTCTTACTTTTTTACCATACTTATCAAACGACCCTCGTGTGTGTATATATATATTTATATATTTTGAATACTATAAATACAATTTTTGCAACTTACCGTTATTATATAAATAAATTTATATAAGTATTATATATTAACTACATGTAGTAATAATTGAAATAAAATACATGGATTGCTAATTAAAGTAATTGAGTTTTCCTTTTTATTTTTTCAATTGTAAATATTGATTGCCACAATTTTTTATAATTATAAGTAAATTTTCTATTGTAGTATTTTTATCTTACTTATATTTATACCTTATTCCTAATCTTGTTATATTTTTTGTTCCTCAATTTGAATTTCTTCTGTATGCTTATTTACAATACTTATCTTCTTTTCTCTATTTTTTAGAAAAATGTATTTTATTATTCAGAATTTTTAATTGAATGTTTCAGTTTACAATTAAGCAATTACAATGTCATCATCTACATTCATTTATCTATCTTCCATTTCTTTCTTTCTCTCTCTCTCTCTCTCTCTCTCTCTCTCTATATATATATATATATATATATATATATATATATATAATTATATAAACTTCATTACTTTAAACCATCACGTAAATGGAACGTACTATCTATTTAATGTTAGTATACCAAAAAGAACAATCATGGCCGACTTCAAACTTTATTAAGGTATTGGAGGGCAATAAAAGGAAAGATGGAACCAGAGTATACGAAATGTAGTATGTAGATATACTGAAGAATATTTATTCACGTGGGAGATGTTGAAAGACTAATAACATCAACTTAGTTTACAGTCGGAACGCAAATATTAAGTACGGAAAACTTATACTCAATACAAATATTAAAAGTTATTTGAAAAGCGCATTTGAAAAGGAAGAATAGAATAGCAATAAATTATCAACATATATCTCATGGCATTATAAAGATAATCGTTGCTGTTTCCGTTCTCAATTTCTTTAATTATCCTCTTGTTTGCAATACAATTTTCACGTCGAATCGTATGTTAGCCTAAATTATACATGTTATGATATTCTCAAGAAAGAACGTATTAAATGTTAAATAATTAAAATATTGCAGTAATGAAAGATACTTGATTAGTGATATGAGTATGTATTGTGTTATCATTATTCACGATAAGCATAAATAACAAAAATCATATATATATATATTTGTATATATCACATCATATCATAAAGCTCATATCAATCCACTACTGGACGAGAGCCTCAATGAATGCTACCATTCACTGGTATTTGGTCATATTCACCACGCTGACCAGGCGGATTGGTGAAAATTTTTTTATTCGGGGTTTACTCCCTTCTCGACAGTTATTTTTTACAAGATGAGGTTGTCGGCCTTCATACTCAACCCTCGAAAATGAGGGACTCTCCGACTGGGATTTGAACGCAATCTCCTGCATGACACGCGGTGATGCAAACCACTGTGCTACCCAGTCGGTATATATATATATATATATATATATATATATATATATATATATATACACACAGTAATACTCCGACTTACACTAATTCGCAGTTACACGGTTTTTGATTTTTCCCTCCCGCTTCATCCCACACTGCACACGTATCTTCATTGTTTCTCTTGCTGTGATACGGCTGGAAGTGTTTCGCACAAACTTTGTATTCACGAATCCACTCTATGGTGACGAAATTAAAATTATTTTGCTTTGTTTTTTAAACCCTTAAAAAAACTATATCGCCCAAACGAAGTAAATATGATTCTCCTGCATCTAGTAAGAAAATAAAAACGTAAATTTAACATTATCAAAGATTTTGATAGCAGAATGAAAAATTTGTGAATTAGCAAATAAGTTTGAGCTACCAGAATCCACAATAAGAACAATTATAAAAGATAAAGAAAGAATTCTCGAAGCTGTGAAAAATGCTCAATCCTTGATCTCAAGCATAACTCGTAAACGTCATGGTGTTATTGCTGAGATTGAAACAACACTAAAAACTGATCATCGCTCATGTGATAGAAGTTGTTAATCTTGCCAGGGATTTAGATTTAGAAGTCGAAGGTGATGATGTCAACGAGCTGTTGGATTCACATAGTCAGGAGCTGACAATTGATGAACTCATAGAGATGCGTGAGCAAAACGTTACTGAAAAATTTGACGCTTCAAACTTGGTTCCACGAGAAAAGTACATGGCAATTGCAAGCTTGACAGAAGCTCTCGGCTTAATTGAAAAAGGCTAACAAGTATTAGGAAACATAGACTCCAACGAACTCGTTATAACTACAAAGCAAGGAATAAAAAAAATATTAGCTTACTACGAAGAAATCCTACGTAGAAAAAAGAAGACATTATGTCGTCAGACAAGTTTGTTAGATTTTATGAAGCCATCGACATCGAAATAACTTCGTCTTAAGCAACTCATTTATTTTTTTAATATTTTGTATTAATATGTATAAAGAACTATAATTTTTATTACATATTTTTCTTCTAAACTAGTGTGTTTGTTAGTCCTTGGCCCCAATTAAACAAAATTTAATGTATTTCTATGCAAAGTTGTACACCGACTTATGCGAAATCGACTTACGCGATTTTCGTCGGTCCCACCTATAGTGCAACTTCGGGGTATTACTGTATATTAGGTGTATCCATAAGTAATGTCATTTTTTAGTGTCGAAACTGTATTCGACGAATATTTTACTTCAAAATCGCCCTCGTTTTACAAAAAAGGAATTTTGTAAAACAACATTACTTATGTGTATACCTAATATATATATATATATATATATATATATATATATATATATATATATATATATATATAAACACACACACACACATACATACGTACGTAAGTACATACATAAGGTCATCCAAATGTGACGCCTAGATTTGAGTTTTATTAAAAAGAAACGTGAGTATAGAGTAGTGTACAGGGTAACATATAACTTTTTTGAATAAAACACAAATCTAGGTGTTACATTTCGATGATCCTACGTATATATATATATATATATATATTTCACATTATTTAAATAAAATGAACTGTGTAAAATTATATATTGAAAAGGGATTAATCACATTCAACAAAAACAAGTTAACAATAAGTAATTATTGAATTCTCCTGTGGCATTGAGATGATATAATAATTCATTTGTGTGAAAGTGAATTCCCCATAGTTTAAAAACATGTACTAAAAAACTACACATTAATATCATTCTACCTAACAGTGAAAACTTTATTAATAATTTACAGTAATATTGGTATGTTTTAAATTTAATATTAAAAAGATATCAGTATGTTATTATTGAAACTAGGTTAAATTTATTTTTTGGAAATTGAATTAATATGGTTTTAAAAAATTAAACGTGCCATATATATATATATATATATATATATATATATATATATATATATATATATATATATATGGCACGTTATATATATATATATATATATATATATATATATATATATATATATATATATATATACACTAGGGTAGTCCCATAAGTACCCGTCCTGACCTAGAGATGGCGGTAGTTGTTTGAAAAATATCACTGTATTAGAAAGTACACAATCTATAAAGCATATGTTTCAAGTTTGAGGACACCACGTTGTTTAGTATTTGTTTGGTAGCTATCAATAGTGAACGTTTTCAGTGAATTTGTGAAAATGGAGAAAATTGGTCATCGTTACGTGATACAATACTTTTATTTGAAAGGCCTCAGCCCAACCAATATAAAAGCTGAACTGGATTCTACTCTGGGTGAGTCTGCTCCTTCGTTTACAACAGTGAAATATTGGGTAGCAGAGTTTAAACGAGACCGTACGAGCTGCCAAGACGAGCATCGCAGTGGTCGACCAAATGAGGTGACGACTCCAGAAATGGTGAAGAAAATCCACAAAACGGTACTGGATGATCGTCGACTGAAAGTGCGCGAGCTAGCAGACATAGTAGGCATTTCAAAAAATGCGGTACATCGCATATTATCTGAAAATTTGGACATAAGAAAGCTGTGTGCAAGATGGGTGCCGCGTTTGCTCACACTCGAGCAAAAACAGTGTCGTGAAGATGTTTCAATTGTGTGTTTAGCGAAGTTTCACAGCAACAAAGCAGAATTTTTGCGCCGTTTCATAACCATGAATGAAACATGGGTCCATCACTTCACACTCGAGACAAAAGAACAATCAAAACAATGGACTGAAAAGGGAAAATCGACTCCAAAGAAGGCGAAGACCGTTTCATCTGCAAGCAAGGTCATGGCGTCAGTTTTTTGGGATGGACTATTTTGAAAAAGGAAAAACTATCAACGGCGAGTATTATACGAACTTATTGCAACGTTTGAGCGAAGAAATCAAGCAAAAATGGTCGCATTTGGCTAAGAAGAAAGTGTTGTTTCATTAAGACAATACACCAGCTCACAAATCCGTTATTGCAATGGCCAAAATTGATGAATTAAAGTTTGAATTGCTACCTCATGCACCCTATTCGCCATATTTAGCCCCCTCGGATTATTTTCTGTTCCCAAACTTGAAAAAATGGCTCAGTGGTCAAAGATTTCCCAACGATGAAGAAGTGATGTCAGTAGTTAATAGGTATTTTGAGGAGCAAGACAGTTCTTATTATAAAAAGGGTATCGAACTTATTGAACATCGCTGGGAAAAGTGTATAGAGCTGAAAGGAGATTATGTTGAAAAATAAATATATTTTTTTCCAAAATTTTTGTGTTTTTTTGTTGGGTCGGGTATTTCTGGGACCACCCTCGTATACACCCGTCTCTCAATTTATGCGGGACTTTTTTACGCGGAAAATTATACCTCTATTTACGCGGGACTTTTTTTACGCGGTATTGATTTATGCGGCACTTTTTACAGGCGGTATATTTCATTTATATAATTTTTCATGGAATTTATTATATATCAGAGTGACGCAAGTTCTTACTTGAATGTATACGAGCACGATATAAATTTTTAAAAGGTTGATTGTTTTGAATTGCAGTAGCGATAGTGACACCGAATAAATTTCATCTACTTTTGTTTTAAACGTCATTAATTTTTTGTTAAGCTATGTGAAATAAATATGTGTTTCTACAATTTTACTAGCATTTATTTCCAATATTTTTTTCTATTGTACTGACAGACTCAATTTACGCGATTTTCATTCACGTGAAACAAATCCACGTGGAACGGATACTCCGCGTAAATTGAGGGATTGGTGTACATACACATATATATACATATATATATATACATATATATATATATATATATATATATATATATATATAGAGAGAGAGAGAGAGAGAGAGAGAGAGAGAATCGTTCAAATGTGACGCGTGTTTTATTAAAAAGAAACATATGTATAGTTTCTTTTTAATAAAACACAAATTATGCGTTACTATTGGATGGGTCTATATTATAACACTCATATGATCGTGTTTTTAACATACAAGTATCGCCATAGGCTTTTTAATATGTTCAACGCTTCGGCACAAAAAAATTCATTCTAAACATAAAATTGAAGGCAAACTCTGTTCAACAATTTTATCCATTGCAAAAATCAGTTTTTGGTATCTGCAATCGACTGATATAAACAACTGGCATAAACAAAATAAACAATAAATCGCCCTCAAACTTGACATAAAATTCAATTGCAGTGTTGCCGATTTACCCACAAAGAAATTAATATTCCTTTAAAGCACTTCTTGTAAATAAACAATTTGCAGTACTTTTTGAACAGCCTGTACGTATGTATGTATGTTTAAAAATAATATTTAAAAACATTTTTTTTTTAAAAAGTTCATTATAATAGTTAGAGGAAAATATAACTTTTTAAATTACACTGGAACATAAACATCAAACGTCATTTTGTTTATACTGTACCTATAAATAAAAATGTGACAGATTCCATATGCCTCTTTAATGTAAATTTTTTCTCGTCCCATTCATTTTATTCAACAGAATTTTCACACGTAACTTCATAAAATAATGTTTATTTATTGTTAAATTTAGAAACATGTATTTAAATCAATTACTTAAATTTCAATCATTAGAATACTCTTAATGTAAAATTTGAAACTATTTCCGACGTATTTCAAATATACGGAAAAGTTAAATGGCAGTCAGGTTGTACTTACGGAAAAGTTTACATTTAGTCGTACAATACTTTTTAAACATGTATGATATTTTGTAGATTTTTAAATATAATTTATAGAATCGACGAAGAAAAGTTTTATATTTTTAGTATTATATAGCAGTTAGGATATAATGTTACAATCATTTACTTTATATTTCTATTTTTATATGTATATTAGCTTTTTGAATATTGGAAACTTTATTGTTATTTAAATTTATAGACTAGAGATTTCGTTCTAGAAAAGAAACTTTATATATATATATATATATATATATATATATATATATATATATATATATTGCTTCTTTTCTAGAACGAAATCTCTGGTATAAATATTGTATAATATTAATTTTATACTAAAATTTAAAACATAAGTAGGTTGAAACAATTTAATTAATGATTTTCGTTCTTTATTGTTTTAAGTAAGTATTTTATATTTAATATACTAATTTTAAAAGCTGATCATAATTTAAAAAGTGATTTTGAATGAGCAGTTTAATTCTTTTATAATTATATATATGTTTATAAACAATAATTTTAATTTATTCTGAAGAGAATTTTAATTAAAAATATACTTTTGTAAGAAAAATTCATATCGTTTTTCTCGTATTTTAAAAATTAATCATTTATAGATTAACTAAACTAGAAAGAAATTAATCATTAAACAGTTTTACTTTTTTATAAGAAAATATTTTTTTATTAAAAGTTATATTATAAAATAGAGAAGTCGCTTGGATTAATATGTAATATATTTTAAAAGATTTTGTATCGAATATTGTTTTTATTTTTGTGTTTTAATTAATATTTTCCACAATAAAAATGTTTATTAATAAAGAAAATAATCAAATTATTGAAAATAAGTTTGTTATAACTGAGTACTTTCAAAGTCTAATAAGAAAGAAAATTTATAATAATTCAGAATTATATTTAATCGAAATTTCTGACATGAATTTTTATACATGTGAATATTTAATACCAAAAGGATTTTATAAAACTTCAATAATTACTTATCATTCATTTTATTATTCAAGTCAAAACTTTGCATTACAAAATCTGGTAAATGTAAAAAGTTTTTATAATGTAGTGCTCTGACGATAATGGTATGACTATTGAAATATACATTAACAGATAAAGTGAATAATAAGAGATTATTGAACATTTTTATAAAATATTGTGGTTTGGGAGGTTAATTCATTTGTGCTGAAATAAAGCTGTCAATATTTAAACAAATGATAAAAATTAGCGTCTTGACCAAAAAAAAAACAAAAAACAATAAATACCGGAAAACCAAAGCTAAAATTGAATCAACCCAACTGTATATTAAATATCTACTTGATTGCTGAAAAACAAATTATTTTTAAATTTCATTGAGGTTTTATAAAGTAATGATTTAATGATGTTTGTATGCTCATAAAAATATTCATCAATAGAAAATATAATTAATTAGTGAATATTGAACATTTTTATAAAATATTTTGCCGAAGATAATTGATTCATTTGTATTAAATTTGCAAATAAACACAAAAAGTAATAAAATATGTCAATGAACTTGTTTCAATTAGATGTATTGCAGCTTTTATTAATAAAAAATGTTTTCGCTTTTGAAAAAGCAATAATAAAAATCAAATAAGAGAAATGTTGTATATGTCTATATGATCTATTTTAAAAAATATTGATTTTACATAAATTCATTATTATAAAAATATAAATAATTTAAGAAACAAATTAAATTACTATTAAAAAAGCACATACATTTTACATTAAATTTCTCTATGCATTTTTCTCTGCATTTTAAATTAATAATAAAGTTTCAAATAATTTTTTTGTGAATTATTGCCCAAAATTTTACAAAATATAATATATAGTATATTTCTGATAGTTTTCATATATATCTGCTTCTATTCACTGCTAGATTTCTTTTCTGGCAATAAATTGTCCTAAATGTACTAAGTTCTCAACTTATAACGATTTCTGCTTCTTTCAATTCAATTTTCTTTAAATCTATAGATTCATTGAACTACTTCTATCTATGTATTTTATCACAAGACCAATTTCTTACTTGTATTGTCCAATTTTTTGATTAATTTACCATTTTAATCTATATTTGTTGAAAAAATAATAACGTTTTTAGTAAATTGGAGTTTCCTAAGTATTCCGATCTTCACTTTTAATTCTATATTTCTAATTAAGTATTTTAAACACTTACTTTAATGTCATAATAACTCATTTTGTTTATATTGCTTCAGTTTGTCTGTTTTTTAAAAATTTCGAAATTTTTTCTTTCTTCTTATATTTGAATAAAGGATGTAGAATTTTTATAAATGTTTATCCAAGTTATATATATATATATATATACATATATATATATATATATATATATATATATATGTGTGTGTGTGTGTGTGTGTGTGTGTGTTTTATAGAAACAAAAAGATGTACGAATGGATCACAGATGACACAAAAATTATGGATATTTAGTAAAAATGTTTATTTAGAAATCATGGATATTTAGTAATATTTAGAAATGGGTCAATCATATAACAAGAAAAATACATCATTAAATTAATGATTGTAACCCCAGAGATACAAAATGCTCAGAAAAAAATATGGATTGATACAACAGTAATATAAAAAAATCGTAAGAATGAATTGAAAGAGCAAGGCATGAGATCAGTGAAAGTAGAAAGTTTTATAAAAACCCTTCTTCCAATAGTGGACAGAAAGAGGTTATTGCTGATATACTATATATCAGGGGTGGCCAACAAGTCGATCGCGAAGCAATTTAAATGTAAAACATATTGCCGCAAAAATTTCTGCACACATTTAATATTGAAAAAAATGCGTTGGAAAATGAAATTATAACTATACAAACTAATCTAATCTTACAAGCTAGAGAACTTGAGGAAGATTTTTGGAAATACGTCAATCGAGAAAAGTATCCCAATATCACCAAATGTAGCTAATATATCTAATCTTGTTTTGGATTTACATACTTATGTGAATCGACTTTTTCATATTTAAAGTTCACGAAGACTAAATATCATTCCATATTTACTCATTCTCATACTGAAAATTTATTATCTTTCTCTGGATACACACCAATGATAAGATAAGAAAATGAAATTTAATCTGTATTTTTTCTAAGACTACTTTCCAATTAATAAATATTATTAATATCATGTTGGTTTAATACCCCCTCCCCCATTGTCACTTATTAGGACACAAGACACATGTTTGAATGTGTTAAATGTCAAGTTTTAGTAGGTAGATCGCGACATATTTTTAAGAAAAATAGTCGATCATATATATAATGAAGTTGACCCCTCCTCTGTTATATATCATCATTATCAGCTTCTTTATATCCATTGTTTGTTGAAAGGCTCTTCCAAAACTTTCCACTTCAACCGTTCAATACCTTTTTCTTTTAATCCATTCTGATGAATTGTCTTATATTTCTTCTCAATCTGTTCATGGATCTCTTTTTAAGTCTTTTTATATATCTAGATTTCGAATCAATAATATATCTTGCCCATAGATGGACTTCTCTTCTTGCTATATTACCGGCTTATTTCCATTTTAAACTCTTCACTTTTGTTTTTTTTCCTGATTCATTCGGTTCTCTTTCTATTTCTGAGTATTGTTCTTAACATGTACCTTTCTGTTCTTCTTTGTATTGTTTGGATCCGTTAAATTATTTTGACATTTAAGATCCATGATCTACTATCATAATCTAATACACACACACATGCATATATATATATATATATATATATATATATATACACACACACACACACACACACACACACACACACTCACTCACTGATGTGTAAAAGTATTCGCCATATGGATAACATAAGCAATTTGTTGATATAATTCAATAAAATCGTTAAATGAAAAAAATTCATTTAATTGATAATAGATATAATATTCATTAGAAAAAAATACAAAAAATAATACATTTTTTTTATTCAACGACTTCATTGAAGTATATCAAAAATTACTTATGTTACCCATATGGCGAATACTTTTTTGAGTCAGTATATATGTATGTAAATTTGATTTCAAATAGACAATGGTTTAATAAATCCCTTTTCACCAATTATCAAACGATACTTAAAAAAAATATATTATTTGTAATATAACGTTTAAGCATATATTTTTAAAATGTTTCGATTTAAAATGTTGATAAAATATTGTGTAAAATGATGATTTTAGCTAACAAATGGTTTAGCTATATACAAGATTACCATATCTTTGATTCTTTTTGTGAATAACCCTCATTATTGTAATCGAACCCCTCTTCGGCACTAAAATGCAGGTTGACGAATAAAGTGCTGACTCGTGTGATTTCAGTACGTTGTTATTTATTGACTCAATTCGTGAACATCGGTTATTCGTGTTCTTCAATAAATCGAACCTTGCTAGTGTCTCCAAATGGTGTAAAAACATTCGATTGACTTGCAGTCATGATGATGAATCAGAGGGGACGATGAAAGTTGTAATAGAGTGATATAGTAAAGTTTATTTTTAGACGCTCAGTTTATGTCCGTGTTTATCACAAGTTAGTTAGAAAATTGTTATATTGAATGTTTTATTAAGAGTAATTCAATATTTGTATTTGTACAAGTAAATAATTTCCAATAAAACATTCTTATTAAATAAATAATCAGTGATGGAATTGAAACATATTTTATGTTTGTATACAAAACAGTTTTTTCTGATGAATACATTTTTAATAAAAATATATTTTAAATTTAAAACTATTTTTAACTATAATTGCTATTTTATTCAATGCTATTCTTAATAAAACTTAAATAAATAAGTAAAGATATTTGGCACTGATTGATGAATTTCAATCTTAGATAAACAAAAAGTGCAATATATTTGATTTCTTATAATCAAATGTCTAAATTTATAAAGATGTATACATTTTCTTTCATGATTGTTTGTACAAAGCTACATTGCGTACTTTTGATAGATGTTTATTGAAGATTTAACGATTGCGTCAAAAGTTAATAAAGTGAATAATAATATTCATGAATCATTTAATGTTTTTGATGTAAATAGCTTTTGTAACATTAAGAAAAAGTATTTCTATAACGTTGCTTTTGAAATTTAAAATTCATTGAATTTCGTTATAAAAAATGATTTAAGGTAACATTACAAAAGAAACAGAAGAGACTGTAGAATGTTGGAATACTTTATGACGTAGAATAAATGTCGGGAATAAATGTGCTTGAAAACATCGTTTTTTACGTCTAAGAATGTCACACCTTTATAAGTATAATAAGGAGACATTTTAGTATATTCATTTAATATATGAAAAATAGACAATTCTACATTTCATTCGTAAGTAGTTTTTTGCTTTGTAAAATTGTATTGTATTTTTTTTAAAATAGACATTTTCAACACCATAAAATTTACAACACTTTGTTATGCGAGACAAAATAGATAATATTAATTTATATTTGTTTCTCTATCAATTCGCATAGAATGACGAACTGAACTCATAGTTCATGAATTAAATTAATATTGTATACATCTACGAATTAGATTAATCGAATGCAAATTTATATTATTCTGGTTGTTTTGTATATATACAAACCATGAATATTAATACAGTATTTATTATTGTTATTTATTTTTAATAATTAATATTTAATAATAATGTTATTTTTTCAATGATATATTTCTCAATATTGCGAAAATTATATAGTTCATATTGCTTATAAAGCATAAAAATAGATATCCCAGGAATGAGTTGTATTTATATGAATATATATATATATATATATATATATATATATATATATATATATACGAGAATCGTTTGATAAGTATGGTAAAAAAGTAAGAAAAACTAAATTGAAAAATGTAATTAAATTAAACAATAAATAAATTTGCCATACTTATCAAACGACCCTCGTGTATATATATATATATATATATATATATATATATCATAAAAAACATAATAAAAAATATTTTCTTCCAAAAGAATCCATTGCAGCTGTTAGAAATGACCAATTCTTAAAACCCTTATTATATACATTTTTGTGAAGTGCTTTCAACATTTTGCGGTCTATTATTTTTATTAGAGTGTTGGTAGCTAAGTCCATGTTAATTTTGAAAATGAAATAGGTAAATTATTTCGTTTATATTGATAAATACAATATATTCTGCATCATCATCATTATCAATAGCTCCACAGGCTATTTCAGTTCTAGGTCTCTCTGACAATGCCAGCTCAATAGAGCCTTTTCTTACCAGAGCTTTTCGACAGTTTTTTTTACAAGTTGAAGTTTTCAGTCTCATATCAACCCTCTAAAAATGAGAGTCTATATATCTTTATATACGTACACACGCATTCATATGTATATATATATATATATATATATATATATATATATATATATATAAAAAAAATAAAAAGTCATTTCTTTCGAAAAATAATGCCAAACAATATCATTTATAACCAAAAATTAAAAATATGCTTAAAATATAAAAAAACTTACAAGAATATATTTAAAATTTAATCAATAACATTTAATGTGTAAATAAAATCTGTCAATTTAAAACAACGTAGTAATGAATTTTAGTTTTAAAAATATACATAAAATAAAATTTATATCTTTTATGAAAATATAACATAAAAAACAATGTATTTATTACATTTTTTATTGAAAAAATACAAATAAAAATTATAATTATACCTGTAGAATCGAAGAAACAACAAAATCATTTTTTCGTTTATTTATTTAAAAATATAAATAAAGCTTCAAGTTAAAATCTATAAAAAAATAAAATAAAACATAAAACAAATTGTATCTTTATTTGAAAAAGTACAAAATCAACTTATAATTTCAACCTGAAAATTAAAAAAAAAACACACAAATACAAAGAAATTGATTTTATTTATTTGAAAATACACAAAAATAATTTATAATTAAAACAATTAAATTGAATAAAAATCATAATGAATGTTTTTTTAAAAAAAAAATATTACAAAATTTACAAAGCTAATCAATTATATAGGGTCATACAAATGCGACGTTCAGACCTGGACTCCATTAAAAAAAATATACGCCTGTTTCTTTTTAATAAAACACAAATCCAGGCACTACACCTGGATGATCCTATATATATATCTATATATATATATATATATATATATATATATATATATATATATATATATATATATATATATATATATATATATATATATATATATATATATATATATATATATATATATATATATATATATATATATATATATATATATATATATATATATATATATATATATATGTATATGTATTCATGAACAGCCATACTATTTTTATTCGAACTGTGCATGTGTCTTCAATTGACTTATTTTTATTAAAATATGAATAAAACAATATCTTGATAAAAAATAACATCTTAATAATCATAACAAAATGAACCAGTCATTTTAAAACCATTTGAAAATAATTACATTCATTATATATATTAGGTAGTGTAATATGAAATGTCGAATTTTTATTTTATTTCTGATATAATGATCCGATATTTCATATTACACAACTTAATATATATATATACCCGTCCCTCAATTTACGCGGGACTTTTTTTACGCGAGTTTTTTTTACGCGACAAATTATACTTTTATTTACGCGGGACTTTTTATACGCGGTCAGATAGATTTCGTTTTATATAATTTTTCATGGAATTTATTATATATCAGAGTGACGCAAATTCTTACTTGAACGTATAAAAGCACGATATAAATACATAAAAGGTTGATTGTTTTGAATTACAGTAGCGATAGTGACACCGAATAAAATTTAGCTACTTTTGTTTTCTAAAACGTCATTATTTTTTCGTTAAGCTATGTGAAATAAATATGTGTTTCTACAACTTTACTAGCTTTTATTTCCAATATTTTTTCTATTATACTGACAGACTCAATTTACGCGATTTTCATTCGCGTAAAACAAATCCATGTCGAACGGATACTCTGTGTAAATTGAGGGACGGGTGTATATATATATATATATATATATATATATATATATACACATATAACTATTGTAACTAATTTTTAAAGTTATAAACAAATATATAACATTCAAGAAATGATTATATATATATACGAGTATATATATATATATATATATATATATATATATATATATATATATATATATATATATCTGTATAATACCAAATAAAAAAATTGACCAACGTGTAAATTATATTGTAACTACACATATTACCCTCTAAACAAACATTTTTGGAAGATAAACCCTCATAAGCATGGCAATGAAATTTGTCCAGTGGAACTGGACAGTGAACCTATTCAACCGAAATGGGATATCAAGTACTACTGGAAAGTGTACCGCAAAGGATTAAATCATCTTCTAAATCCTTTGATTCTTCAGTTTTGTAAATAAAACTAAATTCATACGTGTTAAAGTGAGGACAATGTTATGATTGGAGAATAGCAGTAAATTTATTCTTAATCCAAAAAATGCCGAACCATAAAGTGAATGTGAGTTAATATATTGTGGTACAATATGTACGATCTATTTTCTATTTTTAAGATTGTTTCTTTCTCATTGACTCATGTAATTCTTTCTGAACGTCGATATAAAAATGTTGATTTATTAGTTGACTTATTGGTACCAACTGGTTGTTCAGTCAGGTCTATAAAAAATTCCCGAACAAGGAAAATCTAATTACTAAAACTACTACAAAATTTAAAGGAATTACTTTTCGTAACGAACTACATTATAATTAATTTACGAATAATAGCGATATCGTATTTTGTCGCTAGTTTCCTTTTTCACTTACTAGATATTGAATTGTGCACACATCTGGGTGTTTTTTGATTAAACTTTATATACAATTATGAGTAGTGTGTATATATATATATATATATATATATATATATATATATATATATATATATATATATATAGGGTGGCTCAAATGTAGCAATATATGTATTTATGTATACATACATGCATACATAAATATATTAATATTTTTAAATAAAAATTATTAATTTGTTTCAGTAACCTAATTTGTACTCTAATGTCAAACTAAGTGATGACTAGACTTTTATAAACTCTTTTAATGTTTGAATAAGTGATTCATGTATTAAATGTACTTATAACTGTAATTTTTTTCAAATTTTAAAAACATTGCCATCTACTGACAATGATTTAACTTAATATGCCATAGCCTATATTCTAGTTAAATATATTAATATTTAGTGTGCTTATTGTTAAATTTTGAAAAAATTAAGTAAACCCTATAAGAGTTGAAGAGCAAATTGTGGATAAGTTCCATATTAGACATTTGATGCTTTATGAGTTTCGAAATCATAACAATACTACTAATGTTACAAATGTCATTAATTTATCCTGATGCCTTGGAGTTGCTCAGTGTTGGTTTAAAAAATTTAAGAGCGGAATTCAATCTTTTTTACAGTATAAAATCTGAAAGACTTGTTGCGTTTGATAGGAATCAATTGTTGGTTCAAATTAAAGCTGATCTCAAACAAACCATCCAGGAATTTATCATAAAACTTAAAACTTCATGGTACACAATACAACGGTGTTTAATACAACTGAACAAAGTGCAAAGAGAAGGAATGTGGGCGTTATATCAACTTTCAGTTGAAAACAAAATTCGATGTGTAACCATCTGCAGTGCACTTTTTTCCAGGTTAGGCAAAGATCCTTTTCTTCAACAAATTATTACTGAAAATGAAAAGAGTATTCTATACAGCAATTCACATAAAAAAAGCAATGGTTAACACCAGGATAACCACCTTTTTCCACTTCAAAACCAAGTCTTCACTCTAAAAAAGTGTTACTGTCAGTATGGTGGAATTTTACAGGAATAATTCACTATGAGGTTCTGAATTCTAATGAAATCATAAGTGCTGAATATGATTGTGCTCAGCTTCATAGACTAAACATAGCTTTTATTCAAAAACGTCCAAGACTGATTAATCGAAAAGATGTTATTTTGTAGCATGACAATGCAAGACCTCATAGTGGTAGAATCATTCAAGAAAAAATCAAAGAGTTAGGTTGAGAAGTACTTCTTCACCCATCGTATTCTCCTAATACAGTACTATCAGATTATCATCTTTTCAGATCTATGGAACATTTGAACATTTTCTTTGTGGAAAACAATTTCCTAGTGCGACAGTTATCAAAACTGCTCTCGAAGAATATTTTACTTGAAAATCACCATCATTTTACAAAAAGGGAATAGAAAGTTTGTCAGAGATATGAGCGAAGATTGTCAATAACGATAGAGATTATATTGTAGATTAAAACTGTATTAACTCTTAAATAAAATAAAATTGTGTACAGTATCAAAAAACGACATTATTTATGAGTACATCTAAAATATTAGTGTTTTTGTAATATTATCAAATTAGACAATTATTAATATTTATTGAGTATCTATTAAAATAATGTTATTTTTTATAGTTTTATTTAATACAGTATTTAGAAATAAATTTACCAAAACAGATAAACTACTACTTAATATTATTATTATAGGTGACATTAATAAAAGTTTAAAAGTTAAATTAGTTAATAATATTTCTATTATTTTAATAAACAGGAAATTAGCAGCTGTCTTTTTTATTAATTTTGTATATGATATAAATGATATTACATATAAAATTTAGAAGACACTTATTTTTTCATATGTGAAAAATAATATTTATTTTTAAAATTTTGTGATTTTTATTTGCCTTTTTTGTGTTCTAAATTAATTTGAACTGAACGCAGTATTTTGCTGACAGTAAATTTAAAAAGATTCATTAGAGAGAATAAAACATACGAAATGTACTGAAACAGGGTAAATAAATGACTTTTGAACATTGTAAAAATTACTCGAAATGACAGATGTAAACGACGTGTTCATATTTATGTACTAACGTTATTTGTCATTTTGAATTCTAGTTAAGTACGAAATTTATTTATTCTGGTAATAAATGGAATATCAACTTCTAAAAAATAGATTTTAAAATAATAGATATATTTAAATTATGTTATAATTTCTTTTTATAAATTAAAAACTATTAGAATCAGTTTTTCATATTGGATGTAATAAGGAATATATTAAAATTTTCTTTTATTTATTAATAAAAGTAAAATCAGGCATTGAAGTTTGAATGTTTAAAATTTGCATGAATTATTATTTTTCATTTGGTTTAAAAATGCTATTTTTATGAACTATTTTATCAAGTTGTTTAAATAATATTTTATCAAGTTGTTCAAGTTGTTTGATGTTATAATTGAACTCTGATGTTATAATTGAAATTTAGTGTAAAATTTAAACGAACCAAATTGATGTAAACAAAGAATTGATGCATTTTTACATTTTTTATGAATTTAAAATGGGGCGGAAATTAATTGTATAAATAAAACATATTTTTAGAGCGAACAGTAACAGTGCAGTTTATGTATGAAATGTAATTAACTCTCGAAATTTAATGCATGTATTTTCATTTGAATCAAACACTATTTCGAGTGATTTATAGATATTAATTTCTAAACAAATAATTTTATATAAATTACTTTCCGATTTGAAATGTTAGAAATAATAACGAAAAATGCTGAGGTATTATTTTTGTGAAAAAAGTAAATTAATTGAATTCCGATCTCTAACAGCATGAAATAACTTGCGATGTTGGGGTGACAATTCGTTTGTATGAAAGCGTAAAATAAGTCGTCTGGAATTTTTTCCAAATTCAGATTTCATTGTTTTCCTGTATTATAAAATAATTCAATCGTTTAATTCAGGAAATAAAACTTCTATCGTTATTTAAAATAAATAAATTTTACCGTTTTAAATTGATATAAAATTTACAGACATTATAAAGTTTCATTTGATTTAAAAACATTTACTAAAAAATAAATATAATAAGTTATTAATGCAGAATTTTATGATATTTTTCGGTGTTAGGATTAGAGATTCGTTTGTAAGAAATTAATTACTCTGATTGATAATTAAATTCATATTTATTTCAACGAGTTTGTTAGGTAATAAATTTATTAAATCAAAAATAATTTAGATAGAAAAATAATTTAGATAAAAAGCTGGATAGAATTTTTGAAAGGGATTCAATTTAAAGTTCTATCACCATTAAAAAAACACTCTATATAATATATAAGCAATTATTGGAATTATTTTTGTGTAATGTTTATCAGAGAATGAATTAGGTAAGTTGTTTTTTTATTTGTTACATAAATATTAGGCGGATTTCAATACGTATTTATTTTATAAAAATATTATATAATACAAAAAATGTTAACCCTAGAAGAAGAACAAATTGAATGATTTCAAAAAACAACTTCAAGGAGAACAAAAAATATAGGTCAAAGCTGGGTCAGTTGACTATAAATTCAATGGATAATTTTATTACGATATTCCTTACGAAATGTTTTATAAACTTACTTTAAACAAAAATGTAGAATCTCTAACTTTAGATTTGTCGTCAAAAAGAAGAAAACCAAAACATTATTCACAAATCGAAATTAATCCTTTATACAAAGATCCTCGTCTTGTTACTACAATAAAATATAAAAATATAATGGATTTACTTCCTTATATACACCTAATTTACTACAATTATTTTAAAAATTGAAAGCAAAGTGAAATGAGCAAATATTTTATTAACCCTATTAAGGATAATAAAGAAATGCTTGAATGAACTTCTATATGAAATACGTTATATAAATTACTTATATTGCCAATTATACTAAAATTACTTATTGTCTCATAAATCAATACTTCAATAAAACACATCGGATGAAATCAATATAAATCCGTCCTTTTTAGAGACTATTAATTTAGAAAGTGATTTAAGTCACTTTATAGTAATGATAAATGGCAATTCATTAATATCTATGGAATTACAATATTAATACTGAGAAAAATATAAGTAACTACTATAAGATAACAAATTAAGTGAAATTTCTTCAAAGCATGTATTAATATTTGTATGGACATTAAAATGAAAAATATCTATTATCTTAAAATAGCATAAAAGTAACTTTTGTCACTTTCACAATACACGGCTCATTACAAATTCAAAATATGTACTTATTTTCTTTTAAATTTCTTAAATTTATTTTCTATATAGAAAAACTAATTTTATTTTTATCTTCATTAATAAATAACAAACATATATATATATATATATATATATATATATATATATATATATATATATATATATATATATAACGTAAACATTTGTAAACCTGTATGAATAAAAAACTTTCTATAAATTCATCTATCATTTCTGAACCTGTAGTTTCTATGTTATTTCTTACAATAAAGAGAACAGAATAACTAGTATATAGTTTTTTAGAGCATACTTCTTTGGAAATATATTCTATGCAAACAATATATACCACAAGAATTATGTTTGGAGTTACAGTAAACAACTTTATAGTTTGTTCGATCGTAAGTTATAGCAGTATCTACAGAAGCAAAACAAACTTTTTACATTAAAATAACTGTGATATTATTAATCATAATTTTAAGAAAAATACATATTTTAATTATAAACATATATGTATTATATACAAACACATGTATAATATATATATATTTATATATATATATATATATATATATATATATATGTATATATATACGAGGGTCGTTTGATAAGTATGGTAAATTTATTTATTGTTTAATTTAATTAATTATTTTAATTAATTTTTTCAATTTAATTTTTCTTACCTTTTACCATATTTATCAAGCGACCCTCGTATATATAATAAAATATAAATTTATTTTTAATTAATACTTGTTAACTTTTATAATTATTCTGTTGCATAATATTTTTTTTAAAAAAAATTTATATATAAAATAAAACTAAATATATCTTTATCGGTGTAGACACTATTAACAATATTTTAAAAGGACATATTACTGAATACCAAGTAATAAACTATTTATGTGTGTGTGTGTGTGTGTGTGTACATATATATATACGAGGGTGGTCCCAGAAGTACCCGACCCAACAAAGAAAACACAAAAATTTTGGAAAAAATATATTTATTTTTCAACATAATCTTCTTTCAGCTCTATACACTTTCCCAGCGATGTTCAATAAGTTCGATACCCTTTTTATAATAAGAACTGTCTTGCTCCTCAAAATACCCATTAACTGCCGACATCACTTCTACATCGTTGGGAAATCTTTGACCACTGAGCCATTTTTTCAAGTTTGGGAACAGAAAATAATCCGAGGGGGCTAAATCTGGCAAATAGAGTGCATGAGGTAGCAATTCAAACTTTAATTCATTCATTTTGGCCATTGCAATAACGGATTTGTGAGCTGGTGCATTATCTTGATGAAACAACACTTTCTTCTTAGCCAAATGCAGCCGTTTTTGCTTGATTTCTTCGCTCAAACGTTGCAATAAGTTCGCATAATACTCGCCGTTGATAGTTTTTCCTTTTTCAAGATAGTCAATGAAAATTATCCCATGCGAATCCCAAAAAACTGACGCCATGACCTTGCTTGCAGATGAAACGGTCTTCGCCTTCTTTGGAGCCGGTTCTCCCTTTTCAGTCCATTGTTTTGATTGTTCTTTTGTCTCGGGTGTGAAGTGATGGACCCATGTTTCATCCATGGTTATGAAACGGTGCAAAAATTCTGCTTTGTTACTGTGAAACTTCGCTAAACACTCAATTGAAACATCTTCACGACACTGTTTTTGCTCGTGTGAGCAAACGCGGCACCCATCTTGCATACAGCTTTCTCATGTCCAAATTTTCAGATAATATGCGATATACCGCACTTTTTGAAATGCCTACTATGCCTGCTAGCTCGCGCACTTTCAGTCGACGATCATCCAGTACCGCTTTGTGGATTTTCTTCACCATTTCTGGAGTAGTCACCTCATTTGGTCGACCACTGCGATGCTCGTCTTGGCAGCTCGTACGGCCTCGTTTAAACTCTGCTACCCAATATTTCACTGTTGTAAACGAAGGAGCAGACTCACCCAGAGTAGAATCCAGTTCAGTTTTTATATTGGTTGAGCTGAGGCCTTTCAAATAAAAGTATTGTATCACGTAACGATGACCAATTTTCTCTATTTTCACAAATTCACTGAAAACGTTCACTATTGATGGCTGCCAAACAAATACTAAACAAAGTGGCGTCCTCAAACTTGAAACATATGCTTTATAGATTGTGTACTTTCTAATACAGTGATATTTTTCAAACAACTACCGCCATCTCTAGGTCAGGCCGGGTACTTATGGGACTACCCTCGTATATATATATATATATATATATATATATATATATACGAGGTTGTTTGATAAGTCCGTGTAAAAATAAAAACTGCTTCATTTTTTTGAATAAATCGTTTTTATTTTTCAACATAGTCTCCTTTTAGGCTTATACACTTCATCCAACGCTGCTGTAGTTTGTTGATCCCTTCCGAATAATAGGATTTGTCCAAGTCTGTAAAATAGTCATTCGTTCCTGCAATCACCTCCTCGTTCGAATAAAATCTTTTTCCCGCGAGCCATTTCTTCATATTAGGGAACAAATAATAGTCCGATGGAGTCAAGTCTGGAGAATAGGGGGGATGTGAAACGATTTGGAACCTTATTTCCATTAGTTTTGCGGCCACAACTGCTGAGGTGTGAGCTGGTGCGTTGTCGTGATGATAGAGGACTTTTTTGTGGGCTAATCGGGGACGTTTTTCTTGCAACTCGGTTTTCAAACGATCCAATAACAATGAATAATATGCACCTGTAATGGTTTTACCCTTTTCCAAATAGTCGATAAAAATTATTCCTTGCGAATCCCCAAAAGACAGTCGCCATAACCTTCCCGGCCGAAGGAATTGTCTTCGCCTTTTTCGGAGCAGATTCCCCCTTGATAACCCATTGTTTAGACTGCTCTTTGGTCTCAGGAGTGTAGTGATGTATCCATGTTTCATCTACAGTGATGAAACGACGCTTAAAGTCCTGCGGATTTCGCTGAAACAGCTGCAAACCGTTCTTGCAACACTTCACACGACCTCGTTTTTGGTCGATCGTGAGCAATCGCGGCACCCACCTGGCGGATAGCTTTTTCATGTCCAAATGTTGGTGCAAAATATTATGTACCCGTTCACACGAGATGCCTACAGCACTAGTAATCTCACGCACTTTCACTCTTCTGTCATCCATCACCATATCATGGATTTTATCAATGATTTCTGGAGTGGTGACCTCAACAGGGCGTCCAGAACGTTCAGCGTCTCTTGTGCTCAAATGGCCACTCCGAAAATTTTGAAACCACTTATAAACCGCACTAATCGAAGGTGCAGAGTCACCATAATGTTTATCAAGCTTCTGTTTAGTCTCCTGAGGCGTTTTGCCTTTAATGAAGTAGTGTTTAATCAACACGCGAAATTCTTTTTGTCCATTATTCGACAATCACTCGATTTCCTTGATTCCAACGATTGTCAAACACAAAGTAATAGACCGATATGGCTGAAACTTGATGTGTGTTCTTCCAAGAGGTGCTACTAATTAAAAATAACCTCGATATGCACCAGTGGTGCCATCTTTCAGAAATTACATGGACTTATCAAACGGACCTCGTATATATGTGTGTGTGTGTGTAAAAACACTAAAATTGGTACATAATAAATTATTGTCATTTTCTATTTAAAATAACTCATCTTTTTTGTGATACTGAAATTTTTTATACCATTTTATCTGTACTTTTCTGAAGCATACTACAAATTATTTTTATTTATACTTAACATGTTCCCTGCCATAAGTACTGTTTCGATGCACACTTAACTTTTCGTTCTTGCCCAGAAATGTTTTTGCCATTAACAGACTTTGTAACGTGTATTGTTTTCAATACACGTGGTCTGTAAATAAGTCACTTGAAAGAACTGATCATAGAAAATGTTAACATAAGTAAAAGGATAAAAATAGATAGATGCATTAAAGGTTATTTTACAAATAACTATGATATAT
>CP092093.1:25072500-25092500 GCA_029203775.1 Neoneuromus ignobilis
ATTCTAGGTATTTTTTTTAAAAAAAGTAAATAAAAATGTTGATTAAATGCTATATTTAAAAAATATTTACTACAAACAAGATATTGGAGTAAAAAGTCATTAATTTAAATATTTTATAAAAATTATAAAGAATTGAAATGAAATATCGATTTTTAATTAATTTTGTTATCTATTATTTTCATTGATATAATTTTTAAATTATAATGAGCAAGTAAATATTCATTAAAACTCTTTAATATCATTAGGGCCACCCTATATATATATATATATATATATATATATATATATATATATATATATATATATTTTATACTACACACATATACAATTATAAATATATAAGGATGTGTTTAAGAGTGATAGAACTTTAAATTGATACCCTATCCGAAGTCCGAAATTCTATCTAACCTAAAAAAACAGCTTATATATATATATATATATATATATATATATATATATATATATATATATATATGATAAGGGATGTTTTTTAGGTTAAATAGAACTTTTGATAGGAATTAAATTTAAAGTTTTATCATGCTTAAAAAAACATTTTATATATAATTGGTTGTTCCATAAATAATACTATTTTTAGAACGTTTTGAAATGGAACAAAAAATTAGCATTTTATTTTAATTCAAAATACATTTTTATTTCTTATTCACAACTTTTTCCACTTCATTTAAAATTTGCAATATCTTAGCGATAAAACTTTTTCGATTTTGCACTAAAGAACAAATTTAACACTTTTTAGTTATTAATCTCTATATTAAACTGTTTTTGACAGATATGATTTTGGAGACTTTAATAGTCTAATGATTCCAAGTTATCAAAATACGATGGATATGTCATTATTTTCCATTCAAACTGCTTCAGTTTTAGAATATTTCTCGTGCCGTGTGAGATTGAGCGTCATGATGAAAAATTTCACTATTTCTTTTGATTAGTAATAGCTTTTTTCTATCAATTTATTGCTTTAGTCGATCAGTTGTTGACAAAACAACGCTTTCGTGATGGATTGATTGTCTGGTAGCAATTTATAATTGATAATTCCATCTATATACTATCAAACCGACAGTATGATCTTCATTGAATGGAAAATCCTCCCGTCGCTGTTGTAATTTTTATTTAACATTATTATAAACCATTGTTCATTAACCAGTAACAATTAGACTCAGGAATAGCTCCTTTTCCAATATACGGAGTTAAGAAGTTCATATATTCATTAGATTTAGCTTTTATAATTCCTAAAAAAAATACTTACCCAGAATAAAAATTTTAACAATTATTTTTCCACAATTGCGAAATATTGCATCATTCTTTCCGGCTAACACGAAAATATCGTATCAGATATAAGAAGGCCCAATATATAAAATTTGTTTAAAAAGTTGTTAGATAAATGAAATTATTTAGTTCTCTTCAACAATAATAACGTTTACTCATCCGTTATTTTTTAATTTACATTTTTTATTTATTTTATTATCTTTTAAAAATGTTATTCGCTCTGATGATGGCTACATTGTCATTGAAATGCGCATCAAATTATAAAGAAGGAAAGTAAACAATGAATAATTACTCGTATTAAAAAAAAATTTCTTTTGTTGTTTATGTGATAGTTTATTTATATGAAAGTAAATTCTTTATAGTTTCAAAACAGATTAAATTCTGTCTCAGAAAGACATATAATGTGTAGAAACGTATTTATGTTTTTATTCGTGTAGTTCGTTTATTTTGAGAATAAAAAACTAGGTGTTTGCACTAATTTGGCTAGTTACTGAATTAAGTATGCTAATTATATATATATATATATATATATATATATATATATATATATATATATATATATATATATAATATGTATGAATAAAGAAAGAGCATATATATTTATTCAATTTTCCAATTTTCATTTGATGAATTCTGCTTTACATGTGCTTATTATTATTTATATATTCTACAATAAAACGAAGGAAACCCATTGTTGAAATCATTTTGTTTTAAACATTGAAACCTTTCTCGTCTATAAATCGATTTATGATTCACTGATCTGTAAAATACAGAAAATAGTTTTGTCGGATTTGTTTTGCACTGCAAATAGTACACGCGGTAATATTATCTTTCAGACTATTTATTTTCAGTTTGTTATATGAATTGTTTTTGATACTAACACGGTATTTTAACACAATATATTCTAAATTTGTAATTTGAACTTTTATGAAATCTATCAGAGTTCTGTTTTATTTGATGTGCTGCTGTAAAAAATCGAAAAAATGTAAATTACGTTTTTGATTAAATTCAGTGTAAATAATATATAGTTTTCTATGTTTGATTTAAATTTAATTAATGTTAATATTACTGCTTAATAATTCATTATTATTTCCTAAGTAATTATTATAAAAAAATTAATGGTTTTTTTAATTTCTAAAAATTAATATTATATATTAAATATCCACATATATATATATATATATATATATATATATATATATATAATTTTAGAATTCAAATTTAAATAATATATAAATTTAATATGAAAACTTATGAAACAACACTATATATTTTATACAAACTGAAGCTAAATTTATCACTAATCACTACATTATAGAAAATTACAATGAGATGACACTTTTTATCATTTAATAAAAATTATGTAAATTATCTGAAAATTTACAGTAATGAAAATATTAAATCATAAATTATATATGAAAAATGATAAACTTAAAAAGAAATATTTCTGACGTTCGTTAATCTTATTTTCGAAGTTTTTGGTAATGAGAGAAAATTCATTATCGCTTCTTAGTCTCTCATGCATGTATATAAATTTGTGAGTGTGAAGTTATTACTTTGGAAAAATATTTTTCAAGATTCACCTCAAACCACCATCAACATTTGTATACTGTAACTGATTTTATATAATTTCAAAAGAAAATTATACGTTTGAATCGTTTTTACCGACAAAATTTATTTTAAACAAATTTAAGTTACTAAAACAACTTCGTGCAACACAAAGAAGTAGATTTTAAACTTTAATGAGCTTTTAAAATCTCGCAAACTCTTCAAAAATTAAGTTAAAGTAAACCATTTATCAATATGCGTGCATGTAAAGTTTATGTGTATACATATATTAGGTTGGCAAATATCTCCCTTCCGCCTTCTGGTCTTTTGAATTTCGCAGCTATGTACAAAAAAAAAAAAAGCGGAAGGGAGATATGCCAATATATATATATATATATATATATATATATATATATATATCAAATGATATCAGATATTTTTTTATGTCCGAAAAAAAGTTGATGATCCATTTATTATATTTATTTTTACTTTTTGTAGTAAAATGTAAAGTTTTAAATATTAAAATAATTCAAAGACTTCAAAAAATACAAATAAGTATGGAAATATTTAAGTTAGGAATAATAGGTAGAAGTAAGAATAGAATAAATAGATTTGAACAAAAAACAGATATAAGGAAAATGTAACAACAAAAAGTTTAAAATAGAAATTGTATGAATATATAGTAAAAATATAAATATTGTAGATGAGTAAAAGGAATAAAGATATATGAAAATTAATCAGTATAGAATAGAAGAAGAAGAATCTGTTGGAAGTGGAAAGTTTTGGAAAAGGTATATATCCAACAATTGATAAAAATAGACTGTTGTTGGTAATATATATATATATATATATAAAATAAGTAGCTGCAACAGCAGTAACTTCTTTCTATTCATTGAGAGATGAGGATCTTTCCTAAATTTTTTCCACTTTAACAAATCCAATACCTTCCTTTTCTAATTCACTCTGATAACTTTCTCATTTCTCTAACCCATCCATTCATTGATATCTTCCTGGGCCTTTTTTATAAATCTAGGTTCCCAATGAGTAATTTTCCTTATTCATTGATAGTTCCCTCTTCTTGCCATATGAATAATCCATTTTCATTCCAAACTTTTCACTTTTGTTATAACATTCTTAACTTTTATTCTCTCTCTAATTCATTTATCTCCTTTTTTATCTCTTAGCATTTTTCAAACATAGATTTTTTCATTCTTCTTCGTGTTATCTAAAGCTGTTGATTTACTTTGTCATTTAAGACCAATATTTACAACAGTAGATGAGCATAAATAAAATACATTAATTAAAAATATTTATTTTTTAATATAGATAAGTATTCGACTTGAAAATATATTTTTCTTCAGAATTAATACCATTTCTTTTTACTCTCCTGTTTACTTCATCAAAAATATTACTTAAGTATCAATTAGTCCCAGATATAACATTGTTTTTAACTTCTTCTATTTCTCTTTCTTTTAGTTCGATTCTTCTTTAATTTAAAAATTTATTAAACAATATTTTTGTCTTATCGAGTGTTTGTATGATTTATTATACATATATATATATATATATATATATATATATATATATATATATATACATATGATAATGATTTATTATACATATATATATATATATATATATATATATATATATATATATATACACACACACACACACACACACACACACACACCCGTCCCTCAATTTACATGGGACTTTTTTCGCGAGTTTTTTTTACGCGAGTTTTTTTTACGCGGCAAATTATACCTCTATTTACGCGGGACTTTTTTTGCGCGGTATTGATTTACGCATCACTTTTTATACGCGGTCAAATAGATTTCATTTTATAAAATTTTTCATGTAATTCATTATATATCAGAGTGATGCAAATTCTTACTTGAACGTATAAAAGGTTGATTGTTTTGAATTACAGATAATGACACTGAATAAAATTTGTCTACTTTTGTTTTCTAAAACGTCATTATTTTTATGTTAAGCTATGTGAAATAATTATATGTTTCTACAACTTTACTAGCTTTTATTTCCATATTTTTTCTATTGTACTGACAGACTCAATTTACGCGATTTTCAATCGCGTAAAACAAATCCATGTGGAACGGATACTCCGCGAAAATTGAGGGACGAGTGTGTGTGTGTATATATATATATATATGTATGTATATGTATATATATATGTATGTATTTATGTATATATATATGTATATATATATATATATATATATATATATATATATATATATATGTATGTATGTATATATATATATATATATATATATATATATATATATATATATATATATATATATATATATATATATATATATATATATATATATATATATATATATATATATATATATGTATATATATATATATATATATATATATATATATATATATATATGTAAATTATTACTACTTAAACATCAATATTAGTAAAACAGAATATTATATTATTGATCTAAAATGTTTTTTCAGCTTTTAAATATAAATTAAAGAAGGAAAAAGCACAAAAACTATGAAAATATTTTATTTACAGTAACAATTACAATTTTTCAATCATTATTTATATCATTGCTTTATCATTATCATTTCAGTTTGACTGAAATAACACAGATTCTCTTCTATATTATTAAACAATATGCTAATTTTAATTATTTAACAAATTAATGCACGACATATAAAATATATTAACAGTATTTTAAATAAATTTTATCTATAATATTTTGTTATCTATGAAAACACAAATTTAAATAAAATATTATCTCATATTTATACGTTTTCCTTTGTTATTTTTCTTTTATATATTGTACATATATATGTGTGTATGTATATTTTATTTATATGTATATTTATAATGTGCATATAAACCAGAGATGAAACAGAGAGAAAACTGTTAATTTCAAAATGTACTCTATTCAAATCTTATTAAAGATTTTACATTTTATGATTTCATCAGTGCTTTATGAAAATTATATTATGTCTATCTGTAATATTTGTCTCGGAATGAAATAAGAGGTGTAGATGTTTTAAAGGTTATATCCAGGTATATTTATATGTGTATATATATATATATATATATATATATATATATATATATATATATATATATATAATACATAAATGTTTTATATTTTATACTGCGAAATGTTACACAATGATACGAATGTTAATAGTAGAGATAAAATATAAACAGGATATATTTGAATGTCAGTGTTGATAAATTCATGAATACTTGTTATTCTTAAGTATACGTTTTATGTTATATACTCATATCATATATATATATATATATATATATATATATATATATATATATATATATATATATATATATATATATATATATATATATATATATATATATATATATATATATATATATATATATATATATATATATATATATATATATATATATATATATATATATATACATAAATATGTATGTATGTATGTAAGTATGTATGTATGTATGTATGTATGTATATCAAACATAACATTTGAAATTTGAATCTGAACAGTAGTATTGAGATTTATTACTGTGATACTGAAACTGTGAAAATAGAGAATAGAAGAAATAGAATTTAAAATAAGTCAATTATAAAAATTTTTAAGAAATTTAAGTACTGTCTATGTGAATGAAAAAACTGGCAATAGTAACTGATATAATAAAACTTATAAAATGAATGAAATGAGCATAGGCAGAACATATAATGAAAAGGAAAGATAGTAGATGGACAAAAATCATTATTGAATGATGACCAAGAGACAAAAACGAATCAACAAAGAGAATCTGAAGAAGATAGATGAAATTATGAAATAGTAGGTTGGCAAGTATCTCCCTTCCGCTTTTTTTTTTTTTTTGTACATAGCCGCGAAATTCAAAAGACCAGAAGGCGGAAGGGAGATATTTGCCAACCTAATATAATCGAAGTGAGGTTGGATAAGATCAGCCGTAGACAGGAAACAAAAGAAGAATTATGAAATAGTATTTAAGAAGATCTTACAACATTAGATGAGACTTTTGTCCAGCAACAGGCTAATATAGGTCTTTTTTAATATATATATATATATATATATATATATATATATATATATATATATATCTTACCTGTTTTCACCTATGGCAGTGAAATATTGATCTTGAATGTCAGAATAATATAGCGATTCAAGACAACGCAGAATAGTATGGAATGATGTATGTAGGAATTTACAGGAAAAAATAAAAATTAAAATCAATGGATCAGAAAGAAAACAAAATTTAGAGATGTTATTATAAAAGTCAAATGTTTATAATGAAATGAGCTGATCATGTAGCAAAAAAGGTAGTCATCGATGGACAAGGGTAGTTATTGATTGGAAATCTAGATATACAAGAAAGCCCAGGAAGATATACAAGAAAGCCCAGAAGAATACATAGAGAGATGAAATAGAGAAATAAGGAAATTCGTCGGTGGACTAGTAGAGGAAGTCATTGGATTAGTCGAAGTGGAATGCTTTGAAAGATACCTTAATTTAGCAATGGGTTGAAATGGGACTAATGATGAATATATGCATATATATCATATAGGGTTTTCCAATAAGCGCTTCAGAACTTTAAATGGAAATAAAACATGAAGTATTTAATTAATTAGTTATTTTCTTATTTTTAAGCATATTCTGTGACATTAATGATGGAACACAATTTCACTCATATAACTGCCGCAACTTTTCTTGACATAGTGTATTCATTTAGTCCAATTTTTAGTCACTCTTTTACATAATTGTGGTTCATTTTCATGAATTACACGTTCAATGTTTATTTTTAATGATTTTTTTAATTTTTAATGTTTATTTTATTTTTTATTTATAATATATGTGATTTGTATGTGTATTTGTATCTATAAATTGATCAGTTTCAAAAACTAATGACGTATAGAACAATAAATATCCAGATATTAAGTTCTACACAGACCATTATAGTGAATGAAATGAACGAACTAACTAAAAAAAGAAAATTCTTAAAAAAGTTCATTTGACTTTGTTTTAAAAGAATAAAATTGAAAAAATCTCTAATAAAATGATAATATTTTTATTCAAGTTGAGTTTTGTTTATATCCAGTATTAATCATTGCATTTAATCATTGACATAACTGCAAATATTCGATGAAATATTTTCGTGTGTTTTCTTTTAAGAACTATAACTGTTTTAATTAACAATATTTACAAATATTAGAAAATCTTATACAGAAAAAAAACTAAATTTCATGTGAATATATATTAACAAAATTTTGTTATAATGATTTTCGATGATTACTTCACATACATACATATTATATGAAAATCCACACACAGTAATAAATATTGATTACTATAACTATTACGATAATAAAACCCATACTAGGCTATCCCATATATTCATAAAAGATTCAAATAACTTATGATCAATATTAAAATATTTCGTTCAAAATATAAAATACAATGACAACACGTCAAATATATTAATATATAGATTCATAAAAATGTTATAATTTAAAACGTGAATAATTTATCGGTAAAGTGTTAAAACAAAACGTGTGAACTGATATATTACTCGCAATATGTACAATATATTTTTTTCAAACGGTATCATTCCGAATCGAGTAAAAATTTATGGTTAAATAAGGAATTGATTTATTATAAAACTAAGAATGTGTATTATATGATTCATTTGTAACGCGTATTGTTTTTTCTCTGTTTAATTGTGTTTTGCGTGTTTTAATTATTTGAAAAGATATACGAGTTTTTAAAAATGTGTTTATTTTTGTGGTATTACATTTTAGTACGCTTGTTATATAAATGCCAAAAACGAATTAATGATAAAACTGCACATGCATATTTGAAACTTGTTTTGTTAATGAATACATGTATTCCGCATCAGTATATTTCACTAAACATATTAAAAATTGACAGAAACTATATATGCTATGAACAATATAGCACAGAAATAACATAAATTAATAGCGGATATAATTAGAAAAACATAACATTTCATAACTGTTTAATGAGATTTTTTCATTTTTTGTTTATAATAAATTGCCAACTCGTCTAACCTTCTCTCACATGATATATTAAGATATTTAATGTATGATTTTGTACTGCTTTTCCGAATCAATGAGCTATGTTGAAATTTATTTTTCTTACGAAATATTTGAACTCATCTTCTTTCAAGTTTGTTATACTTCGTGTCTCGCAAAGTATTATTTCTGATTATTCTTACATTATAACATTATGTGATGTGTATAACAAGATGAGTTAAAATTATCATCTGTATACACATACATACATTTACACACACACTATATATATATATATATATATATATATATGTTTGTGTGTTTCTATATTGCATATATTTGTGTATAACTGTATACATAGGATAGCAAAAGTTAATTTTCACTCGCTTTATATTCATATCATTTAAGGATTGTATATATATATATATATATATATATATATATATACTTCTAAAATAATTTTCCAAAATTTCTGAATGCATTGATTAACATATTAAAGCGTCAGAATGATTTTTTTGTTATGCGATACATATTATGGTAACAAATTATATAAAGTTTTCCAATAAGCGCTTCAGAATTTTAAATGGAACTAAAACAAAAAGTATTTAATTAATTAGTTATTTATTTATTTTCATTTTTAAGCATATTCTATGGTATTAATGATGAAATATAATTTCACTTATATGACCACAACAACTTTACTTGACAGTGCATTCGTTTAGTCTAATTTTTAGTCACTCTTTCAAACAATTGTAGTCCAATTTCATGAATTATACGTTCAATGTTTATTTTTAATGCTTCTGTTATTTGTGGTTTATCAGTATAAATCAATTATTTCACATAACCCCACAGAAAATGATCCAATGGAGATAGATTACATGACCTTGGTGACCAATTGATGAGTTCATTTCCTGAAATGATGAATTATTAAATAAGTATATTGTTTCTGTAGATGTATGACACGTAACACCATTCTGTTGAAATCACATATCGTGCAAACCATTTTCAATCATTTTTGAAAAAAAGTTCATTAAAGGTTCAGTAATGAACTTTATTTACTGTAACGTGATCTCCAGCTTCATTTCGAAAACAATATGGTCTGATAACACCACCAGCATGTAACTACGCACACCAAATAATTACTTTTTGTGGATGCTATGATCTTTGTTCAATAACTTAAGGATTGCTTTCACTCCAAATTCTGCAATTTTCTTTATTTTGTGTTGACCGCAAGTTTCACGAAGCGAACGATATGTTTTACATACCGAACATTGATTTTTATAATAATTTTTTACAATTTCTGAACGTTGTTAAAATATTAAACGTTCTATGATAATTTGCCAAACTATACTGAAAGGAAATGACAAAATGAACTAAAAAAATTCAAACATGGTTTTCACTAGCTGTCAAAGTTTTGACATTTTTATTTTAAAATTCTATATTAAACGATTAAATTGAACTGTATTAGCATTCGTGATGCATTTATCTAATTGGGAGTCACCGGTGACCCCCACGGTGTTAGAGTACGTATGGCTAATCTTGACAAAAAAAAGTTCATCGATTTTGCAAGATATGTTAGTAAAAAAATATTAAAACCTATAGTAGAATAAATACCAAAAATCTTACCAAAAAAGTTCATACATTCTGTGAAAATTGAACTGGTTCACTTTGTCTGCTTGTCATGTTTTAATACATTGTAATGCAATATGCATATATAACATAAAAAGAATTAAAAATAAAACTATCTATATATGATCTATGATGCATTAGTTTTTTTATATCATTGTAATAACGACGAAATTTAACATTTTACAAGCATTGCCATTTATTTCAATTAAATACTTTTACTAATGTTGACTTTTTCGATCACTGATGATCCCAACAGCACCATTAGCAAGTTGAGTATCGGTCACTGATGACTCCCATGGTATTCAATGTGTCAATACTGAATATCTAAAAACTTTTTGTTGTTATTTTCTGTGAAAATATTATGAATTTTATGTAACGATATCTCGAGAAAAACAGTTTAATTGAAATTGTTAACAAATTGAAATGAAAAACTTATTTTAAGAATTTATATATATATATATATATATATATATATATATATAATTTGTAAAAAGTACCGGAAATTTTTAAACGAACCATAAAATATATATTTATTCAGGTAAATTTATTTTGTCTCCTTCAAAATATTCCCCATCGAATGCAATAAACATATAGCAACGTTTAGTCTAGTTCTGGAAACAATCTTCATAAACCGATTTAGGAACCCTCCTCAGCTCCTTTATTGAATTCTCTTATATGACCTTTATCGTATAAAACTCTTTTCCCGTATTGGTAATTTTAGTCTCGAAAGAAAAAGTTCACACGTTGTTGAGTGTCTGGCCAAAAAATCACATACAAAAGTCAATGTTTGCGATGATGCATTATCTTAATGCAAAATCCATGTGTTTTCTTTCTACTGGTATGAATAAAGCCGAAAGATATTTAAAATGTTTAGCAATCTCTCTTTCAATCACATGACGATTTTCAAACATTAATTCGTTCACTTTTTCAATATTTTCTTCAATGGTTGATGTTTATTGATGTCTATAACTGCAAGTTTTCAACAACTTCATAATTCTTTTTGAATGTATTATACCACTCATATACCCGAGTTTTTAATATACAAGTATCACCATAATATTTAATATTTTTAGCGCATCAGTACAAAAAGTTTCATTCAAAACACAAAACTTAATGTAAACTCTTTATACGACAATTTAATCTATAAAAAATCTGTTTTAGTACCTACGACGACTGATATACATAGATGACATACATAAACTAAATAATAGATTGTGCTCAAACTTAACATAAAATTCAATTACAATGTTTCCAACTTACCTATAAAAATTAAGATTCATGTAATATATGTCTTTTAAATATACAATTCCTGCTACTTTTTGAACAGATTGTATAATTATATATATATATATATATATATATATATATATATATATATGCAATTTTACTTAATTAACCTGATAATAATTTAGTACGAAGAGTTTTAATTTTTTGCACGTATGTATTCTTTTTTTTTCATACTCTATATCAGAGATTGACTCATATTTTGGCTAATACTGTTTCTTTTACCTTTAAGGTGTTTATAAAAATCTCTATTATGTAATTGATTAAATAAAGACCTAATATGTATTTTTATTAAAACTATAGAAATGCAAAATGTTTGTTATAGAATAGTTAATCCTCCAGTGTATGCACTCAAGCATACAACATTGGTACGACATATTACTTGTCTCTTTCATAGTTGATGAGATTGTAATCGGGGCTATATACAAGCCAAGCAATTATAAACTTCATCGAAAAGAATCTAATAGTCACAAACACAAAGACATACATATATACATATATATATATATATATATATATATATATATATATATATATACATATATACAAATAATTCATAATTGTGTTTAAAAAAATATTATTTTTAGAGATTTTTTTTAAAATGTATATTTTATGTAAATATAAATTTTGTTTAATTTCATTTCTTAACTAGCAGATATAAAATTTGTATTATTATTATTATAATAAATTCAGTACTTTCATATGGAAGTATTATTTAAGACAAGATAAAGCACGTAAATAACAATCTAAATATACAATCTTCTCGAATTTACTTAGATTTGTTTGTTTGTTACAACATGGATGATTTTAGTACAGATGAATATGCATATATTACTTTTGTTTACGGTTGTTTTAATAGAACTACTTTTCATGCATTCAGGGAGTACTAACATACACATAGATTCAAATAGACGATAATCTTTTAGTCATATGTACATTTCAAGTAATATGAAAACGACACAAAAGCCTCTATATAATAATGGCCTTTATGTCGAGCATAACAGTATTCTAAACAAAGAAAATGTAATAAACAAAATTCATCATAATATAATAATTATTACTCTATGCATCGTATCATATCCATATGTAATTTTTTTTATAACCAAAAGGCTTCGCTCTTTGACTCTCGAACTTGCTTCTAGTTGACAATATGAGTACCATTAATTGATTTCATAAAATGTGTACTTTGATAATTCTCGAAAAACTTTGGAAAAGTTCGGTAACGAAATTTTTATATCAGACAGAAACTTATATGTATCATTTTTAGTACAAGTTTAATGAGAAGATTATAGTCATCTTGTAGAATTTCATCATTGATTAATAAATTAATTATCCTAAAACTTTATTGCAAAAGTAGTATGTCTGAAGAGTTTAATTCCACTAAATATGGATCAAATATTTTAAATAAGTATCGTTTATGATTTCGAAGAGATTTATATACTATCATTGGATTATTATTTTAGTAATAATACTATTAATAATTGATTAGAAATTTTTGAAAATCATTTATTTGATATTGAAATTTCAAATGCTTGTTTAAATATACGAAAATATACAAGTTTATATTAGAATTGGTATTTTATATGTTCAAAAAAATATAATTTTAATAAATAAAATTAGTATTGATGAAGTGATATTTATCTAAGAAATTAATTAATTTTAATTGTTTCTCTATATTTATTTCAAAGATCTTCATATGTAACCATTTCAAATTTTTATATTTAAAAACTTTTAAAACAATTATTTCATTAATTTAAACGTCTATCGATAATTACTTGGTCGTATTTATTTATATATTAAATTTGATAATTGACAATAATATAATCAAATGGATGTGTAGTTTTCTGATTTATCAATACCAGATTTATTTAAACTCAAATAACATATTTAGTGTATTTGTTATACGAAAGAGATAATTTTATTCTTAATTCAAATATATTGTTTTCTTTTTTTGGTGATAATTATAAATTAAAAATTGATATTAACTCTGATATTAAAAAACTCATCTTATATCTTATAATTATTCAACTAAATGGAACAGCATATATACTTATAAAACATTTTTAATCAAAACTTCACCCTCAAGATGTATACCATTTTTAATTATAAATCATTATCATCAGTAGTAACACCTTTTCTATACATTGCTGAATAAGGCTGTTTCCCAAAACATTCCAATTTTTAGTAGTTCAGTGTTTTTTCTTCTATTCAATATTGACAATTTTTTCATGTCTATATCACATTTTTTGATAGATATTTTCTTGAATATATATATATATATATATATATATATATATATATATATATATATATATGATCATCCAAATGTAATAACTAGGTTTGTGTTTTATTAAAAAGAAACATATGTATAAGGTGGTGTATAGGAAAATATGTGTATAGTTTCTTTTTAGTAAAACACAAATCTAGGCGTCACATTTGGATGAGCATATATATATATATATATATATATATATATATATATATATATATATATATATATATATATATATCCGTTATGTTACTACACGGGTACACATGTACCCATTTTCGACTTTGCATTGAAGCCAATAAATTTCTATGGCAAGGATCGTTTTGTCCAGTCAGATCCCCATTATTTGGGAAATTTCGAGAAGATTTAGGTATTTATATATTTTTTTATTAAAAAGATATTAATTCAAATGACATTTAACTGATATACCCCTCTAATTACTACCCGGGTACACGTGTACCCGTAAGTATTTTGTAAAAGGCAGGAATAAATTAAATAAATAAAGAAATAAGTAAATACTACGTTTTAATTATAGGACTTTATTGTATCTTCAAAAAAAAAAATAAATCGAAAAATGTCATTTTTCGGAAGGTGATGGACAATTTTTACAAACTGAATACTCCGAAGAATGTTCATCATAAATAGATTTCTGGCATTGTACACATGATTTGCGAGTCTTTCTTCTCCGTTTATGCGGTGCTGCATGACAAATACTGCAAGAACCAACGACGATTTTATGATCACGAATATCATGTTGAGCTGGAGTAGTAGTAGATGTAGAAGCAATCGACGCAGAAGTAGATGTAGTTTGTATGCAAGAGATTGACTTCATTAGCATGCTCTCGATCGCTAATTTTGTAGATAAGTTTCTTGTAATTTATACATTGAGGGAATGGTCTTGAATGATTGGAAGTCAAAGCTCTCCTCCTAATTGTCTCAAAAATACTTGACACTGATTTATCTTTTTCTTGAGCATACAGTTATTTTTGAAATAAATAATATATGCTGCAAGAGCTGCAATATCAACGATATTGAAGAACAATGCAAGTGGTCACCTGTTTGTACGCCTTCTCACATTATAGCGTCCTACTTATTTGTCCATAATGTCTATACCAGATTTTGTTTTGTTATAAAAATTGATTGTTGGGTTTATTTTTTGGTCCAGTCATTGGGCCTTTCCACACTAGTCAACATGCATACAGTATTCACGCCCATTACCGCTTGTCTCACACCCTCTTATCACCAACCTCCCCCACCTAAAAAAATTAGTTTTCGGGTAAGAGCGTGTGAGACGAGTGGTAATGGACCGTGAATACTGTATGCATGTTGACTAGTGTGGAAAAGCCCATTGCGTTGTCGTGATGCATCGATGACAAAACTATGACGGTTTTATTTTTTTATTTTTTTTTGGCACATATGAACATATTGTCACGTTGTCGTTATAGCCAAATAATAAAGAATTTATTTTTCGAGATTTTGTCTGTCATTTCTGTAGGAATATATTTTTTATTGCATTTCAATGTCTCACCGACTGTCAACTTTCATGATAATAAATGCCGGGCTAACGGGAGAGTTGTAAAAAAATTATCCATGGCAATATTCCTACAATTTTTTTCTCCTAAATTTTTTTCTCTACCAGATACTGATTGTCCAGTATAAATTTGACCAGTGAGAGGATAGAAGTTTTCCACATCACAAATCCACCATATTTATATAATAGACACCGCCAGATATTCGAATTTAGGGCCGTAAAAAGGACATTTTGTAATGGGGTACACGTGTACCCGGGTAGTAATCAATGTGAAAAATTTCGGGTAGTAACATAACGGATATATATATATATATATATATATATATATATATATATACACACCCTCGTATATACCCTCGTATATATATATATATATATATATACGAGGGTATATATATATTTATATATATATATATATATATATATATATATATATATATATATATATATATAAGTGTCGTTTGATAATTATGGTAAATTTATTTATTGTTTAATTTAATTAAATAATCAATTTAATTAAATTTTTCAATCTAGTTTTTCTTACTTTTTTACCATATTTATCAATCGACCCACGTGCATATATATATATATATATATATATATATATATATTTATTTATACACACACACATACAATGAAAATGTTATTTTCATATCATTTATTTGCTGAATTGTAATTTTAAATTTTTATCACTCTGTATCATGAAATAATAACTATAATGTTACATATAATTTTATAATCACAATATTTATTTTATATAACCCACAGGATAAATAGCAGTATAAATTTAAAAAAATCTCATTCACCTCTTTCATGCCGAATTCGATTAAAAGTTTATTTCTTCAGTAGACTTTTGTACAACATAAGGATGTATTAATTTTGCAACGCAAGCACAATTTCACACTAATAAATAAAGTAATATATTTCAGTGTGAAAAACATAAAATCACACACATACACATATTTACACATACGTACTTATATATATACACACATATATATCTCATATCTATAGGTATTATCATAAAATATCTATTATCGTCCATTCTAATGGAACGATTAAAGTTATATCATAAATATTTTACGCGTTATTTTCTGTAACTTTGTGAATGGTCGTTTTTTGTAAACATGTTTGTAGTGACAATTTTTACGATATTTTTTTATTTAAGAGAATTATTATTTCGTTGACCCTTTCAGTAATATCTCAATTTATATTATTAATATTTCGTTTATTATTGACTTAGAAAATATGAATTTATCTATGTCAACTATATGATTGCCTGTAATTATTTATTAACAACAATGTTTAAAATACAGGTCAATATTCTTTTTATAAAAACGTGAAAGTAATGTAATATGCAATAATTTTATTTAGTATTTAAATAATAGTCATCTTGAATTTTAATAATATTAATTTATTTTTTTCCTGCAATATTCATGAATAATTGGTATAAAATATGTACTTTTACACAAATAAACTATCATTCTATCACCATAATATATTGAAAAAGTATTGAATATTTATGTATTTTTCATTTTCTTTGTTCATAAACTGATGTGCATTTCGCTGGCAATACCGTCATCATATATTGTGATGTTAGGATGATAGCTGATTTATGTAAAAATTATTTCATCACAATTCCAAAAAATAGTATCAAATATATACCTGTTTTTCCTTTTTAACTCTTTGAAGCACAGTGGTTTTACCGTGTAACCACCTATTCGGAAACGATTTTCAACTTACTGCACAGTACTTCCACCATAAAACCACCTTATTTATATATCTTTGCTTCCCTCCGTCCTAAAAGTCCTAGAATCATAGTGTTCTCACCGTAGAATCACCCTTAAAATTTATTATTAATGAATAAAAAAATTAAAAAATTAGAAATACGTTCTTATGAATCCAAATTAAATTTAAAAATATATTTTATAAAATACATAAACTTAAGTATCACGTATTTTTTTAAAAAAATAAAAGATACCTAAAAAACTAAAATTTATCAACACTAATGTACTTATGTACTTCCTATTTTCATTGTTCATAATTATTAAATAACAAATATATTTTATTAAAAACTCCTATTTTTTAAAGCTGATAATCATTTCTGTTTTAAAACATTTATTCCTTACATTCTCGTCAAAAATTTTGTAAAAAATATAAATTATTTTAACATAATAATTAAAAAAAATAATGATGCAAACAGAAGTTGATTTGTAAATTTTAGACATTTTTGAGAAATATTCGTAGTCTAACGTTATAATATAAAAAATAAGTATTTTAAACTAGATATTTATTTCATTTTCTCATTTATTAATTTTTAAATTGAGTAAAAAATTGATATTAATTATCACATTGAATGTCGCTTATAATTTTATATTTCTCTGGTATTACTGAAAATAATAATACAGTAAATCTGTCAAGGACCTCTATTACGCATTTATAAAAAAAATAATTCAGTTTTAGTAAAATATTTTCTTTAATATTAAAGAGCTCTGTCCCCTATTCGCTTTGCTCGTCGACCCTCGATTTTGCTTCTATTTAACAATAAATAAATTACGAAAATTAAAACGTTTAGAAAAATATGTTAATTCTTCTGTGTAGGCGATATTTATTTAATATATATATATATATATATATATATATATATATATATATATATATATATATATAATAGTATTAGGTCATATAATATGTAATGTCGGATTTCTGTTTGATTTACAATTGAAAAATCTGACATTTCATTTAACACAACCTAATAATAAAATTAAAAATTAATTTTTCCGAAAACCTATTCGAAAATCTGTCTAATAATTCTGCCTGAAAATCTATCTTCTTCTACCTTTTTTTAATTTTAATATTTCATAAAATTTGAACTTTGGTATTTCTCGAAAAAATTCTGAAACTAAATGTTCACATTATCCCTGGAGCGTAGATGGAGTACCATACTTTTTTTAATAGAAAAATATTAATACTTTAATTAAAATAAATCAATCAGATTTTAATGAATTAATTTAATAATCACTATTATTCACTTTTTTCGATAATACGTATTTCGATGACCATTTCATCATATCAGAGAACTATAATATAATATACTTTAAAATACATTTCACAATATAGTTCCATAATATAATGGTACGGTCTTCAAATTGGACATCAACAAATAAATTGAACAATGAGATACTATTGTTCATCGCTATAAAAAATTTACATCTTTAGATTAAAGAATTCATTTAATTAAAGTGTTAAAGTGATTTTGCTATAGTTCGAAAATACGTAGTATAAAATTTCTGTGTTTTTTATCATCGGTGTTCAAACGATTAAAATTCTGTGATTGTTAATCTTAATAGGATCAAAAGTTAATCGAAAAATTGCTTTGTATTTTTATCTCTTGTATTTGAAGAATGTGTTAAAATCTTGTTTATTTTTATTTTTTTGTTGAATTTGTGATGTATTCATTGAATGAATTTGAACGAAAAAATATTTAATCTAATTTAATACAATCAATTAATTTTCAATTAAAATACTATGTCTAGTTAAATTAGAAGAGAATTTGTGGAAAATAAAATACCCATAGTTAATAATTATCAATGATAATCTAACTTGATTAGTTTTCCCACAAATTAAATTTTTGGAATAAAATTATATTTGGATTAGAATATTTTGTATAATTTTTCAATATATTATATTTCAATTAATCACTTATTAATTTTTTGTATGATTTTATTATTATTTTCAAATTCATAAACCAATTAATACTTTAATTAATTTGTTACTGTGGTTAATTTATAATTATTTGCAAATAACACAAATATTTATTGATATTGTTCATTTTTTGTGATTATAGGAATTTAAATGCCCAAATTATCATCCTCAGAGCATTAAATTATAAAAATTTATTTATAATGCTCTGCATCTAGAACCTAGTATTGTGACTATCAAAATATACATAAACAAATAAGAAATTAAACATAAATGATTACTGAATATTTTTATAAAATTATGTGGTATAAAGAAATTATTGATTATTCATTAACATCACATGATATTTCAAAGAATTTTGTATGAAGTTTTCTCTATAAAATTTACCAATAATTACTGTTTGTAAATTATATACAGTTATATTATTTCGATTTCAAATTATATTTTGTATTATTACATATAGATAAAACTGTACACATTAATTATCTCATCTCTATAGATAATTACTTATTGTTATTCAAAGTTCTTATTAAAACTAATATTATTCTCCTTATATTTTATAATTTTCAACTCGATAAATAAATTTTATATTCAATAAATAATATCGTAAGTTCATGATTATTTTTATAATCTTTGCTAATTCAAAATTTAATCCAATTTCAATTATATTTTGAACGATCAATAATTACGAACT
>CP092093.1:25097500-25115000 GCA_029203775.1 Neoneuromus ignobilis
TATAAAAATTCCATACTAGAATAAAGAAAATAAGTTAAGAATTAAATATTTTTTAAATAAGAGACCAAAAGATTGTAAATGATAGTAAATAAGTAAATATGTGCCTAAACCCTTCAGTTTCATTTAGACCACTGTGTACAAAAAACATACAAACAGTATTTTTAATGATACAATGTATAAAATACTTATATTTATATTATAAGAGTTAAAAGTTTTTTATAAGTTTTCTTATAAAAATGCGCCTTTTTTATTTTACTAAAATAATTCATTTATTAAAACTAGCTTACTTATAACGTTCTTTCAATTCTTTTAGTGGTATTTTGTTGTATCAGCCACAAAAAGATGTGTGATTTCTTATAAAACATAAAAATTTGTGAATTTTAAAGCCCCAAAAGGCTATTTTTTCTGTTCAAATTACGATACAAAAACAAAAAAGGTTATATATTATATTGTAGCTTGAATATACATATATATATATATATATATATATATATATATACATATACATTTATATATATATATATATATATATATAGAGAGAGAGAGAGAGAGAGAGAGATGAAAAGTGGACTACCTATGGACGAAGGAAGTTATTGACTAGAAACTTTGATGCACAAGAAAATCGAGAGAGATCCATAGGCATATTACTTAGAAATGCAAGAAAAAATTTGTTTTATTTTGACCACAGTATCCGTAAAGACTGTTTCAATAGGTAATAATCCTATGAAGCAGTATCAGAGGAATATGGAGAAGGTATTCATTTTGCAATTTAACTCAGAGCTTTTGATACATCAACAATTTACAGCCTGACGTTATCTTAATAGAACACAAAGTCGTTATAGCTGTTGTGGTTAAAATTAATATTTTTTTTTATATTTCTATGTTTTTGTTTATTCATGGATCTAATCCAAGATCTTCTTATATATCAGAGTTTCCAGTCAATAACTTTCTTTGTTCATTAACAATTCCCTCTTCATACATACATACACACACACACACACACACATACATATATATATATATATAGGGTCATCCAAACGTGATACCTAGATTTATGTTTTATTGAAAAGAAACATGTGTATAGGAATAAAACAAAAATCTAGGCATCATATTTGGATGACCCTATATATATATATATATATATATATATATATATATATATATATATATATATATATATATATATGTATATATATATATATATATATATATATATATATATATATATATATATATATATATATATATATATATATATATATATATATATATATATATATATATATATATATATATATGTATAAAGAGAGAGAAAGAGAATGAGAGGAAAAAAAGTACAATAGTATATTTTAGACCAATGATCAATAATTGCACTTAACATTTATTTTATTAATTTATGAAGGATTTTTTAATTAAATATTTTATTATTGCAGATAAAATAAAACTGAATGAGCTACACGACACTGTAAGTATTAATTTTTTCGTAATCTTTTATTAAAAAATTATTAAAAAATTAGTATATATATATATATATATATATATAGTGTATATTATTTAATAATACTCTAATTTGTTACACCCAAATAATATCTATATACAATAACACAATTTTAATTTACCTTAATATTAGTTACCCAGAGGCTATTAATATGAACGATAATTTAGCAATTGACATTAAAATTATAAATAAGCTAAGATCATATGCTATTTTATTTAATACGAGTATTACAGTATTAACTTATCTGATAGATTTTGATTATTGTATTTATTATATATGGTCATCCAAATGTAACGCCTATATTTATGTATTATTAAAAAGTAACATGTGTATAGGGTGGTGTTTTGGGAAATATGTGTAGTTTCTTTTGTTTTTTTTAATAAAACACAAATCTAGGCGTCACATTTATATGAACCTATGTATTATTTTTGACGAATATGTAAATATGTATGTATGTATGATGTATGTATGTGTGTATGTGTGTATGTATATATGTATATATATATATATATATATATATATATATATATATATATATATATATATGTATGTATGTAGGTATTTATATACGAGGGTCGTTTGGTGAGTATGATAAATTTATTTATTATTTAATCTAATCAATTAATTACTTTAATTAAATTTTTAAATTTAGTTTTTCTTACTTTTTTACCATACTTATCAAACGACCCTCATATATATATATATATATATATATATATATATATATATATATATATAAAGAATGTAAATTATAATATGGTAATGATGTGTGTTAACCTGATCTATTTTAAGGGAAGAAATAAATATATATCAATGTTATTTATTTTTAATATATAATAAATTTTTAAGTATGTATTGTTCCTAAATAATATCTATAGATATTTTTAATTATTGTTCAAATATTAAATATGAACCAAAAATTGTTGAAGACTAATTTCTAAAAATATTAATTCATAAATTATTTTTCAAGAAAATATTTCTTTTATGGAATGTATGGACTATTAGAATTAGAATATTTTCTTATAAAGGCACTTTGTAATGGCTTTTTATAAATATCCTCTTAGTGATTTAAAATTATTTAGAGATGTTAGAAAAAATATTTTTGGCATTATTTGTAAAAAAATTACATATATACAGATGTCAATCCAATATCAGAAATTTTTATACGTTTGAAAATCGTTTTTACTCAACACCTGCTACAATAAAGAAAATATGTATATATATATATATATATATATATATATATATATATATATATATATCATACATATATACATACATTTATACATATATTTCAATAATGTCAGTATTTTTATTATAAATTTCATATAACTTAGAAAAATTTAAAAGGTTAAAAAATTGCATTTAGTACTTCAGAAGAACCATTTAGAATTTAATATCTCATATTGTTCATTATATATATATATATATATATATAGAAAATAATGTTAAAAAATAATTGTATACATAATGCTTGTTGATACAAATTAAAAAAATGCGTTTTTTTTATTATCCATTTGAATTATAAACGATTCGTACAAAATAAGTTTAATTTAAATATTATTATACATAAAAGTATTTTTAACTGAATTATTTCAAAACTTTCTTACGTGCAGATCAAAGGAATTTATAATATTTATCTTATTGCAATTATTGTATTTGAAAGTTCAATATAAATATTTATCATTTCTTAACTCTATATATAACTGAAATAAACATGACAATTTAAATTCGTACACCGTGAACAAGATTAGTGTATAGTAATTTGATTTTTTTTTTCGATAATATCTCTTTGTAGTAAGCATTATAATTGAAAACATGATATATCTACTAGAGAAATAATCTTATGAAAATTTGATTACAAGCTTTTGAAACACACAAACCTCTATAGATATTATACATGCGCCTAATTAAATACAGAAATATAAACATACCTCTCTTGTGCAAATAGTAGAAGATAACCTAATTTCCTATATCGTCGGTTGGACGATTTCATAGTGAAGACCCCACGTTTAATTTCTTGAAGCGGATTTACGTCTGTGAACGTTCCAATGTGGAAATGAACTTTGATTTGTATATGAGATGACAAATAGTATGGATAGTTTGACTATATCTTATATCTCTTAAGTTAAACAATATGTAAATATTGGAATTTTTTATAACATCTTGTGATATTTAGGTTAGTGTACATATATATATATATATATATATATATATATATATATATATAAATTCATAAATATATGGGGGGATTTATCGGTAAACTTATCTTCTTGCTACATGACCTACCTATTTTTGTTTCAATTTTTTTACTTTTACAAAAACATTCATAACTTTCGTTTTCTATCTGATCCATTCATTTTTCTTTGTATCTTTTCGTGTGATTTTAAACATACATCTTTCCATACTACTACTTTGTGTTATCCTGAGCTGTTAAATCATTCTGGCATTTAAGATCAATATTTCACTACCATAAGTGAGAATAGATAAGATGCATTGATAAAAAAGTTTTCTTTTTAAACGTAGAAGAATATCCTACTTCATAATATGTGAATTTTTACCAAACTGACACTATACAATTTTTACTCTCCTGTTCACTTCATTCATAAATGTTCCTTTACTCTTAATGAGCTGTTCCAGATTTTCAGAGTTTTCAACTTCTTCTTTTTCTACTTCCTTCAGTTCGATTTTTCTTTGGTCTGAAAATTTATTGAACATCTCTTGTGTCTTGTTGAGGTTTAACATAAAACTTACCATTTCACTTTCTTTATCCAATTGTTTTATCCTTTTTTCTAATTTATCTGAACTTGTTGAGAAAATAATAATATCAATAGTAAATAATATATATATATATATATATAATATATTTACTATTGATATTATTATTTTCTCAACAAGTTCAGATAAATTAGAAAAAAGGATAAAACAATTGGATAAAGAAAGTGATATATATATATATATATATATATATATATATATATATATATATATACGCAATATATGTAAAATAAAAATATTCTTGTAATATTTATTTTCAAGAAATTAAAGTATTGAAAAAAAAGAAAATATTAAATAGAATAATTTACGAATGAAATAAATAACATTTCGAATTTTTGAACGCTGTTTTATATTCACTAGAAAGAGCGAAATATTGTTATTAATTTAGCTTATTAATGGAAATCGATTTCTTTATAAATGTAAATGAAACGTGATTCGAAGACTAATTTAAAAATAAAAACATCTTCAAGGAACGAATTGCTTTTATTTATTTTCAAGGACCTTAATGAATACGTGCTAAATTATAGATAATTAATTTAGATTACTAGAACGTCCGTTGTTTGCATGCAAGATGATTTATACTTTAATTTTAGTTAAATCTAATAAGAAAATAGTATATTAAAATTTCTGAAATAAATACGATTTCAATTAGTTATATACAGAAGATGATTAATATGAAAGTTTGTAACAGAATATATTATTAACGAATTTGTATCATGAAATATATTGTAGATTGCAAATAAATTTTATTATTTATAACATTGGAATATCAATAATTTCAACCGATAACAGTATTTCAAACTAACTAATATAAACAAGTAAAATGTAATAAAAAGTTTATTTTTTTATGTACGTTATATTTTATAAAAATTCTTTTCATTGCTTTTTTTAATAGGTTTTAAAATGTAATTATTATTGAAGTTTACAGTCCACTTCAACTCGTTCGCTACGATGCGTTCATCTAGAAAGTCATTCACCGCAGATCTCATTATATTTTTAACAATTTTATTCAATATAGCTCATGTTTACAATTATGCACTCATAGAAATATGAAAAAGCTAACTGCGTATTCTAAATAACTTGTCACATGTGTATGACATTGGTCTATTGTTAAAAAATGTAATTTTAATCCAATAAGAATATCAGAACTTTGACAGCAAGTGGCAGCCATGTTTGAATTCTTTAAGCTTATTTTGACATTTGAATTTAGTACATTTTAGTAAATTATCATGGAACATTTAACACCTCTACAACGTTTAGTAATTATAAAAACTTCAATAGACTTATTGAAACAAAAGTTTAATGAGTCCAGTATGTCACGAAATGGATCCATCAATTGAGCACCAACAGATCATGTGATCAAACTTTATTGGATTATTTTTTGTGGAGTTATGTGAAGTTATTGGTTTATGCTGATAAACTACAAACAACAGAAGCATTAAAAATAAACATTACACATGTAATTCATGAAAATGGATCACAATTATCTGAAAGAGAGACTAAAAATTAGTCTAAACGAATGCACTATGTCAAGCGAAGTCGTAGTGGTCATATGAGTAAAATTGTATTCCATCATTAATGGCATTTTGTTAGTTCGCCGTTATTACCTTAAAAAAGTTTACATCTATACGAAATATCAGTTTATTTATTATTCTTGGCACATATACATTAGATGCATTTTTATTTATTTTTTTAGGCGAAAATATTAGCAGAAAAATTACCGTTGCTATAAAAGATGAACGTTTAATCACTCATATATATATATATATATATATATATATATATATATATATATATATATATATATATATAATCTGTTTAAAAAGTGCTGAGAATTGTTAAATGACACAAAAATACACCTGAGTCTGTTTTTATGCAGTAGATATGTTCCGCAGAAAACCGCATTCAAAAAAAATCACACAAAAAAGACTTAACTTACATTAAAAAATTAGGGATACGTTCCGTAATTTTCAAAAACCACATAAACCAAAGCTACAAAGTGAAATTATTCTAAAATTCGCATAAAAAATCATGATATAAAGAATGCTTAAAAATTGATAAAAAAAACCTTTTTACTTTATTTTTTAATTAACTATTTAATTTTATTCAAAGCAATATGTACATATGTGTAATTTATTTCAGAATTTTTCATACATATTTTAATTATCATCGCAATAATATCTGCACTGTTTAGAATAAAAATAATAAAATAAAAAAGAAAGTGAATAGCTGCACGGTTTTCAAGACATGTAGGCCAAACATTTTTCTAACAGGCATTTAAAGTGTGTTGCTTTATTTGAGTAATAGCAAATGCAACAAGACTTATACGGTCAAAGATAGAAAAGTGCGTTTAACGTAATATTGTTTTTAAAAAAAAATTAGCAGCTTCTTCATCTGCTGATGCAATCGCGCCCGTAATCTTCACGTTTTGCAGTGCATTCCTTTTTAAAAACCCGATTAACCATCCTTTGCTAGCCAAAAATTTCTTATCAGTTTGAGAAACGGAAATAAATGGCTCTGATTCCTTCATTTGTTCATAAAACTGAAAAGTTTCTCGTTGAGTTAAATAACCACTTAAAGGAATTACTCAAAAAAAGGAATTCTCAAAAAAAAATCGTATAAAAAGATATTAAGAAGAAATATGAATCACATAACTTCAAAATCACATTAAAAAAATTCGCATAAAAAGATATAAAAAAAATATGAATCACATTAAAATAATCCGCACAAAAATAGACCCAGCTGTATATACTTATTCAGATAAATTTATTTTGTCCTTTTCAAAATATTCCCCATCAGATATAATACACATATGGCAATGTTTAACCTAGTTCTGGAAACAGTTTTCATAAGCCGATTTAGTAATAGCCTTCAGCTTCTTTACCGAATTCTCTTTTATGACTTCTATGGTATCAAAATTCTTTCCTCATAAGTCACACAGTGCCATATCTAGCAAATACGGTGCTTGGGACATAACCAAAAAGTCACATAAAAGAGTCAATGTGTGCGACGATACATTATCGTGATGCAAAATCCATGTGTTTTCTTTCCAAAAATCTCTTTTTCGACAGATAGACTCACGAAAATGTTTCATAACGCTTAAATAATACTCTTTGCTGACTGTTTGGTCCAGTGGAAGGAATTCATAGTTGACAATACCTGGAAAATCGATGAAAACAATCAACATTATCTTGATTTTTGAACGACTTTGACGTGTTCTTTGATCTTAACTCATTTTCAAAGCGCCACTCAGAAGATTGTTGCCTAGTTTTCAAGTCATATTCATAAACTTACGTCTCATTATCATATGATGTGTTTCAAGTAAGTATTGTCATTCGGAGCTTGAGAAATCATCTCTTCGGACACCAATTTTCGATAATTTGTTATTATTCATCAAATTCGATAATTTCTTATTATTCATAAAATTCAGGTATCCTGGAATAAGCTGTGCTACAACGCGTTTCATTCCTAAATAATCAACTAAAATTGTATGAAATAGGCTAAGAGATATTTAAAGATGTTCAGCAATCTCTCTTTCAGTCACACGAATATTTTCAATTACTTATTCTTTCATTTTTTCAAAATTTTTTTTAGTGGTTGATGTGGATGGACATACAAAACGGTATAAGGTTTCAACAACCTCACGACTCTTTTAATATATTATACCATACTCATATTCCCGTGTTTTTGACATACAAATATCACTATAAGCTTTTTTAACATTTTTAACACTTCAGCACAAAAAATTTCATACAAAACACAAAATTTAAGAAAAAATATACTCAAAAATTTAAAAAATCATAAAAATCGATTTTAGTACCTGCGTTCGTTTGATATAAACAGCTAATATAAGTAAACTAAATAATAGATCGTGCTCAAACATGACATAAAGTTAATTTGCTTTTTTGCCAACGTACCCATAAAAAAGATTCCTTTAATACGCATATTTTAAATAAACAATTCTCGGTAATTTTTGAACAGACTGCATATATATATATATATATATATATATATATATATATATATATATATAAATATATATATATGTGAGTCGTTTGATAAATATGGTGAATTTATTTATTGTTTAATTTAATTAAATAATTAATTTAATAAAAATATTCAATTAGTTTTTCTTACTTTTTTCCATACTTATCAAATGACCCTAGTATATTTATATATATATATACACACACAAACACACACACACACACATATATATATATATATATATATATATATATATATATTCAACACATATATTTATATTGGCATTATAAATATATACTTATATTTAGTACATATTCTTAACACTTAATAACGATATATACCAGATTAAAAATGTTTCATCTTTCATTCACATATTTGTATCTCTAATAGTATATAAGTATGTTACTGGAGACTTTCATCTATGTGTTATATTTTTATAGTCTGACAAAAATCAACAAATTCCCTTTAACGTAGTTTTATCAGTTTAAATTTTTTTCTTTTCTGATAAATTGCTCTTCAGAAGGTGTCATATGATCATAAATACATATTTTCATCCATTTCGTATAAAAATATACATTATACTTTCGTTAACAAGATATAAATACACATTTTATTGTCGATTGTACAGAATATAAAATATATTTCGTAAACATTTCACAGATTTAAACAGATTTCTTGTTAAAAAAAATTAATTTATTTTTTTATTAATGAAGTAACCATTATTTTCAATTTATGTAGTTCAGTGATGTTAAACTCATATATGAACAGTAACTCATATATTCAGTTTGTCTGCGAGCCGCATACCAGAAAAAAATCTCCCAAAAAATTTTAGCAAGCAAAAAAGATCTTTTGTTTTCGAAAATAATTAATTTAAATTTTACATTTATTTTGTCTTTTTTAAAAAAATCTTTACATTATATAATGTCATTCAATGTGATTCATAGATTTGTGTTTTATTAAAAAGAAGCGTGTGTATAGTTTCTTTTATTTCTTTTTAATAAAACACAAATCTAGGCGTCACATTTGGATGACCTTATACGTCTATAATTTTCAATATTTTAAAAATGTATTTTATAATTTTTCAAATAACATTTTATTATTTTAATAAAATCAACTTTAAGTTTTGGGTCGCGGGCCTCATTCTAGGGTCTTAACAGTGACATGTTTGACATCAGTGATATAAATTATTAATTGAATATCGATGAAAAATGAATAAAATATACAATAATTAATGAAAACAATATTTTATACTCCTAAATAAAATATATTATTTTTTTATATTATGTATATATATATATATATATATATATATATATAAATAAATATCAATCTATATTTCACTGCCATAAGTGACAACATACTCGTATAAGATGCATCCATCAAAAACTTTTCTTTTTAAACAAATAGGCATATTAGACTTTATAATATCAGAATTTCTTCCAAATTATCTCCATTCCATTTTCATTCTCCTACTCAATTTATCTCTAAATATTTTTTTAGTGTTAATAAGTTTGTCCTGTATACACATAATTTTAAACTTTTATTTTGATTCATTCAATTCTAATTTCCTCTGAACTAAAAATTCATTGTACATTTTTTTTAACTTCACTAATGTGCATTACAATACCAATTTTTTAACTCATACACACACACACACACACACATATATATATATATATATATATATATATATATATATATGTGTGTGTGTGTGTGTGTGTGTATGTGCGTGCGTGTGTGTTTTTATTTATAGTGGAATAAGTACATTTTCTGATTTTATTCAATCCTACATTTTTTATACATTCAAACATATTTTCCGTTATCTTTGTTCTATTTATTCATATTCTCTGTCCTGCTCTCTCTTTTCATCTTTTTTTCTCTCTTTATATATATATATATATATATATATATATATATTACTAACATTACGGAATATATAAAAGAAAACCTAAATAATATGGTACAATTTTTCCTAATGTATGTTATGATTTTCATCAAATGTAAAAATTACAGTTGGTAATAAATAACAGATAATAGAAACACCCATGTATATTTCTACTCGTGTGTGGTAGAATAATATATGTCTGTATATATTGTGCGTTCAAATATATAAACCAAGCAAAAAAAACTGTTATAGGGAGTTAATACATAGTCACGCAATATAAAAATTATATATATATATATATATATATATATATATATATATATATATATATATATATACACATGTAGTATGATTTAAAAAGTACATATAATTTTCTATTAAACATTCTTTGGTGCGTGACTCGCATACGCTCCATGCTGGAATATTTGTTTTGGCCCTTTAGTACTTTCATTGTTAAATGTGATATCATAAGACATTTTATAATAACATTAATTAGTACATAAATACCATGTATTTGGCTATTTATTACTCCGTATATTTCCAATGCTTCATGTAGCATAGAGATCTACAATATTTTAATTTTTTTCTCAAATTTTCTAATTAAAATTATTAAATTGGACTAAAAGAATGCACTATTCAAGCTAAGTCATGGTGGTCATATGAGTGAAATTGTGTTCCATCATTAATGCTACAGAATATGCTTAAAAATATAAAAATAACTAATTATTAAAATATTTTGTTTTATTACCATTTAAACTGCTGAAATGTTTATTTGAAAATCCTATACTTTTAACAAAATAGTTTAGTGATATTGCATTTGTCTTATCTCACTTCTTTCCTAATTTTAAATTTACCTATTTTTTATGTACTTGTACGGAGGATGTAGCATATCTATAAATATTTTCTATATGTTTTCTCAGTTTTTTGATTTTTTAATACATTTAATATTGATGACGTATTGACTAAATCGATGGATTTTTCGTAATCTATAAATCGAAAGCAGAGTGGGATTTTATATTCGTTGCATCGACTAATAAATTTCCTTACTACTTGAATGTGATTACTGTATATATATATAAATATATATATATATATATATATATATATATATATATGTGTGTGTGTGTGTGTATTTATTTATATGTGTATATATGTGTGTGTCATATGTAATTTATCAAGAACAATTTGAAGCATTAAATCTGTTCGTACCATTCAAGTAGTTACGTGAAATTGAAGTATATCAATTTCAAAGAATGAATTATTTATGTATGTTGAAATTTAAATTGAAATTCACTGATGTTATCCAGACGAATGACTAAGAGATTTTGTATTTCTTCTTTAGTTAAAATTCTATACTTGTTTATTTTAATTTAAATAAACTAAACTGGAAGTATAAAATAAAAACACAAATAAATATATGTTTCTAAAAACTTGTGTAATCCATTTATTTTTCCAAGATCAATATACATGCATATATATATATATATATATATATATATATATATATATATATATATATATATATAACTTTTAACGATTTCTTCCAGACGAAAGTTATGAGCGGTTGGTGGTTAATAAACTGTATTTGGCGAACTAAACTAAACTTACTTAATAAATACTGGTGTACTGTAAACACATAAAATATTTATACATCATGAAATTTTAAAGAAATGTTAAACGAATAAAGTTTTCAAGATTTCTTTATGTTTGTTATAATTTTAAACTTATTAATAATTTAAATTAATATAAAATGTGTTATAAAGAATCAACATTACTATAATTATTATATATTTTCTGTCACTGGAGCTTGTAGTCTACCGATGCAATTACATTATCGCTTTGATATAAAATCATGTTTTATTACAATTTGTCTGTGATTTTTCATATCACATTTTTTTAAAAAAAGTTTTGTATTAAATAATTCTTTATTTTCAAAAAAAATGTACGTTTTGTTCTGTCAGTTGAAAATACTATAAAGGAATTGCATTTCCTTAGTTTTATTTAAAAATATATTATAATTACTTTTTTACTTTTTATTAAATATTTCATTGCTTTATTTTATTTTTTAGTTATATTTTTCTTGTTAATTACTATTAATGCTGATTATTAGAAGTTTAGTGTTTACGAATCGTGACTAACAATTTGTAACATTCGAGTATTTTAAAGAGTTTTAGATTTATACAATTTTTTTCATGTGGTAAACATTTTTTTTTATAATAAATAATTTTAAAATGATTAACAAAAATTATTTTCAAATTCATAAATACTATAATATATATATATATATATATATATATATATATATATATATATATATATATATATATATATATATATATATATATATATATATGTATAAACATATAACTAAATGTAAATTAAATTCTTTTAATTTGGTTTTTGATTAAAATTCTCATAGTGAATGGTAATCTTTTAATTCAACCAAATTAAAAAATGTTTCTTTTACATACAGTAAATTTAATTTTTAATTCCCCAAAATATCTATTAAGCCAGAAAAAAAATAAAATGTATTTTCTTAATAATAATTAATATAACATGAACTACACTCATAGTATGAAATAAAAAAAAATAATTCCTATTACTAATTCTTCCCTCAACAACATATCTTTTTTACAAATTAAAATTGTCATTAAATAAATTTATATCTTGTGTATATTTATCATATTGTTCTATTTTATTATAATATAAACTTTTGGCTGTTAATATACTGAATTTTACATTAATCTTAATAATTTAAGTGTTGTAAAAGAAGTTTCCTTTTGAATAATTAAACATTATTGTTGGGATGATATTACATTTAAAATTTCATAATATTATGATATTTTAAAATAGAACTAATAAATTATTAATATTCTTTATTAAAATTAAATATATTTTAATTTAGATAAGTTACTTCTACAATTTTAATAAATAAATAATGAATTCACTGGATTTTGTAATGTTTAATTAATATGTATAAGTAATAATAATGAAAAATAACAAACATATTAAAATATTTCTCATTTTAAAAGTTTCTTCAGGTAAATTATTTATCAAATATACGTATCATATATAACCTAACTTTAAACAACAAAAGTAGAACTATTGTTTTTGTACATGTATAAAATATGACATGTTTTTAAATTGCTGCAGGTAACAGTCATAATATCTGTGAATTTTATTCAGTTTAGTTTATATTTTCTGCCATTAAAATTTGTTTCTGCTGACTGTTCTAAAAACAGTAATTATTTATTAACAATTCATGTAGTTTGGATTTCATATATATATATATATATATTTATATACACGTGTGTGTGTATGTATATATAAAGGTATAATATGTATAATAAATGTATATTTTCATAAAATGCACATATGTTATAATTTATTCAAAACACAAAGCAAAAATATAAAAAAGACGCATGTGTTGAAAATGTTCTTTTTAGTATAATCATTTATGACGTTTCTTTGTATGTTATAATAATAAAATGTATTTATTTATAACTTACGGCTATAAAATAATATTTTAAACCTTATATATACACACACACATTCATATATATATATATATATATATATATAAATATTTATATTTATGTTTGTATGTATGTAGATTTATGTTATTATTTTAATAAAAAGGAAGTAATGTTATATTAAAAGAAGTTTTTATTTTGGAACACAACTGAACTTAAAAGATATTTTTGTTAAATTAACATCTGATTTTTAACATGTTTAAACACTTTTGAATATCAAATACAAGGTAAATTACAACAAAAATATTTGTTACTAAAATAAAATATTTTTAAAATTGTTCTCGTACTAAAAAAGAACCATATTTATATATATATATATATATATATATATATATATATATATATATATATATATATATATATATATATATATATATATATATATATATATATATATGGTTTTCCAATAAAAGCATCAGAAGTTTAAATGACAATAAAACAAAAGGTATTTAATAAATTAGTTATTTATTTATTTATTTTTTATTGTTAAGCATATTCTGGTATTAGTCGTGTATATATATATATATATATATATATATATATATACATAAATATATATATATATATATATATATGGTTGGCAAATATCTCCCTTCCGCCTTCTGGTATTTTGAATTTCACAGCTTTGTAAAAAAAAAAAAAAAGCGGAAGGGAGATACTTGCCTAACCTATATATATATATATATATATATATATATATATATATATATATATATATATATATATCACTAGAACTACCGATGTTACATATATACCTAGTTCTACCGCACGCGTCAAATTGACGTATTTTTGATCATGGCTTTCATTTTAACTTTTCACTTAGTTTATGTAAATAAAAGAATATAATTTAACAAAAACAACACTTAATATAATAATTCATTAATTATTAATACAAAAAAAAAAACAAACAAAGACACTTTCTATTTGCATTTATATTATAGCACATTTGATATGTATGAATAACTATGAATCACATATTTTACAAATACATATTATCTGTGATGAACACTTGCCATAAACATATTTATCAGTTCGTAAGCGAACACTCCTCTCGCTTTTTTTGTCGAAACGAATGAATCTCATAATTTCCGAAAATCTGTTTCTACTCATAGTTTCGGCAAAGAAAGAAGGTCCCCATTTTTTGGACCACAAATACGAAAACTTCATGTTTCTTGCTTCGTAGGCTCCTCGAGCATATAAAATGGCTATAAAAGCATATAATTCGTCCATAGTAATATTTTCCAGTCGTTCTGTAAAATGTTTCTGGCCTGTAGCTCCGTGCAAGCTTTTATGTGGCTCATAATTCTATTATCAATTATAAGCCGAAATACACTACTAACATTACCAAACATAATGTTTCGCTTCGCATAACCAGTTGGGCCCGAAGTATCCTTGAATATAGTACGTAATGGCAATCTACCAACACAGCCATTCCCTAATTCTTCCCATTCAGTACCGTCGACAGCAATGTCTTTTTGCTGTGTTGGTTCGGTTTCTGTTCGGCTATCCAATTCAGTATCTGAACATATTCGCAATCGCTTACTGCGTTTGTGGCTATTTTGGGGAATTTCAACCAAGAAGTTTATCACATTAGAAGTACAACTGATAATGATTGCAACCTGATTACATTCACCAGTTAGAGCGTTTAGTACTAAACCGAATCATAATCCGAACAAAATAGATCCCGTTATAACGGCTGCCGAACACTTTGGATCATTCAATAATACATTTTTCATAGGAAAAATGTACCTAAAATTTTTCCAGGAAATGTCTGAAAGCGATATATGTGTATGCAAGGATGGACATCAATACGTATTTACATTCACTTGAATATAAATTTTGAGATTGCTAATTTCGTCAATTTGACGTGTCTTGGTAGAAATAGGTATAGGTCATACTAATTATGGAAGTTAAAGTAGCTAAGTGGAAATTGAATAGGAATATTTAACTGTTCTTATATTTCATTAAAAGTCATCATAAAATTCTAGAACAATACATAAACCATATCGAAATTTTTAAGCACGAAATTTGAAAATCGTCAAAATGACGCTCTTGGTAGTTCTAGTGATATATATATATATATATATATATATATATATATATATATATATATATATATATATATATATATATATATATATTAGGTTGGCAAATATCTCCCTTCCGCCTTCTGGTCTTTTGAATTTCGCGGCTATGTACATAAAAAATAAGCGGAAGGGCGATACGTGCCAACCTAATATATATATATATATATATATATATATATATATATATATATATATTTGTATGTTTAAAATAGTTCTATCGCAGAATTACTGTCATTAATTTGTTCCAATCATGAATGATTCCCTCTGAAGAATAACGATTGCAATTAAGTAGTAATGTATATTGAAATTTTCACATCACTCCGCAATTACCATTGTTAATTTCATAAATAATTATTTATGTTCGTAGTAGTATGAGTATTAATCACATTAATTTTGGGATAGAACTATTTAATATAAAGAAAGATAGAAAAAATTAGTTTCCGTACTTTCCTAAAGTTTTCCCTGATTTACCAAAGTACAAATTTATAACATCTTAAAATTAATATAGAATAGAAAAAAATATAGATTTTCTAGACAGTTTTTCGAACAAAACAAATTGTAATTTTGTTAGCATTAGATTTGAATGCACATTAAACCACCAATCTATAATAAACATTGTCTTTACAGAAGCGGTAACATAACTTTCTAATCATTTTATTTTTTTTAATTTATTTACGTTGTATACAGAAACAAATTCGGGGATCGACAAGTGAAGCGAGTAGAAGGCAGATCCCCTTTATGTATATATATATATATATATATATATATATATATATATATATATATATATATATACATACGTTAATATTCAAGAAAAGTTAACATAATTCAATTAACTTTGCTGTATAAAAAAAATCTCAAAAATATGTTCACGACATTAATCATACTGGCAGAAATATTTCAGTAATATATAAATATACAAGCAGTACAAAATTAATTCAATAAAACTGAAAAGCGCTTAAATATATTATTTAGTGTAACCAATTGTATACTCTGTTCGATAAGGATATTGAGAAACATTAAAAATGAAAATTTCTTAAAAAAATTATTATTAAATATATTTCATAATTCTGTTTTCAGAAAAAAGTTTTTTAATAGAAAATATCTAAAACTTTATATATTTTTTAATTATGTATATATTATATAGGGTGGCACACATGGGAATAAAGGATAGTAATAAATAGTAAATGGTAGTAAACGAGTAAGTGTACATCCAAACCCTTCATTCTCATTTGAGTCACCCTATATTATATTTTTATATTACTTTATAAAATATTTTTTAAGCGTGATAGAACTTTAAATTGAAATAAAACACATACTAATTAACCAGATGGCTATTTATTTGTTATTATTCGAAAGATAATTTTATAGCATTAATATTTAAAAATGATTTCGGGTATATGTGTACCATGGCTACTTTTGACATACTGCATTCTTTCAGTCTAATTTAGGGTCACTTTTTCAACAAATTGGAGTCTTATGTCCGCAATAATGTAAGTTACGTTGGCTTTTAATACCACAATAGTTGCTAGTTTATCAGCATAAACCAAAGACTACACATATCCCCAAAGAAAATAATCCAGAATCGTAAAACCACACGATTGTGGAGACTAATTCACAAATCCATTTCTGAAGATAATGTTATCGCCGAATTTTTGTTTGAATAACTCGATTGTTTCGGTCGAAGTATGGCACGTGGCACCATCTTGTTGAAACCACATCTCTTTTAGAT
>CP092093.1:25120000-25135000 GCA_029203775.1 Neoneuromus ignobilis
TCTTATTCATTATTTTTCAGACCTCTTTGACCGTTGTTAACACAATAGGTATTTCTAATCTAAATACAAATTTTAAAAAGAAATTAATTTTAAAATAAAATAAAATTTTATTTTCACAATGAATGGCAACCATTTTTCCGATTTAGAGTCCAGCATGGAAATAGGAAAAAGTCAAAAGCGTATGCGTCTTATTCCACACAGTGATAAAAATTTTATAAATTATGTGATTCTCAAACAAAATATATACCTAACTTCAAAATATACATTAAGAAAGACAAGACTGATTCTGGATGTGCTAGTAAAAATGTTGTGATGAATTTAATGAAAGAGAGTGAACTATCATTTATAATTATCTTGCATCAAGGGTACTGTCTTTATATAGATAGCTGGTACAGTTCACTGACTTTATATCGTGAACTGTATAATTGCAAACAAATGTTGGTGGTACAGCAAGAGTAAATAGAAAAGAGATGCCTAAGGAACTAAAATCTATTAGATTAGAAAAGGGAGAAGCTACTATATTTTCAACAGAAAATATAGCTGCAGTAAAATAGAAAGATATGGTTGTGTTAACAATACATTCTTTAGATTTTTTCGAGACAGGAAAAGTAAACCGATAGAGTGGAGAATTTTTTTTGAAACTAACAGCAATAATAGATTATAATAAAAATATGGGTGGAATTGATATAAGCGACCTCTCATTCTCCGAATTGTGTAAATTTCGCACAATGCGGAGATGTGACAAAGCGTATAAAAAATATTTTTTTTTTATTTTGTGGATATGATGCTGTTAAATAGTTATATCCTCTTCAAGAAAAATAATAAGGATCGAGCTTTCCACATTTATAAGCAAAAACTAGTGGAAGAAATTATTGCCAAATATTTAAAAAATAAAAGGATAAAAAAGACATCATCTATAAATGATTCAATAACAAGGTATACTGGCAGGCACTTTCCCACAAGAATACCTCCAACGGAAGCAAAGGGAAGAAAAACATCAAAGCGATGCAATATATATTTATCTAAGTTCCTTAGAAGAGAAACTGTTTTTAAATGCGATTTTTGCGATATACCGTTATGTATAGATAATTATATAACGAAATATCTCAATTTATTTACTGTACAAATATATACACGTAATTTCTAAGTAAAATCAATAATAAACAAAAATACAAGAACTATCGTTGTGCAGTAATGCGCGGTGACACGGCCGGCTGTCAATTATACGACTCGGCTGTACTCGTATAACGCTAGTAGCGATTTTAGAGCTGTGATGCAAATGGATTAATGTACGCAGTTCATCGTGTTAATAATTGCTCTTAGGCATCTATATGTTTCATTTCAAAGTTCATATCTCCTGATCGAATTATTTGAACTATTGTTATATGCTTCGTTCGTTTACTGCGGTAGTTTCAAATTCTTTGTTGATTTTTTTGGTTATCTCAGCTATGTTGTGTCCAAGTTTCAAACTCATGAAAAAAAGATATAAATTTTTGATGAATTTCCATAAAACAAATGATTTTTTATCCCCAACACCACGATGGTTATAAAGTGTTCAATAATCACTTATTGTTCACTTTTTATCTATAACAATAGTCGACTGATGTGCATTTCGATGGCGATGCCATCATCGTCAGAGCATTTTTAACGTTCTGCTTGAACTGAAATCTGGTGTACAAATTATTTTATAATTTTCTTTTATAGTTTTATTATATTATCAAAGTAACACGTACTTCCCTATCAATTTTTTTTATTATGAAAAATACTATCAATATCACTATATTCATAAATTTGGGATTTCAAATATAAAAACTTATTTTTGTTGCAAATCTTCAATAAAAATACGATTTAATAATACCAGTAAAATCCTTAATTAATGTTACAGACACACAACGATAATTTTTGATGAATTTACGCCATTTTTTCTTCAATTTTTCCTTGTGACTTATTGAAAGACTTTATTTTTTCTAAACTTTTTGCATCACTCATAAACTGTTGTTCATGATAAAGCTTCTTCATCGTAACCTTCATTGAAAATATGAAACATTTCCATAAATATGATCTTTAATTTCGATCTTTATTTTATACTAATTTTTTGACGAATATCAAAAAGGTACAATCACATTTATCATCATGTCTAATGTCATATACATTAAATTTCAATCAAATTACCAACATTTATAAATGATTTATTAGCAAAAAAAAGATTATTTTAACATCTATAATGCGAAGTTTTGATAATGATAGCATTGCTATCAAAATATGCATCAACATATAGTTGTTATAACCAAACAAAATAAACAATCATTAATTATTGAACACTTTCTAATATCTTGTGGTGTTGGAGTGATAATTCATTTAACTACCACCGGTCATTGGTGGCTTCCGCAATGTCATTGGAATTTACATCACCGGCCATCAGTGGTCAGCCCGGTAATTACGTATTGTAATTAGTTTATTAAAATCATTATCAATAGTTAAATATTTCAAAAATATCCCAGTAAGAAAAAGATCTCATTTTATTACGCCATAAAATATCTAATACAAATATATAGAATTAATTAAAATATGTAATTATTAGGTGGTATTATATGAAATGTCGAATTTTTATAATAATTCCGATAACATAATCCGAAATTTCATATTACATAGCCTAATATATTATATTATGTTAATATAATTAGAATAATTATAGATATTAATTGAAAAAAAGTTATACTCGATATGAATGAATAATATTCATAGTTGAAAAATTAATTTATATAAAAATCTTTACGGAAATTAAATTTTTCACATCTGTATGAAAATATTTCTAATATATATAATAACATTATAATAGAAGATAATATAATTAAAATATACATTTTAAAGTCGATTTAAATTCATCTTCATATATTGATATTTTTTTAATAAAGTAATATATTAATTATTAAATAAAATAAATAATAATAATTGATAACATTTGTTTAAAAAATTGTAAAGATTGGTGAAGAATTTGAGTAAATAATTGGAATGTTGCGTTTTTTTATCCGAATAAAAATTCTTCTGTATAAAATATGAAAATGGAAGACATAAGAAAGAAATTTATTTATAGCAACATAAAAATATAACATAGGAAATTATATTCAAAAACAAGTACAATAAAAAGTACAAAAATTTATAGCCAGATATAAAAAAAAAACAAGACAAAACAATGCTATTTATTATATAAATTATTTTTTTACTAGAATTATTTGAAATTTTCACTTAAATATGTACATACTCATATATAAACACACAACCATCCAATCTACACACACAAATATACTCGTATATATATATATGTGTATATATATATATATATATATATATATATATATATATAGAGAGAGAGAGAGAGAGAGAGAGAGAAATGGATGGTTTAGGTTGTATAATATGATTGTCGGATTATTGATTTAGATATCAAATAAAAATCCGACAATTCTTATTACACGACCTAATATATTTGCATGTGACTATGCAAATATGTATATATACAATAAATATATATATATATATATATATTATTATCATACAAACGAACATAAATTAATATTAGTAATGCCAATTTGTTATAGTTATGATGTTGACACGAAAAACATTTTTTTTGTCTACTAGTTTTAGATTAAGAATATTTTTAGTTATATTGAGGAATTTAGAGATGTGTTTTCAGTAAGAAACTAAAAAAAGATTAGAGATTTATATAATATAACTTATAGAATTTAGTTAAAGAATACTTTTCAAATACAAATAAAGTATGCAGATATTTCAGAATACACCTAAACTTTCTTTCAAATAAGAATAAATTATTTGTAACAATATTATTTTTCATCTTCAATTTTTATTCAATTTTTTAAAAATATCCAATAGTTTCTATACCTTATTCAATATAAGATATATATATATATATATATATATATATATATATATATATATATATATATATATATATATATGTAAACAAACACATACACATGTGTGTATATAACGTCCGTAACTTTGATTTTCCTTTCGAATCCATGAATGTACCTACAAACAACATATATATATATATATATATATATATATATATATCTAAAGACGTAAGAAAATACATCGGAATAGACTGAAAGGAAAAGGTATTGGATCGGTTGAAGTGGAAAGTTTTGAGAGAACCTGTAATTAATAGAAATTGACTGATGATTAATAGAAATAATGATGATTGGTTTATATATATATATATATATATATATATATATATGTGTGTGTGTGTGTGTGTGTGTGTGTGTATGTGTATGTGTGTATGAATTAGTCAAATTAAAACCCAAGGATAAAATTGTTTTACATCAGAACTTGAATAGCAAGAAAATTGTTACACTTATTATTATTCATTCCTTTATGCATACTTAAAAATGTGTGAAAACATTAAAGTTAGGTGTCTAATTTTGATATACTAATATCATGTATTAATATCATATTTATAAAGGTCATCCAAATGTGAAGCCTATATTTATGTTCTAATAAAAAGAAACAAAAGGAACTATACACTTATTTCCCCATACTCGTACATCATCTTATACACATGTTTCTTTTATAATAAATATTTTGCAAGTTAAATGTTTTATCAAAAAAAAATTAATACCAGTATTAATATACATAACTGTTCCTTCTTAAAAAATATACATCCAAAAAGTATATAATAATATTCTTTTCTATTTTTGTTTTAACACAAATTAATCATTCTCATCTATATTTCACTAAAATATTCAATAATTACTTACTGTTCATTTTATTTGTAGTTGTGAATTTTGATAGTCATGCTGTTAACGTTAAAACACTCTTCATTGAAATTTGTTACTTAAAATTTTAACAATTTTTGTTAAATAAAGATAATTATTTTTCTCGAAAATAAATAATTAAATTAGTCATAAAAGTATCCGATCACCATCTATATGATTTTAATTATTTTTTATCAATGTGTTTATTTAATTATTTATAACATTGTTCAAAAATAAATATTTAACGTACTTTCTAATCTTTTAGATATAATGAAAACATGCGCATGCTTAAGAAAAGATATATATTTTTTAGATTTTTTTTTTCGAATTATTTTTCACAACTGTGAAAATGAAAAGAATATATATATATATATATATATATATATGTATGTATATATATACACGTGTATACATTCAAACATATAAAAAGTGTTACTTTAGGTTAGATAGAAATTTGAATAGGGATTCAATTTAAAGTTTTATCACGCTTAAAAAAACACCTATACGTACAAATATATATATATATATATATAAATATATATATATATATATAAATCATAATTCTATAGCAAACTTAATATCATTAATCTACTTCAATCCTGAACGATTACCTCCGAACTTTAACGATTGCAAATAAACATCATTCACGATTGCAAGTATTACTAGGTGAACAAGCGCAGCGAACGGGAGGAATAGCCCCCCTCTGTGCAGGGTCGATGAGCGTAGTGAGCAGGGGGCAGTCTCCTGGTGTAGATATATATATATATATATATATATATATATATATATATATATATATATATATATATCAACTCGCCTAATAAGCATGGTGGCCCAGTTGAGATTGAAAGGTTTAGACATATATTATTTACTTACTATCATTTACTATTCTTTACCATCCTTCAGTCTCATTTGAACAAAGATAATCTCATCAACCGGCCTACTCAGTGTGATGAGAATGACCAAGTATTAGTAATTAGTAACATTTAATAAAGCTTTCATCCTTCAATGAGTAAATACAAGCTTATCTGATGATTATCAGTTTTTATCTATATACTACTATATGATGGCCTTTCCAACAACTTTGCATTTCGAATAATCTCGTGCCTTTCTCTTTCATTCCACTCTAACGAATTTTCTTATATCTACCATCTTCTTAAACTATTCAACAACAATAATTTTTTGAAAAAAATTCCTTAGATCAAAAAAAAATATATAGAGGTTAACATCTATTATTTCGTAATTTTGTTTTGTACAGCAAAAAATGAGTTTTGTAGTGAAATGTAATTTTTTCAGAATATGAAAGGATACATGACAGTAATCATTAATTTATTTTTGATAAACATTAGGTAAATAAAAAAATTGAAAAAATAAAAGTTTGAATATAAAAAATTATTAAAATAGATTCAGTTAACAGCTTCAAATGCAATTATTTGATCTGACACACACACACACACACACAAACATGTATATGTTTGTGTTTATGCGTATATGTGTGTATATATAGAGTCATCCAAATGTAACATTTGTATTTTATTAAAAAGGAACATGTGTATAAGGTAGTGTATAGGAAAATATGTGCATAGTTTCTTTTTAACAAAACACAAATCTAGGCGTCACATTTAGATGATCCTATATTATATATATATATATATATATATATATATATATATATATATATATATATATATAATAGTTAGACAAAGTATTATATAAGATAAAAAAATGTATAATTATAATAAATTAATACGTACTCTAATTAATTTGTATAAAATGTATTTAAAATAAAATATAAAAAAATATTAAACATTCAAATTGTATATTATGGTATTCGTGTGATTAAAAATTCATTAAGACTTAACACAAATTAACTTGTATTACTTGAAAAAAAAACTTGATAAATCTATTAAATGTCTGTTAAATTTTGTTCGACAAAGTTATTCATCGAGTATTTAATTTTATTTACTTCCATTATGTGACAATTTGCGTTCAAACAATGGTTAAATGTTGTAAAAAGACTTACTCGACCAAACCTGTGCGCCGTTAGTCTTTGCACAAATGTCGAACAAAAAAGAACGCAAATGATAAATATCTTTTACTTCATGTCAAGAAAAACCGTTCGGGTAAAATCAAAAGTTTTGTTTCTATATATAATGTTTTGCTAACGTACGCATTTTTTTTGTTGTTAGCAATAGGTTAAAAAGTTTTTTTTATCCTTAAATGTAGCATGTTTACGTACATACATACATAAATTTATATGTGTACGTTTTATAACAAGAAAAAAGTATTTTCTTCCAAATAAATAAATGAAAAAAATGTCTGATGGTTATTTATTTTTTCTAATACTTTTTTTGTAAGCATGCTTTGAGCAAAATGTACATTTTTATTGATAATTAATCTCAAAAAACTGACAGCAACTTTGGAACTTAGACAACAACATTTTTTTTTGTCAAAGTAAATTTTCTTTAATATATATTTAAGTTCGAATTTAACAATAATAAAATATTCAATAGTTTTTTTTTACTCACACTCGATCTGTTATTTGATATACATTTATTTTATGTAATATGTATGCATATATCTATCTGTATTTATTTCTCTCTCTCTCTCTCTCTATATATATATATATATATATATATATATATATATATATACGAGATAGTTCCATAAGTACCCGGACTGACCTAGAGATGGCGATAGTTGTTTGAAAAATATCACTGTATTAGAAAGTACACAATCTATAAAGCATATGATTCAAGTTTGAGGACGCCACGTTGTTTAGTATTTGTTTGGCAGCCATCAATAGTGAACGTTTTCAGTGAATTTGTGAAAATGGAGAAAATTGGTCATCGTTACGTGATACAATACTTTTATTTGAAAGGCTTCAGCCCAATCAAAATAAAAGCTGAACTGGATTCCACTCTGGGTGAGTCTGCTCCTTCGTTTACAACAGTGAAATATTGGGTAGCAGAGTTTAAACGAGGCCGTACGAGCTGCCAAGACGAGCATCGCAGTGGTCGACCAAATGAGGTGACGACTCCAGCAATGGTGAAGAAAATCCACAAAGCGGTACTGGATGATCGTCGGCTGAAAGTGCGCGAGATAGCAGACATAGTAGGTATTTCAAAAAGTGCGGTACATCGCATATTATCTGAAAATTTGGACATGAGAAAGCTGTGTGCAAGATGGGTGCCGCGTTTGCTCACATTCGAGCAAAAACAGTGTCGTGAAGATGTTTCAATTGAGTGTTTAGCAAAGTTTCACAGCAACAAAGCAGAATTTTTGCGCCGCTTCATAACCATAGATGAAACATGGGTCCATCACTTCACACCCGAGACAAAAGAAAAATCAAAACAATGGACTGAAAAGGGAGAACCGGCTCCAAAGAAGGCGAAGACCGTTTCATCTGCAGGAAAGGTCATGGCGTCGGTTTTTTGGGATGCGCGTAAGATAATTTTCATTGAATATCTTGAAAAAGGAAAAACTATCAACGGCGAGTATTATGCGAACTTATTGCAACATTTGAGCGAAGAAATCAAGCAAAAACGGCCGCATTTGGCTAAGAAGAAAGTGTTGTTTCATCAAGACAATGCACCAGCTCACAAATCCGTTATTGCAATGGCCAAAATTAATGAATTAAAGTTTGAATTGCTACCTCATGCACCCTATTCGCCAGATTTAGCCCCCTCGGATTATTTTCTGTTCCCAAACTTGAAAAAATGGCTCAGTAATCAAAGATTTCCCAACGATGAAGAAGTGATGTCGGCAGTTAATGGTTATTTTGAGGAGCAAAACAGTTCTTATTATAAAAAGGGTATCGAACTTATTGAACATCGCTGGGAAAAGTGTATAGAGCTGAAAGGAAATTATGTTGAAAAATAAATATATTTTTTTCCAAAATTTTTGTGTTTTCTTTGTTGGGTCGGGTACTTCTTGGACCACCCTCGTATATATATATATATATATATATATATATATATATATATAATAATCAGCCTCTTTCTATCGGCTACTGGATAAAGAATTCTCCTAAAACTTTCCATTTCAACCGATTCTATGCTTTTCTCTTCCAGTCCATTCCAACAAATTTTCTTATATCTCTATCCCATCTATCTATGAACCTCTTCCTAGATCTTTTTATATATCTAGGTCCTCAGTCAATAATTTCTTTTATCCATTGTTGATCTTCTCTTCTTGCTATATGACCAGTTTGTTTCAATTTCAAACTCGTCACTTTTGGTATAACATCCGTAACTTTTATTTTCATTCTTATTCACTCAATTCTCTTACTATCTCTGCATCTCTACGTATTGTATATACATATATAGAGAGAGGAGGGTGAAAAAAGAAAGAGAGGCCCATCAGGAGTAAACACTCATTATAGCTCAAAAAAAGATCATCGCTCACTCAAAAAAAGATGTGTTTTATTTAAAAATTAAATTATGCGTTCCTGATGGGACACCTTATACCTATATACACATACATTATATATACTTTTTGTTAGTTTCACTAATATTATAATTAATTTAACTATGAAAATTAAAAATTGACTACTTTAATTATTTTTATCTCTGTAAAATGTCAAAAATATATTTTTGTAAATAGATCGTTTCATATTATATAAGAAAATAGCTCCCTTATTCCACATATTAGTAAAATTTAGCAATAACTATGAAAAAACAAAATTTCAAATAAAAATTAATTCATTTATCAAAAAGATAATATAAAAACATAATAAAAAATGTTTAGCAAATAATTCCAAATTATTATCATTAAATATTGATATCAAAACTGAGTAACGGCTCCTAACATTTTAAAATTAATAAAATAAATGATTACACTATTGATAAAAAAAATTATGTATCATATGTTACCATTTGCTTCACTCTTTTTTATTATAAAATAATTAGCTTTTATAAGTTGTAAATACATTTTTGTTATATTTTCTTATTCATTGTATTATTATTAAAAAATATATATATTTAAAGTATCTAAACGATTTTATTCTGTAATTATTCCTAGCTCCATAGATTTTTTTATAACTGAGTATGTATGTTTTAATTATGCATAGAAATGTATAATCATTTATATATACATACACATACATATATATATGTTAAATTTATTTTCTTTTATAGGTTATGTACATACATATGCAATCTAATAAATATCTGCAATATTGCTGTTATAAGAAGAATATTATATATATATATATATATGTGTGTGTGTGTGTGTGTGTGTGTGTTTGTATGTATGTATGGTGAATGTATATAACTAAAGCTTTTGTAAATAACATTGCATTTAAAGCACGTATACGTATAATATGCAAAAACAATAAAAATGAAACTATTATGAACGATTCTAATGAAATTGATAATAAAAATAAGAACAATGGCCGTTATTGTCAGTAGCATGTAATATATCATTTAAAAAAGTCAAATAAAAGATACGGTCGTATTTTTTTAATTAATTAATCTCGTGTGATCAATATTCTTTTTAATTAAGTTTTATCAAGTGATACACTGAAAAATATTAATATTTTAAAAATGATCAATATAATATTGACAATAAAGTTTTATCAATAGAATATTAAAAATGAAAATATTCTATTGTCTGAAAAGAATTAAATGTGTTGAAATCTGTCAGTTTTTCTATATTTATTCATAAAGTATGATGGATGAGAAATACTGAAATGTATCCTATTTTAATTATTTATGTAGAAATTAGTATTATTTTTAACTATTTTTAGTTAAAATTGAACTGTTGAGGGACATTATTTTTTATGGAAAAATTTTTTATTCACAATTATGATCACAAATGAACTGTTATGTATTATAAATTGGAATCTATGTAAAATAAGCAATACAAAATGACATTTATTACTATTATTGTGACAATACTGACTGTAGATGTATAAATAAATATATATACGTATATACAATTAATGAAGAGTTACATGTATTGAAAAATGATATAAAGATTTTTTTTATATATAATACTGTTCCTTTTTTTTAATCAATATAATATTTTTTTATCTGTCTATGTGTGTATGTGTATGTCATTTTTTTTTATTTATTATATTCTGTAAGAATTTGAATACAAAGTAAACCTATAATGAAACATCTGAACTGTAAGAAGGATAGCTTATTACTTCCTATCCTAGTTTATATAATTTTTGTTGACTTAAAGATATATGAAGTCACCGACAACTTTTGGCTTCATGTCGAGATGAAATATAAATTCCTTTACTATTCGTCAGTGCTAGATGTTTTTCTTTTATTACGCTATTCAGTCTGTTCAAGTGTTGACAATATTTCTCAATTGTGATGCTTTTATTAATGTCCCACAAACATATAGCATATTCTTCAGATGAATAAAATGGGTTTAAAGTTAATGAGTTCTGTTTGTCTGAGTGAGCTCATTTTCTAGTGATATTACTGTATGTTTTTTTATCATTAGTTACTAATCTGTTCAAAAATTGTTTTATTTATGACAAGAAATCAATGATAACAAAATCTTAACTCAATTTACAGATATATGATACCCACTTATACATATTCTGATCAACTCCATATATACTGTCATTATCATCATCAGCCTCATTACATTCAAACTGTTATTTTTACTAATTCAATAATTTTTTTTCCATTTTAAACAGACAAATTTTATTATGTCCCTGTTTCCATTGATCTTTTTTATATTCTTTTCTTACTATTTATAAATAATTTTTATATTAAATTTTTTTGCTATTATTATAGTAACATTGCTTTGGTTTTCTTTCAATTCCACTCGATTATATTGTCTTTAATTATTATTCCTATTATGTAGCTTTTCATGATTCTCTGTGTTGTGTAGAGTTACTTAGTTATTTTGATATTAAACATTTGTGTTTCGTTGCCATAAATGAAACCATGTAGAATACATTGATCCCTATATATATATATATATATATATATATATATATATATATATATATATATATATATATATATATATATATATATATATGTCTTAAATTTTAGTTAAATTATATATTAGGTTGGCAAATATCTCCCTTCCGCCTTCTGGTCTTTTGAATTTCGCAGCTATGTAAAAAAAAAAAAGCGGAAGGGAGATACTTGCCAACCTAAAATATATATATATATATATATATATATATATATATATATATGTATGTATGTATGTATGTATGTATAGTCGACTATGTAGTAGCATACATCACAACCTGTCATACGATAGATTGAGTTCGATCTCCGATCAAAGAAATAGAGCAGACAGTTTTTAGTCGAGATTAAAGTAACTTGTCTGGAGGAGTAAATTCTAAATAAAAATTCTCACCAAACTGACTCATCAATATGATGGTATGATCGAGTACTACTGAATGATAATATTGAATAAGAAAGATTTAGTATGATATACACTGACGTACATAAGTATTCGCCGTATGGGTAACATAAACAATTTATTGATATAATTCAATAAAGTCGTTAAATTAAAAAAATATATTTAATTAATAATAAATATAATATTCATTAGAAAAAATATAAAAAACAATAATTAATTCTATTATATAGTAGAAATTGTTAAAATAAATATAGTAAGTTACATTTTTACTGAGCAAATGTATTCATTTTTAATATTAACAGAAATAACAACACTTATAACAATACAGAAATAACAACACTTTTTTTTAAAAAAAAGTTTAATATCTCATTTGTTTCCCTTTTCTTTTTATTACTTCATTTAAACGATTTGGCATTGAATAAATTAATTTTTTTGTTGCTTCCGATGTTATATTTGCCCACTCCTTTTGAAGTAAGGTTTTAAGTTGTTTATTGGAGGTAATATGGTACTGTTGAATTATTCTCTCTAATAAATCCCAAAAATGTTCTATGGAATTTAGATTAGGAGATTGTAGTGGTGTTTTTAGTGTATGGTTGTATTGTAGAGAACCCAAAGCTTCACTATATGAGCAGTATGCTTTAGATTGTTATTATATTGGAAGTAATATTCATTATTCAAACATAATTTTCTAACATTTTCTTTTAAATTTTGTTTTAAAATATTCAAATATTAGAACTTATTCATGGTTTCGTCGATGAAAACTAGATTGCCAACTCCAGAAGCGGCCATGAAACCCTACCACCACCATGTTTAACAATTTTATGTATATGATTTACTTGCAGTTCTGTATTTTTCTTTCTTCATGCCAAAATTTGGACGTCAGAACGATAAATACAGAATTTACTTTCAACCTTGGTCCAAAACTCTTCATTACATTTATTTTTATAATTATTTGCAAATTGAAATCTTTTGGTTTGGTTTACTTTATATATAGCTGATTTTTTTTTGCAGACGCGGTCGTTGTAACCAACCTTTAAGAATTCTCTGTACTGTACAAGGATGTAGTTTTTTTCTAATATATTTTTCTCACTGTCCTGCGACAAAGGACGAGTTTGTTTTAGATAATAATAATTATATTACGTTATATAATTATAATAATAATAATAATTATATCTTAATAATAATAATTATATTACGTTGTTCATGTACTGTAAGTTTGGATGGCCGACCAGTTCTTTGGCAGTTTTCTAAACTTCCGGTATCATTAAAGCGTTTTATTATATCACGGACAGTAGTACGACTCTTGGACACTATTTCCAAAATCTCCTTATATGATTTATTTTTTTTGGTGTAAATTTATTGTTATTTCTTTCTTGGATATACAATATTCTTTTTGTTTGCGTCCCATTCTTTAAATATCTTCGTAAAACTCACTAAATGATGAAAACTGTCAACGTAAACTAAATGGGGAATCCTCGGAAAATATAAATATTTAGTTATACTGCAATGCTGTCACATTTATTTAACAAAAACTTTGATATTGTATGTCATTATCAATAAGTGGTGAATACTTTTGCTCAACAAAAATGTAACCTACTATATTTATTTTAACAATTTCTACTATATCATAGAATTAATTATTGTTTTTTGTATTTTTTTCTAATGAATATTATATTTATTATTAATTAAATATACATTTTTTAATTTAACGACTATTGAATTATATCAATAAATTGCTTATGTTACCCATACGGTGAATATATATATATATATATATATATATATATATATAAATATAATATCCTTTACTACTGTATAAAGTTTATAAAAGGTAATTATTAAAGAAAAGTCATAAACACTCTCTTGTTAGAATATCTTTAACTATAAATTGTTGTATACACTTTTGATTATTTGTTCAAAGATTTTAAATAGTAAAGTAATTAATAATGAAAATATCATAAAACGTTGTTAAATATTTATTTTCTGATATTAAATGTCTTACCTATTTTTTTGTGCTTGTACTAAAATAAGCAGGTTTTTTACTTCAAAATTTTTATCTGTAAATTTTATCTTTACAAATTTCATAGAAACTTTTGAAAATATATATTTTTAGTTATTTTTTCAATTATTTGCATTGTATTTAGGAGTCGTCAATAACAAAAATTCATATTGGTAACTTCTATTGTTAACTCCTATTGTGAATGGTAAAATTGCTATTATAATATATGCCGAAGTGTACGTGATACGGGGTTATCAGTATTTAGCAGCTAGTTATGGCGCTAATAACGTACGTTCATAGGTTTAAGGCGGTTATTAATTCACATACATAAATATATATATAGAAATACACATCATCATCATCATATTAATTTATATCAACCCATTACTAGGTAAAGTCTCATTGAATATTACCATTCAATAATGTTTGGTTGTACTCACTACACTGAAAAAAGGAATTGGTGATATACATATATCTATATGTGTATATATATATATATATATATATATATATATATATACATATATTTATATATATATATATATATATATATATATATATATATATATATATATATATATATATTTATATATATACATATATATATATATATATATATATTTATATATATATATATATATATATATATATATACATATATATATATATATATACATATATATATATATATATATATATATATATATATATATATATATATATATATATATATATATATATATATATATATTAAAAATAGCATGTTTCGTATTGTAAAAATATCATAAATTCTTTTAGATCTTTTAATTTTTTTATAAATACACATGTAACTATTTTATACAAATCAAGATTACATATAAAGTGAACCGGTGAATCACTTTT
>CP092093.1:25137500-25157500 GCA_029203775.1 Neoneuromus ignobilis
AAAACTCTCACTTTTTCCTGTTTATCACTAATCTTTTTCCATCCCTCACCTCCATTATTCTTCACAATTTCATCTCTCCATTTGTTATTTCTCTCCCTTGATCTTTTTTATGTCTTGATCTTCATTCCATAATGAATTTTATCTAAATATTGTCTTCTCTTCTTGTTATGTTCCCAACCCATGTCCATTTCACTGATTTTATAGTAATTATTCTATTTCATCCAGTTACTTTTGTTTATTTTCATATTTTTACGAACTGAACCGAAAGTACAGACAGGTAGTACATATTAGTTTTATGTATTCCATTTAAGGCTAATGGTATTTTGCTTTTTATTTTATTATTAATTTTTCTAAATTTTCCCCCAATCATCGACTCAATCTCTGCTTATAGGACACCTTTATATCGTACAATATTTTCCATGTATTTTTTTCATAAACTTATTTTAAAAGCTGACCTTCTAAATGTATATCTTTTTTCTACAGACTCGTTAAACATGATTTTAGTTTAATTGTTATATATATATATATATATATATATATATATATATATGTATATGTATATGTATATGTATATGTGTATAACATGCATATATGTATAATATATGTATATAAACAAATACGAAGAAATTTCTCAAAATAGCACCAATTTTTTTCATATTTACAATCACGTTATAAATTAAAAAAAATACAAACTATGTTTCAATAAAAATTCCTGATATTTTTTGTACAATCTACTATATAATTTTCAATACAATGTTTAAAACAAATTTTAGATTGATAATTTTTAATTAAACAATTTTAAATATTTATAACAAATTAGTAAAAATTATGTAAATAATTCTTTAAAACTGAGAGTAGATATACTAGAGTGTTATGTTAACATTTGTTCGATATACATAAAGCCAGAAATAAAATAATGAAAGTGAATATATTTCAAAGGTCAGGTTCAAAGAAACCAGCGAACGAGATAAAAATAAAAAGTATCAGAATTTTATCGATATTATTCCATAAACTGTATCAAAGTTAGTAGAGGTCTGAACTTTAATTAACAAAAAGCTATAAATTATTTAAGAGATAATTTAAGCATGCTACACTGTAGATAAATTACAAATAAGTTCGATTATAATTTTCTTTACTTAAAAATTGTGCTATAAGAATACTATATTTTTATATTTCATTTTTTCCATTTTTTAAATGAACAAAATTATTAATATATATATATATATATATATATATATATATATATATATATATATATGTAAATACTCGTAACTAAAATCACATTTTTTATTTTACTGAAAGTAATAAAAGAGTAAAAAATACATACAAAAAAATTATTTGAAAATGAAAATAATTTTAAGAAATATTATTACAAAAATGAAAGTATAATAATTCTTACGGATTTAGTGTATATATATATATATATATATATGTGTGTGTATGTGTGTGTGTGTATACATGTTCAAACAATGTTAGAAATAAATGAGCCGATTGCTTATATCATGAAAAAAGTGCATATAAAACCTAGATATTCAATGACTATTTGAAAACCACCTTTGTTCTCCACACAATATAATCCTCCTTTTGTTATAATCTATAGAGAATTACAATGAAAATTCATTCATTTCATTTTATAGTCAGTATACAATAATAAAAATAGATCTATTGTTTTTTTTAGGAAAATTTAATGACTCTTATTTTATTACCAAAAAACTAATATTTTATTCATACCTTGTTCTTAAATAATACTCAGTTTATAAATTTAAAATATTTAAGAAAAGTTACTTTACATTATTACTGAAAAAGTCCAAACACAATTAGAAAAAAAACTAATTTCAAAATATATTCTCAGTGAAATATAAATATATATATATATTCATGAATGTATATATCATTATCTTGTTATTATGAGTTAGAAAAACTGGATTTACTCAAAATTTTACTAAACAAATCGAATAACTTGCAATAGAAATATTGTAAATCAGTTTTTAAATTTACTAACAATCTAAATTATTATTGTAAATATTTAAATCATTTTTCATTAAAAATATATTTATTACTATAATAAAAATGTATATTAAAAACATTTTGAATCGTTTGTAAAAGATTAAAAAACTTTTTTAAATAATTTTTTGTAATTTATAAAGGTAATCCGAGATTCATTATAAACTTTCGTTTTATTCCGTTTCAATGTGAAAGTTCGTCTAACAATTTTTAATGATATTAAATGTGTTTTCTTTTTATTTTTTATCTCTGAAAGAAGATTTATATTTATACAAGCTATATACATATATATATATATATATATTATTATTATTATTAGTATTATTATTATAATGTATAGAAGATGAACTCCTCATTTTATTGAAACAGCCAAATAACTTGCAAAAGTTTATTGTATAATTATGTTATTTTTTAAATTATCTATTTTTTATTTTCAACATATAAACTTTCGGTCAGTCGTATGAGACTTAGTTGAATATTATACGAATAAATATCAAATATAAGTTGGTGAAAAAATAAGAATAAAAACATTATATATAATTAAAAGGAATAATAATTAAAATATAATTGTAAATTACTTTAAAATATAGCGAATAAGTTTCCGTTGAAGTTAAAACTAGGAAAACTAAAATTAAAATTCCATAAAATAAAGTCTTTTGAGAAATGAACGTTTTTAAATTACCCAGAATTAAATATGTACTTATATTATTATACACCAGAAAATTATGCGATATTTTTAGTTTACATTAATATTGGAGATAAATTTCCTCGAATTCAAATTAATTTCATCAGTGAGTTCATTACTATATGAAAGCAATTTCTATTCATATCATATTCTTATTATATCTGGTTTCTTCTCATTTTCCTTTATACCATATTTTTCATAACTTCTTTCCAAACTCGTTAACATCTCTTTCAGCTTTTATGTTTTATCTATCATCATAATTATGTCCTTGGAAAATCTATTGAATTCACTCTTCTTCTTCCTATTCTTATTTTTACATTTTCCTTCTAGTATTCTCTTACAATCTATTGAATGTGCATATTAAATAAAGTTAGAAACAAACAACACCCTTATATAACACTTTGTTTAAACACAAACTATTCCGTTTCTGAATATATTTCAAATGTAAGATTATTATTTAAACATATTTAATTCTGGGTAATTTATATAACATTTTTAATATTTTTTTTTGTAAAACAATTATTCACCAGATTATAATAAATCTTGTGGAAATGCACACATGTAAAGTGCATCTAGAAAGTAAGAACCGAATGCTCATAGTAGCTATGAAGACAACAATAGCACTTTCTGTAACGTCAGTTTTTTTATGTATCTAGTAGCACACATATATCTTTTTCCATCTGAATTTCTTTTTCCATTTTCTGTACTCGTTTAAAATGCATGCAAACATACAAAATCCTGCTATCTGTAATCTCTACTGCAACCATAAATTCTGAGTTACATTGCAAAACTCGCAGAGTTACGACGGACAATTCAGAACCGTCGACGTGCGCAACTAAGTAGTGAAGTTCGATTTTTGCAGGACAATGTGCAAACGCATATTGGGGCCCGTACACGTACATTACTCGAATAGTTCGAGTAGGTCACTTTCGAGCATCCTCCATACAGTCCCGATCTTTTCTCTATTATCATTTGTTTCTCTAGCTCAAAAGATGTTTGAATGGTCATAGTCTGAAAAGTGATCAGAAGACAAAAGACATTGAGTAAGACTAATTACAAGATTAGGCAGTGACTTTCTTCAACGAAGGGCTACAAAAGTGTCTTAATTTACGTGATGACTATGTTGAAAAATAATATAAGAAATACACAACCTTTTACAATAAATATATTTTAAAAATTGGTTAAACTTTTTTTACACCCACCTGTTATTTCTTTTCTGATTGCGCTTCGTAGAATAATGCTATTTATTTTATTTCTCACATACAGCAATAATTTACTGAAAAATTTGTTAATTATTTCTATACTTTCTTTATTATATTTACATTATTAAAATGATTGTATTTCTAATAAATTACTGTAGAATTACACATTAATGAAAAGAAAATAAAGATAAATAATTATTTACTATATTATTGAAATTTCCAAATTTGGATTTTTTAAAAAATATTCTTGTAATAATGATGATGATTGTTTATTTATTTATTTAATTTAGAAAATATTATGACAGTTACTACAGTATTGAATAGATATATTTATACAAATATATTTTTTTATATATTTGAAATTTTTGTAAAAAAATACATTGATTTATAAGTTATTATTTATTCAAGGTATAAGTGCTTCTGTGAAAAAATAAACATTTATTCTTAGCTGTTTGTAACGTACAAATTTAATTTTTAATATACATTTTCATAATTACTAATACTACTACTACCCTCTGAATCTATAAATTTATATTACTCTTGGTCTCCTCAATTTGAGACCTTTACTTTAGTTTATCCAAAGTTCTCTCTCTCCAATTCTTTATAATCATGGAATAAACATACCTCTCCATCTCATCAAATCATCAACTACTCATGCATCCTCATCTTGTTGTTTCCTTCATCTAAGCCATTATCAAATTATCAAGCATTTTTTTTCTGTTCTGTTTACACCACATGGTTAACCTTTCTTATCCTACATAACTCTACTAATTTGATAATAAGTTAATTTAGTAAAATTTATTGAATTTTATTATTTGAACAAATATATAAATTCCACTGTTTGTTCTTATTCACTAAATTTCACATTCATTTAGAACATCCTACATCCTTCGTATCATTTTTCTCTTAAAGGCTATTAATTTATTGATATCATTGTTCTACACTATACATACGAGTACATTCTCATAAATACAACAGAAACTGTTTTTTGATAATTTTTTCAACTACATATATTTGCTGAATAATTTAAATTGCCAATTAAAATTACGACATTTTTTCTTATTTTAAAAATTTTAGATTCTAATTACTTCATCATTTTATTCCAACTATCTAAACTCAAATATTTATTTAAACTAAGTGTTTCTTTTATATTTGTTCGATAATCCGTATTTCTATAATATAAAGTATATAACATGTTATAACAATATTTAAGTAACTGTCTTACGAAAAAAAAGTAACCTTTCTTACAAATAAATTACTCTATTAAATATTAAAAAAATATATATTTTTAAAGTGTTGAATAATTGTTTATTATTCACTTTGAGTCGTTTGTACGCATTTCGATTATTTATATTCAGAATTTTCAAACAAAAAATTCAAATTTTTCATTCTTTTGTGTTCGAGATACAAATCTAATCTTGTCAACAAAATTTGTATAAGCGAATGAAAGGAAAAGTAAAATATAGGGTGATTATTCATTTATAATAGTGAATTATAGATAAATATTTAGAACTCCATATTATATATACAATATTTATATATACATATATATATATATATATATATATATATATATATATATCTATATATATATGTGTGTGTGTGTGTGTGTGTGTGTATGTATGTGTATGTGTGTGTTTGTGTATGTGTGTATGTAAGAAGCTGTAATAAATGATTTATTATATTGTAAAATTATCTCTAATTGCTATTTTTGTCAAAATATTACTTATTAAATATTTTTTTATTAAACTTAACATTTTTTGTACAATAATAGTCATATAAAGTCAATAAATATCTTATTTTTATTTATTACTAATATTTTAAAGAGTTTGTATTAGTGTAGGTATATATTTTTTTATAAAATAAAGCAACTTAAAATATTTTGTTTGTATTATTAATTCGTTTTAATATTACATTGTTTTTATTTAATGTCGCAAAATGTTCTATCATATTAACAATTCATCTGAGTTTTAATTTCATACACATTTTATAATAAAGACATGTTAATCAATTAATGGTAATTAAAAAAATATATTCTAGAAAATAAAATATGATAAACATTTTCTTGTAATAGAAAAAAAAATAAAAAGTTATATATACCTAAGAACTGAAATTTATTTATTAAAAAATATAAATTTAAAAAACAATAATAGATATGGCCTTAGAAAATTATTCATTGGAAAAAAATTTTCGGTTCTAGAAATGTAATGAATTAATGGAATGATAAAAAAATATTCGTAATTAAAAAATCAGTATTACAAATTTTTCAAATACAAAATACTAACGCAAATATCACAGTTTCATATCATTTCAGTGTTCAAAAATTTATTAACGAATTCACTACGACGAGTTCATATAAAAAACTCCTCCATATTCCACTCTACTTTTTAAAAGTTTTTTTTCAATATACCCCATGTATGCAATTATGCGCTCATAAAATGTATAAAAAAAAGAATTGAAATTCTAAATAACTTATCAGCCTGTTTTTTCACTAATTTCTATTTTAAAAATGTAACTATAATCCATATGTCAAATATAAGTGACATATAATTTTGGAAGACTCGTATTAAAAACTGATATATATATATATATATATATATATATATATATATATATATATATGTGTGTGTGTGTGTGTGTATATATATATATATATATATATATATATACATATATATATGTGTGTGTGTGTGTATATATATATATAGGTGTGTGTGTGTGTATATATATATATATATATATATATATATATATATATATATATTTATGTATGTATATTTATTAGACAAAAACATGGATTTTTATCCAATTTATTTAATATAATTATAGAGCAGGTAATGAAGGAGGCAAACTTTAAGAATTAAATAAATAGGCAATATTTATTATATCTGTGGTTTATTGACAATTTACTTCTAAGAAATGAAACCCTAGAAGAGCTAAAAATATTACTTGAAACTTTTTTAAAAAAACGTAGAAGAGTTGGATTCAAAATAAATAAGATGAAAATTAAAATCCCGTTTAATAAATTTGTATGGAAAAAATATAAATTTAAGGAACTAATGCAACAAGTGGATAAAATAAAATACCTACGAGAAACTATATATGCTCAGAGATTAGGTTAAGAATTAGGGACACGTGGAAGGCATTTGGAAGAATGAATAATATAATGAAGATTAAAATACCATTGAGCTAGAGTAGAAATCATTTAAACCTACCTGTTTGTACTCATAGGTATAAAACTTGGACACTGAATACACAAATAAAGCTAAAACTTTTGACAACCGTGCGAAATGGAAAGAATAAGGTTTGTATTGTTTTAATTTGATCGAAAAGCCTGTAAATAGGTACGAGAACAGACAAGGGTAATAGATATAACAACAAATAAAATCGATAAAATGAACATGAACAGCACAAATAGCAAGAAGAAAATAGATGGATAAAAATCATTCTGGAGTGACTACCAAGAAACAAAATAAGTTTAAATCCAATATGAAGAGATAAAATTATGAAATATAATGTACATGAAGATCTGATGACATTAATCTTGGACAGGAAACCATAGAATTTTGAGAAAATATTTAATAAGACCTAATGACATTCGATAAAACGCTCACCCATTAGTGGACTAATATACACTTTTATGACAATGATACATACATATATATATACACATACATAAGGCACTATACTTTTTATTTATGGTACCTTTTAAAACATAAAATAACACATATTCTTCTTGTTTCACCAGTATTATTCTCACAAATTTCACATATGTATATTAACATACACACCCGTCCCTTAATTTACGCGGAGTATCCGTTCCACGTGGATTTGTTTTACGCGAATGAAAATCGCGTAAATTGAGCCTGTCAGTACAATAAAAAAAATATTGGAAATAAAAGCTAGTAAAGTTGTAGAAACACATATTTATTTCACATAGCTTAACAAAAAAATAATGACGTTTTAGAAAACAAAAGTAGATAAATTTTATTCGGTGTCACTATCGCTACTGTAATTCAAAACAATCAACCTTTTATATATTTATATCGTGCTTTTATACGTCCAAGTAAGAATTTGCGTCACACTGTTATATAATAAATTCCATGAAAAATTATATAAAGTGAAATCTATCTGACCGCGTAAAAAAGTGCCACGTAAATCAATACCGCGTAAATAGAGGTATAATTTGCCGCGTAAAAAAAACTCGCGTAAAAAAAATTCCCGTGTAAATTGAGGGATGGGTGTATATATATATATATATATATATATATGTATATATATATAGTTATATATATATATATATATATATATATATATATATATATATATATATATATATAGTTATATATATATATCGTCGTTTCTGTACTTAGATTTTGTTATAGAATTTACCTTGTTTCAAATGTATATCCAATATCCATTCCAAATTACCATATTAAATTAATGAAAAAACACTTTTATGTACAAACCTATTAATGTACATATTGTAGAACAGGGGTTCCCAACTTTTTTATACCCTAAAGCGCATTCTAAAATATCGGTAGGGCGGCGGGCACCAGCTATTTTTTAAGAATATTTATAATTGACCTATGATAAAAAATAATAAACAAAAATAATTTCAAAATAATAAAATTATTGTGCAAATTACATACACTCAAACAAACGTAATACAAAACGTAATACAAAGTAATCAAAAAACACACATACAAAGAAATCATTTAAAAAAACATAAAAGAAAACATTAAAAAAAATATATAAATCTGTCAGTGTGATCTTTGGCATTGCATTTCATTGGCCAGTGCCTCGTAATTAGGAGAGTATGACGATAATCCTGTTAGCAAACAATTATAAAGATGCTTATCGGTGAGTCGAGATCTATATCGTGATTTTATTAAATTCATGTTTGAAAACAACGATTCGCATAAATACGTTGACCCGAAAAACGATTTGATTTTATATGCCGCTTTTTTCAAAAATGGAAACCTTTCTTTGTCGACTATGTTCCATAAGTCCTCTGATATTACGAATATAATAAACCTATGTAGGTACTCAAACAATATTTTAAAATTCTAACAAATGTATAAAAATAATTTATATTTTTAATTAGTGTTTGTGAAAAAAAATTCTGTCGCGGTCGAATAGTGGGGGACGTATACAAATCGGTCCGCGGGCGCCATGGCGCCCACGGGCACGGGGTTGGGAATCCCTGATGTAGAATAATAGTATAAAATTTAGTCACATATGTCAATTGGGGACATATTTTTATTATATTCAATGATAGAATGGAGCTTTGTTCTTGTTTTCATGTTTTAGTTTTCTTCACAAAACATGCTTCTATGTTATATTCTATATTATGATTATAAATTTATGAAACTCTTTTAGTACAACAACTTAAAATAACGTAATGTAAACCTCAGACAATGCACATGTGTCAAACAGTGTACTCTTTTTGAGGTTATTTGAGAATAGTATCATACTTTATTTGTTTTATAGTCATAAAATGAAATATCATATGTGTATGCATGCATGCATAATATCAGTTTCTCATGAGAAATCGATGCGTCACATATGTGTCGCATGGTAATGAACTTATTAATATTTATTTTGAACCATAATACGAATTTTAAAGATAATACTATCTTCTCATTCTTTAATATCGCCATATTATATGCGAGTAGATGAACCCAAGTAACAATGAACAATTGATTATCTCTGATAGAAGATATTTTGTTATATAGTCATCCAATACGAAGCGTAGGTTTATTTTATTAAATAGAAGCAAAAGAAATTATACACATGTTTTCCTATACACATACTTCTTTTTAATAAAACAAAGCTAAGCGCCACATTTGGATGACTCCATATTTTTGATAGAGGTTTATTTCTAAAATCAAATTCAATCACGAAACAAATTTTTATTAAACCAGTAGTATATTTCTCTATAAAGAACCATTATCTCTATACAAAATATTTTATAGTTCAGTTAGTATAATAATAAAGGAAATATTCATTACTAATATCTAGATATATACACAGTATAACAAAACTATCCGTACTCTAATTAATTTTTTTTAATTTAATACTTATGGTTTTTATTATTATTTTAAATACATTCCTTTTGAAGAAATATAATCTTTACAGCAACTATGCAACTTTTTAAAATATGTCTAGTACTTTTCTTTTAGAATGGCTGGAATTGCAACAGTCAAAGCCTTGTAAATCCCTGAAATGTTATTGAAATGTTTTTTTTTTTAATTTCGTATTAAGTTTTGTAAACAAACAATAATAGCAAGATATTAAATCAGATGAAGAAGTGAATGACTAAACATTACAACACTTTTTATTCTACAATTTTCTTAAAATGATGAATTTCTATAGAAAAACGCGCACAGACTATTTTTCGTTCAAAATATTTGTTAAAAATGAAATAAACTAGTGACTTACTAATATCAATGATTTATTAACTTAATCTTATTCTTTTTGATTGGATGAAAAATACTCTCTGTATTCACCATTGTCTAACGACTTTACTTTTTTAAAACTTTATGTATAACTCATAAACTATGTATGTGTTAAAATTAATTTTTTGTAGCTTCATTCAACATCCGAAACATTTCATTTCATATTTTCTATTTTCTTTAATTTTTATCTTTGTTCCATACTGATTTTACAACAAAAAATACTGTCATATTTAGCATGAACAGATGACTAATGACAGGTGGATCGAATTTCAGCAAACTTAATATAGTTATAAATGAATTTTTAACGAAAAAAAACATTTTATTTTAAAGTATATCACTATTAATATCATCTGTATAATCAAATTTTTGGAATAAACCCTATATTTTGTATGAAAACCTACAAATACTTAAATATTAAAATACTAAAAGTTAGGAAATGATTCTGTTATTCTAATTAATAAGGTTTTAATATTTTTCTTAAAAAAATACGTAAGTTTGAAAATAAATAAATAAATAAATATAACAATATAATGAGCAAAGATAAAATAACTAAATAAATATTTTAACGAAAATTCAAACAATCTATTGATTTAAAATAGTAATTATAATTGTATTGTTTAGAAAATATTATAGAACATTATTAAAAATTTTAATGAATCGATAACAAATCGCAATTTTCTTTTTAAAAATTCATGAAAAATGTAATCAAAATCAGTCTTTCTTTTTAAAGAAGTAATTAGATATTTAAGTATAAATACAAATATATATATATATATATATATATATATATATATATATATATATATATATATATATATATATATATATACACATATTAGTATTAAAACGGTAACTAAATGTGAACATTAGCAGAAAGATTAAAGAATTATTTTGTTTTTGTTTTTGTTCAGCAATATTCTCTTACTTTGGTAATTATCATCTTTTCAGCCTAATGAAGAATGTTGTGAAAATTACATGGGCATCAAGTTTTATTTCATGATAATGAACAGTGAAAATAAATGAAGCAGTTTATACGAAACTACAGGATCATTCGATGAAATGCTTTTGGGGTATCTTAATGAATGTTTGGAAAAACAAAGAAACAAAATTAAGGAATAATATTAAAACGTGTAGAATACCTTATGTAATTTAAAAGTTGTGTAAAGTGTACATTTTTCTTTTTATAATTTTTATCCTGTTTACATCCTCAAACAAATACACACACACACACGCATATATATATATATATATATATATATATATATATATATATATATATATATATATATAATGAAACTAAATATTCTCATTTTTCCTTTAACAAATATATAAGTGTATATTAAATGTCAAATTTAAGATATTAAATAAAGTATGCCTTATTAAATAAAATAATTTCTATTAAAATTTATTCATATAATAAATTTTAATAAAACAAAACCTAATATTAGTTTCTTTTGGGCGGATATATTTCCCAGCATCTTGTCAAATTAATTGCATATTTCATTAACAGATAGTATATATAAATAAGTTTCTGGCAATTTTGATTAAAATTCCTTTCAAATTTTTCAATTTAAGTAAAATATATAATTATTAAACAATAAAATGATCGATTCTTAAAATTATTTAATAACTATATAAACTATAAAACATAAATATTATAGTATATATAATTTAATATTCAGACAAATAAAATTATTCTTATTTATAAAATAATATTTATTTAATAAATAAAATAATATTTATTTTATTTGACAAATAATTATATTGTGATTTTAAAAATCCATTAAAATATTTTAAACAATAAATTTATACATTTTTAACTTATGAAAGAAAATAAATTTCAAAGTATTACTCAGGTAAATAAAATTCAATTCGATTTATAAAATTATATTTGAATAAAATAGTGTGAAAGAAATTATAATAAACTATTGTCAAACTCACTGTTAATTGTTTTTACAGTCAATTTCTATTAATATAAAATTTTTCATAAAATAACAATCGTATAGTCAAAAAAATCTTATCTTCATTTATTACTAATTTTTTAAAGAATTTATATTTGTGTATATATGATTTTTTTCAAAATAAAACTATTAAAAACATTCTTTTATATTATTCATTCCTTTTAATTTTAATTTTTTTTATTCATTGTCAAAAATTTCTTATTATACTAACAATTCATCTAGGTTTTATTTTCGTATATATTTTATAATAAAGACATTTTAATCAGTGAATGGTAACTAAAAAATTAAGTAATATTTTAGAAATTAAAAAATGATATACGAGTACATTCTCGTAAAATTAAATAAATTTTAGTTTTTATACATATATATATATATATATATATATATATATATATATATATATATATATATATATATATATATATATTGAAGCACTAAAATTTATCTCATTAAAGAATATTTTATTAAAAACAATATTGAAACTTTAGAGAGTTATTTTTTTAAAAAATGATATAATATATTTTCGGTGTTATAAATAATGTAATGAATTAATGGAATGATAAAAAAATATCTGCGATTGAAAAATCATTATTAAAAATGTTTCAAATACAGATTACTAACATAGTTATCATATGAGTATCATTTCATTTCAGGGTTAATTGATTAAAACGTTTTCTATGATACATTTATCTAGAAAACTCATCCATATACAACGTTACATTTTTAGCAGTTTTATTCAATTTACCACATATTTGCAATTATACACTTATAAAATGTATAAAAATATCGAACTCACATTTTAAGTAACTTGTCACAGAAATTTTATACTAATCTGTATTTTAAAATGTAACTTAAATCTAATGTCACATATACGTGACACAGATTTTGAAAATTCGTATCAGAAATTGATTTATATATATATATATATATATATATATATATGAAAAGGAGACAATAAATACAATCCAAAAATAGGTAATAAGGAGAATCAAACTTCAAAAATAAGAATATTGTAATAAGTGGGGAATATTAGTTATGTCTACGGTTTTCTACAATGTACTACTTATAAAAGAAACCACTAGAAGAGCTAAAATTGTTAATTGAAAAGTTTTTAGAAAAAATGTAGAAAAATTAAATTAAAAATAAACATGAGAAAAATATCATATTTAATAGATTTGTATTGAAAATAATAATTTGAAAAATTCATTAAAATATTTTAAACAGTCAATTCATATATTTTTAATCTATGAAAGAAAACAACATAAAAGTATTACAAAATTGTATTAAATTTAATTTCAATTATAAAATTACACTTGTATAAAGTAGCCTCACATATGGATCAAACTAATATATATTTTCACAAAGAATATATGAAATAAGTCAAGATATTGAAAATCATATAAAATTGCTTTTGGTTCTAATTGTACTGATATATATATATATATATATATATATATATATATATATATATATAAAATAAGAAAAAGAAATTATCAAATAATACTACAGAAAAATTCTTTAGAGAAAAGATATTTTTAATTAAAAACTAAGAACTAGGATTTTTGCTCGACGAAAAATCAACATTATAAGCAAAAATTAAATTACATTTTTTATATAAATTTAATTTTCAAAACTATTTTTTATTGAAAGTATATAGGATACTGTTTTTAAATTATTTTCCTGTATTATTTGTTTGTACAGCTAAATAAAAATGGAAAGAAAGTAAATAAAAACGATATCGATATAAATAAGTTGTTAAGACGAAAACATATGGTATCACATTTCCGACTGAATAGTTTGATGTATAAATAAAGAAAATTTATAGATATTACTTTATATTAGAAATAACTTATAAAATCAAAACGTTATCAATAAACTGTTAACATCAAAACGTTAAAAAATATTGACCAAAATAAGGACACATTTCCCATTTTCAATATATGAACATATATATTCGTATGATATGCACTATTGCAATGCACTGCACAGCTTTACGTGCAATTACTGTTCCGCCTCGTTGAAGATACTAAAGTGAATTTTCGATACACATGAATAAGTATGTCACAAATAGGAATCTGTTATCTATTTTCAATTTATATAACAAACTAGTTTTGTATGATGAGATGAACAATTTCCTGTGTAATTAATATACGAACATATTTATGCCTGTTTGCTGAATTTAACAATAACTTAATAATTCAAATTGTGATGTTTATTCAAAATAAAAGTATGTCAGATGTCGGAGGTTATTACAACAGTAGTTAATTATACTCGTACATACAACAGAATAAATTTTATATGAATAAATGAAATATCAGTTATATACTTTTATATGTAATCAGAAAATAAAAAGTTTTTATCCAAAATAGACCAAAAAAAAAATAATACAAAAAATGTTTTATTATTAGGGGTATGTGAAAAATCACTATTTATTTTGACGCCTTGGCGAATTTACTTCCATACAAATGAATTATCACTATAAAATATTCTAAAAATGTTCAGTAATCAATTATTTTTCACTTTATTAGTTTATAACTGACGCGTATTTCAATGACTATACTATAACTGACAAAGCGCTGTATAAATTGTCTAATACAGCGCTTTGATCATCAAAATAAGCATAAAAATCTAGTACACAATTAATAAATATTGAACACTTTTAAATATCTTGTGCTGTTGGGGGAAATAAATCATTTGTGTACAAATATGTAAAAAACCTATTATTTTTGAGAATTTTTTTATTGACATAGAGAAGGACTGATACTACTCTTTCTGATTATATATATATATATATATATATATATATAATACGGAAAAGAAATTATGAAATGATACTACAGAAAAATTCGTTAGAGAAAAGATATTTTCAATTAAAATTTAATTAAAAACTAAGAACTAGGATTTTTGCTTGACGAAAAATCAACATTATAAGCAAAAATTAAATTACATTTTTTATATAAATTTACTTTTCAAAACTATTTTTTATTGAAAGTATATAGGATACTGTTTTTAAATTATTTTCCTGTATTATTTGTTTGTACAGCTGAATAAAAATGGAAAGAAAGTAAATGAAAACGATATCGATATACATAAGTTGTTAGGACGAAAACATATGTTATCACATTTCCGATTGGATAGTTTGATGTATAAATAAAGAAACTTTATAGAAATTACTTTATATTAGAAATAACTTATAAACTGATAAAATCAAAATGTTAAGGAATATGACCAAAATGAGGACATATTTCCCATTTTCAATATATGAACATATATTCGTATATGCACTACTGTAATGCACAGCGCAGCTTTATGTGCAATAACTATTCCGCCTCGTTGAAGACACTAAAGTGAATTTCCATGCACATGAATAAGTATGTCACAAATAGGAATCAGTTATCTATTTTCAATTTATGTAGTAAACTAGTTTTTAGGGTGAGATGAACAATTTCCTGTGTAATTAATATACGAACACATTTATGCCTGTTTGCTAAATTTAACAATAACTTAATAATTCAAATCGTGATGTTTATTCAACATAAAAGTATGTCAGGTATCGGAAGTTATTACAACAGTAGTTAATTATACTCGTACATACAACAGAATAAATTTTATATGAAAAAAATGAAATATCAGTTATACACTTTTATATGTAATCAAAAAATAAAAAGTTTATAACCAAAATAGATCAAAAAAAAAAAAAATAATACAAACAATGTTTTAGTATTCTTTATTAGGAGTTATGTGAAAAATTACTATTTGTTTTGACACTTTAGTGAATTTACTACCATACAAATGAATTATCACTATTACAACATTATATATTCTAAAAATGTTCAGTAATCAATTATTTTTCACTTTATTAGTTTACAACTGACGCGTATTTCAATGACTATACTATAACCAACAGAGCGCTGTATAAATTTTCTAATACAGCGCTTTGGTCATCAAAATAAGCATAAAAATCTAGTTCACAATTAATAAATATTTAACACTTTTTAAATATCTTGTGATGCAGGGGAAAATAAATCATTTGTGTACAAATATGTAAAAAATCTATTATTTTTGAGAATTTTTTTATTGACATAGAGAAAGACTGCTGCTACTCTTTCTGATTATATATATATATATATATATATATATATATATATATATATATATATATATATATATATAAAGTCTGAGTGAATTAAAAATTTTATTTCACTGAAAAATAATGATAAGTTAAAGCAACTCAAATTTTTTTGTGCAATTTTAGCAATGACAACGAGTAAATTTTTAAACATATAGTAGCAGTTTTGTTATTTATTTATAAAATGACAGATTCTCCTACTCAGCAGAAGAATCTGTTTTTATTATAAAGCAGTTTTTCAATTAGATGGAAAGTTGACAGACATAATGTGCGTCAGTGAGGTAGTAAACGATTTCACGAATTATTTAAATGTATTAGATACAACTTCAAAGATTTTTTTGCATACTGACCACAGACAAATTAGATAGAAAACTCTATCATACTTATTGTTTACTAAGATTTACCTAGAGCTTTGTTTTGTATCTTAGTTACTTGAAAATAAAAAAAAAAACACATTTTTGTGTAGAATTGAGCCTCTCTCCTCCTACATTATTAATTAAACAAATTCATTTTTAATTAGAAAATTCCCTAACCGTTAAATTGGATAGAAAAGTTCCATATCGTTATTTCTGCTTTCATCTGATTAAACATAAATAGACTTCTTCCTTTGGGATTTGTCGAAAATTCAATGTATGCTTACTCTCTTCCGGAATCATTGAATAATCTGATAACAAAAATAATTAAAATAGCTGAAAAAATAAATCATCCGATGCTTCAGAGCAAAGTTGAATACAGAATCAATTTATGCTAGATTAATGATGAAAGCCATATTGAAATGGAAACATAGATAAAAAAAAATTAAGTTGCTTTTTCAAATAGCTATAGATTTATATTTTCTCAGTGATCATTTTTTCTAAGTTAATTTTTGAAATCACTCATTTTCTTATGACTCTAGATTTCCAATATATCTAGATTTCCAATCAATAATTTTTCTTGTCCATTGGTGATCTTTTCTTTATATACATATATATATATATATATATATATATATATATATATATATATATATATATATATATATATATATATATATATATATATATATATATATATATATATATATATATATATATATGTATATATTCACACATTAAATTAATTGGAAAAATATTTTACTATTACCATATAAGTTTTTAATACTATAATTTGCGACCATATTTATGCGTATTTTATACATACTTTATCTTTTTAAAATTAAATATAATTACCACTTAACTTTTACAGACTTTGTAATGCCAGTTGCGAAATAATATACAACAGTAAAAATTCATAGAAGTACAATATTTTACAATCTTTAAATAAAAGTATAATATTTATTGCAAATGTATAAAAAATTTAATTTGTTTAAAATACATTTCGATTGTAAAGTTATAAAAATACTTTTGTATGTATATATATATATATATATATATATATATATATATATATATATATAAATATACTTAGCCAAAAAATAAGAGAAAACATATTAATTCGTTTTTTGTGAACGAATGGTGCCAAATAAGCAACATCATGCTTCCACTCAAAAGCCGTCGCTTTGGTGTCAAAAAATAATTTCATTATCTTTACCATCATTGTGTATATTTGCCTATTTCCCATTAGTTTGTTATTTATATTACTATATAATATGCTATAAAAAATACTCTACTATAAGAAAAGAATAAAAAAATGATATATCTAGAATTTATGAAAAGTGATTAAATAGCAAATAATTTTCAAGTAGTAAAAAAAAATTTTTTTTTAGCTTTGATCTTATACGTCCTCTGATAATAGGAGCATATATTCATGGACGTATATAACATACCCTGTCTACCGCCATACGTCTTCTTATGATTTGTTCTAGGGCTTCATTTGCTCTGTTCGGGCTTTGAATTGTAATCTGGGAAAAAGAGTAAAAAAAATCTTGAAGACTACATGCAGTAAGAACACACAGACTAAATAGAAAACCTTGATTACTTTCGTAGTGGAACTAAGTAAGATTATATAATATGCTCAGATAATAAAAAATCGAGGATGAAGACAAAAACTATTTAATTGCGATACTTATACTTACAAGTCAGATATAAATGTGGAGAATTACTTTGAAAAGTATTACACTCAGAGGAATAGAAAAACTAAACCATATTACTATATATTAATATACTTAAATAATGTCAATAAAATTTCTATAAAACAACTTTTTACTCTAACACCTAATATTTCATAATTTCGTTTCACACAGAAAATATCTTCGTTTTATAAGCAAATATATTTAAAAAACTTTTTGTTCGTAAAGGATTAAAGAATTTATTTCTATATTAACAAGAAATAAAACCTAAAGGTAATTAAATCCTTTAATATATATCTCGTATATATGTATATACGAGAATTTCTGTGTATTTATTTTGTTTTTGTTTATATATATATATATATATATATATATATATATATATACACATGAGGTCGTTTGATAAGTATGGTAAATTTAGTTATTGCTAAATTTAATTAATTAATTTAATTAATTATTTTTTTTAATTTAGTTTTTCTTACTATTTTACCATACTTATCAAACGACCCTCGTGTGTGTATATATATATATATATAAACAAAAACAAAATAAATACACAGAAATTTACTTATTATACAAAATATTTCTTAACATGATTTAACTTAGACATACGTATTTAAATAATATAATTAATGTAGATAAATACAGTTAACTCTTGATGTCGAGTTAAAATAATTACTTCCACCGAATCTTGATTGCACATAGATGTTCGAGAATTATTTAACATAAGTAATACATTATTCGTGTATATTGAATCAAGTCCAACTATTATTTCAGTTTGTATGAATATTCTTGTATGAATTTCTGTAAATTGTTCGCGAATGGAACACCATCTGTTCTGTATAATTATACGGAACATATTTTGATGAAAACATTTCTATTCGTAATAAATACATAGACAATTTAAACGTAAATATGTAGGTAAAATCATTGTTACAACAATATTTATGTCAAAAGGAGAATTATATATTAGATTTTTTTTTAAATTCTTATTCTATTAGATGTAAATAAAATTTCAATAATATATATATATATATATATATATATATATATATAGAGAGAGAGAGAGAGAGAGAGAGAGAGAGAGAGATCAAACGACCCTCGATATATATATATATATATATATATATATATATACGAGAGTCGTTTGATAAGTATGGTATATATATATTATATATATAAATTATATAAATTTATATATACTTATCAAACGATATATATATACATTTATATATATACATACATATATATATATATATATATATGATAGTTCCAATGCAAAATTAATATCATTAATTTACTCCGATCGTGAACGATTAACTCCGAACTTTAACGATTACAAATAAACATCTTTCACGATTGCAAATATCAAGGAAGGAACGAGCAAAGTGAACGGGTAGGTAGAACCCCCAAGGGAGCAAACGTAGTGAGCAAGGATCGTACCTCCATCTCATCTTACCCACTTCCCCACTCCTGAGAATTCAGTAAACCTATCGAATAGGAGGTAGAAC